>BPLQ01004730.1:0-507899 GCA_021605075.1 Caerostris darwini
CGGGGACAACGGTTTTAAGTAGGTTCGGAACCACTACAAATATCCATAGCACCGCTGGGGTTCGAACTCGAAACCTGTGGCACCAAGTGGTAGAGCGCTTGTCACTCAGCATTCTGTCTGATTTAATATTAAAATGTATTAATGTAATATTAATATGTAATTTAATATTAATGTGCAATAATGTAGTATTACTATACAATAATGTAATATTAATGTTAATATGCATATTAAAATCAACTTCTTACGGCCTAATTAGAAATTTTAAGCTCATCCGAATTTCTAACATATATGTATTTAAAACGGAAATTATTTTAACTAAAAAAGATGATTTTTTTTAAGAACAATTTACACCAAAATCTTTAATCAAAACAAATTACTCTTCGTATCTCAGTACTAATACATTTTCTTTATACAAAATAACATTGTATTTTAAATGTTGCAATTTTAAATTATATAGATATTTATTATAAAAAATTGGACATAAAATTCGTTATTATATATTGCTTGTTATTATGACAGCTATGAAAAATGTATATTTCCTGTGTATAAGAAATGATCCTAATGACCGAGTGACTAGCGCTCTAGCACTCGGTGCCACAGTGACAAATGATCTTCCTTTAATAATGCCATCATTCGATAACAACAATAGCATCATTTATAATATTGTAAATATCAATTTGTTTTAAAAATTTAGTAATGTAACTGAATGTTCTTCTTCGAAAATAACTCTGGATAATATTTTGCTTATTATAATACTTCAAAATTATTTCTAATGGCCTTCTAACATCAATTAAAAATTTTAAAAAATTAATAATAATGAGTGTTTTAAGAACTTCTACAAACATGTTTATAGTTAAGCCTTGCAGAATTGTCATTTTGGGGAAATTGAAGAATATTTAAGGTAATCTGTTTCAATACAATTTCCTAGTAGAAACTTCATTTGTAACAACTTAATAACTTTACATAATAATATATGGCATCTAAAACACCCATCTTTATCTAAAACATGTGATTCAACTGTGTCTAACATCATCATGATGGGCGCAACAGCCCCATGGCAAGGCCGTCTGCCAAAAGGGCAGATTTCGAAACATGAGAAACTGTGTCTAACATTAATTAAAAAATTAAATAAGATGCTTAAAGAACTTCTATCAATATGCATATAAGCTAGTCTTTTCAGAATTGTTACTTTGGTGAAATTGTAGAATAATAAAGATAAATTTTTTTCAAGACGATCTCTTAGTAGAAACTTCATTTGTTGTTGTGTTGTTTCTTATCCCACTTGGCTGGCCAAGCCCACAAGCCCATAGGTACTCATGATTGAAGGGGAAGGAAGCAGTTTCTGTTGTGATGGAGCACCCGTAGGTAGAAGCCTGACTTTTGCTCCGTGACGCTCTTACAGTCATAGAAGACCGGGACCTACGGCTTAAAGTGGATTCCGAACCACTACAAACATCCATGGCACCGCCGGGATTCGAACCCGAAACCTGTGGCACCGAGTGCCAGAGCGCTAGACACTCGGCCATTCAGGTCCCAAATTTGCCAACGGCACGCAGTGTTCCCAGGTGGTCACCCACCCAAGTACTGACCGCGCCCAATGATGCTTAACTTCGGTGATCTAACGAGAACCGGTATATTCAGCATGGTAAGGCCGTTGGTTGTACTTCATTTGTAACAACTATATTATCAATTACACGTGTTAATTCAGTTTTCAGGAAGCTAGGCTATAAAATATTTTATCGGAAAGCGAACACACTTTTTATCCACCCTAACTCCCCATCAAAAATAACACCTGCGATATCTGTCTCTATCACCATCCAAAAATAGCTATCTTTATCTAAAGGCTCTGTGATCCACCTGTGTCATTAATTAAAAAATTAAATTTGTTAACAATAAAGGTGTTTAAATAACTTTTATCAATACGCATATAAGCTAGTCTTTTCATAATTATTACTTTGGTGAAATTGTAGAATATTAAAGTGTTTCAATACACTCTCTTAGTAGAAACTTCATTTGGGACAACTATATGTCATTTAAAACTCCTATCTCTATCCGAAACATCGGTGTGTCTAACACTAATTAAAAAATTAAATAAGATGTTTAAAGAACTTCTATAAACACATTTATAGCTAAGCCTTGCAGTATTATTATTTTGGTGAAATTGAAGAATATCAAAGATACTCTGTTTCAATACAATCTCTTAGCAGAAACTTCATTTGTAACAACTATATTAGCAATTGCGCGTGTTAATTGAGTTTTCAGGAAGCTAGGCTATAAAGCATTTTATGGGAAAGAGAACACACTTTTTTTCCACCTTAACTACCCATCAAAAGTAACACCTGAGATATCTGCCTCTAACACCATCCAAAATACCTATCTCTAACATTAATTAAAAAATTAAATTTTTGTGTTAAAAAATGTTTAAAGAACTTCTATTAATACATATATAACTAGTCCTTTCAGAATTATTATTGTGGTGAAATTGAAGAATATTGAAGATACTCTGTTTCAATACAATCTCATAGTAGAAACTTCATTTGTAACAACTATATTAGCAATTGCGCGTGTTAATTGAGTTTTCAGGAAGCTAGGCTATAAAGCATTTTATGGGAAAGAGAACACACTTTTTTTCCACCTTAACTACCCATCAAAAGTAACACCTGAGATATCTGCCTCTAACACCATCCAAAATACCTATCTCTAACATTAATTAAAAAATTAAATTTTTGTGTTAAAAAATGTTTAAAGAACTTCTATTAATACATATATAACTAGTCCTTTCAGAATTATTATTGTGGTGAAATTGAAGAATATTGAAGATACTCTGTTTCAATACAATCTCATAGTAGAAACTTCATTTGTAACAACTATATTATCAATTGCGCGTGTTAATTGAGTTTTCAGGAAGCTAGGCTATAAAACATTTTATCTGAAAACTGTTTTCCCACCTTAACTACCCATCAAAAGAAACAAATAAGATATCTACCTCTAACACTATCTAAAATACCTATCTCTCTCTAAAACATCTGAGATCCGCCTGTGTCTAACATTAATTAAAAAATTAAATTTTTGTGTTAAAAAATGTTTAAAGAACTTCTATTAATACATATATAACTAGTCCTTTCAGAATTATTATTGTGGTGAAAATTGAAGAATATTGAAGGTACTCTGTTTCAATACAATCTCATAGTAGAAACTTCATTTGTAACATCATAATAATATATGGTATCTAAAACACCTATCTCTGTCTAAAATATGTGATCCACCCATGTCTGTTAAAAAGTTAAATTTTTTAACAATAAAGGTGTTTAAAGAACTTCTATCAATACATATATATCTAAGCCTTGCAATATTATTATTTTGGTGAAATTGAAAAACATTAAAGATAAAACTTTTTCAATGCAATCTCTTAGCAGAAACTTCATTTGTAACAACTATATTAGCAATTACAGGTGTTAATTGAGTTTTCAGAAGCTAGGCTATAAAACATTTTATCGGAAAAGAACACACTTTTTTCTACCTTCCCACCTTAACTCCACATAAAAAATAACACCTGTGATACCCCACCTTTTTCAACAGCTTTTTTTATCTTTATCTGTAATGGCCCCTAAAAGATCAAGAGTCCTCGCTATCAGTTTGATCCCTGTTCGAGCTACCAATTTTTTCTTTTTTCTTTTTTTCTTTTTTTTGTCGTCTGCCACTAATGCGTTTCTTGTGGACGGCTATTAGACATTGCTGTGATTAAGCGATTTCGGTATCGTATCGTTGGCACCAAACGATTCCGCCAGAAACCCCAAGGAAAAGAACGAGAGAAGAAAAAAAGCGGGGGTGAGAAGGAATGTCTTCGCAGGGGAACAGATGGGGAAATGACGTTAAAAATTGACTTCGTTCAAAGACACACCCAACCGATAAAGAACCAATCATTTACATATCAGCACCCTTCACGTGACACTCCCCCCACCCCTCTCCTTTCACGAAAGTGACACCACCTGCTGGCGACATGTGAGCCTGTCTCTTAATAAAAAGGTATAAAGTGTCCTTGCCCAAGATATTGTCAGCAATGGAAAATAGCATACAATTTTTAAAATAAAAGTGACCTTAGACTTCTTTTAGAACAAGAATTCATCTAATAAACGACAATTATTTAAAATATTACAATCAAAATATTTTTGTATTATTAAGTGGCCAAAATTTTGATACCATTTCTCATTTGAATCAAGCTACCCCAGTTAGAAATCCAAACATACCAGACCATTCTATGTTGTAAGCAAATATTCATAAAGAATCTTCAAGGACAAATTTCTTTTAAATAGAAGTTACTTTAGACTTTTTTAGAACGAAATAAAACAAGAATTCATCTAATAAACAACAATTCTTTAAATATTACAATTAAAATACTTTTGTATTATTAAATGTTAAAAATTGGAATCATGAGGTTTGATATCGTTTGTCAGTTTTGCATCGAGATGTCCCAGCTAGTAGGAGGCCTGATGGCCAGTTGGCTAGCGCTCTGGCCTTTGGAACCACAGGCTTCAGGTTCGAATTTTGGTGGTGACACGGATGTTTGTTAGTGGTTCGTAATCCACATTAAACTGTAGGTGCCGGTCTAATTAGCTTAAAATGTGCACAAAAGGACCGTAGAGCGACAAACCAAACCAATCCGCAGTTAGAAATCCAAACATACTAGACCTTTCCAGGCCGTAAGAAAATATTAATAATGAATCTGCAAGAGCAAGCGGCCTGGTAGCAAATTGGCTAGGCCTTTGACTATGCTGTGGCTTTTGGTACAAGGGGTACAGGTTCGAATCCTGGGGTGGCATGGATGTTTGTTAATGGTTCGGAATCGAGGCCTGAATGACCGAGTGTCTGGCTTCAGTGCCACAGGTTTCGAGTTCGAGTCCCGGTGGTGCCATGGATGTTTGTAGTGATTAGGAATCCACATTAAGCCGTAGTTCCCGGCCTCATGGTGAGCCAAGGCCATCTACCTACTGACGAATTTCGATGTTTTCTTTTTACTGGGTAGAGTTGTCAGTCCTACGACTAATAGTCAAATTAGACCGAGATTTATGGTTTAAAGTACATTTTTAACCACTACAGCAATATTTATGACAAAATTCCTATAATTTTTTAAATTACAGAAAAGGGCCCGTTTAAACATTACAATCATCTAGATTGGATGAGAGGATTGATTTTCTGTTGGCTTAACACTACTCAGGATCAAAGTTTTAGAAAAAGCAGCAAAGAAGGTTTGGTTTGGTTGGTCGCTCTGCGGTCATTTTTTGCACACTTTAGGCTAATTAGACCGGATCTATGGCTTAAAGTGGATTCTGAACCACTACAAGCACCACAGCATGGAACTTGAACCGGAAACATATAGCACTGAGCGCCAGAACGCTAGTCACTCGGCCACGGGCCAAGCTTATATTTACATTTTTTTCTGTAATTCGAAATTAGAGATAAAAATATAAAAATTATTAACTTAAATATAAGATTACAGTACACTTTTAATATGTTGAACCAATACATTAGTTGTTTTAATTTAAAATTAATATTAAACAAGTTTATAACCATGCCTCCCCCTACCCACTAGCAAGAGCGTCCCCTGTGGCGTACAGAAGAATGGTCAGACGCTCACCCGGAAAGGAAGCATATTTCGCGCACCCTGCGCATAACCAAATTTCGGGTTTTCGTCTAAGAAGTGGAATCCTTCCTATAAAACAAAATAAAATAAAAATAATATATAAAAAATAATAAAATACATAAAATAAAATAAATATAATAAAAGATAACAGATAAAATAAACCATGCTCCCTCCTACACACTGCCAAGAGCAGGGTATTTACAGTGTAAATTTGATTCTTGTTTATTATTCTTTGAGTTAAAGAAGAAATCAAATCAAATAATACGAAAACAAATGAAAGCAAACAAAAAGAAAGAATACGAAAAAATAAATGAAATAAATAAGACTTTGATCTATTTATTTATTTATTTATTTCCGTCTGTCCCATATCTAATTTATTTTAAGCTATAATAGTTAAAATAGTTTAGAGTGAGTGCGTTGTTAAAGTATTAAAATGTGAAAAAAATTACCATCAAAACATGTTTATATGAGATACTGCAATTTGTTTTCTACCACATCAAAAGCTGAATGCATCCAATTTATTTTTATTACAGAAGGTAAAAAAAAAACATTTAATATCTCATCTCATAAGAGTAATATTCAAATAGCCATAATTTAAAATATTATATGTTCAAAACAACATTATAGCTATAATTGGCAATGCATTCGTAAAATATTCGCCATAAAAGACAAAAAGTTTTATTTCAAACATCAAAAGATATCTCGGAAATAAGTACTTATATTTCTACGAAACCACAAATTTTGAAGCAGAAATAATCTGCATTGCAAATTAGAGAGGTTGTGTTTTTTGTTACTGAAATTGAGATGGAAAGATTTTGTTGTTTTTTAAAGTAATAGTTTTTGAAATTAGATCTAGTTTAAACAAAATAAAAAGAAAAGATAATTAATAAATTGCATAGGAAAGGATATCGACGCACCCAGAAAAATAATTTAAATTCCAGTAAACATAAAAATAATTTAGCTATCCTTAGAATTTGAGAATTATGCAAAATATTTTGTTACCTGTTTTGTATTAAATAGTTGTACCCAATATACATAAATGAATGGAAAACATGTGAATACGAGGAATAATATTCTTTCAGCAATTTATTTTAAATTAAATCAGATTTCTTAAGCAATATCGAATTTAAATTATAAATTAAATTTATATTACGTTTGCAATATTTTATATGAATGTACTAATACAAAGGTTATTTTCATATCAAAGCCCCTTTAAAGTTTAATCTGAATTCATAAAATTGGGTTTCATAAATTATAATTTTTAGTTATTTAGGAAGTTTTACATAAATTAGATTTTAAATTAAAATTAGATTTTTAGAATAATCATATTTTTATAATGTAATGTTCAATTTAATTTTGGATTATCTTAGAAAAATTAGATGTGAGTAACTAGATTTCTACATATTGCACAATAATCATTCAACTGAAATAATTGCATGAGAAATGGTACAAATATTGCCTTGTAATGTGCAGGTTAGGCAACTGGATTGTAAGTGGGTGTGGTTGGGTTGAGTTGCTTGAGGTTTGAGAACTCACAGCTTTATTGACACACGCACAAACACCACACACATACAAGATTTAACATATCGATCTAGATATCAGATTTAGATATTAGAGACATACACTATTTAAACATTTAAAGACCCATAATTAGAGATTCATGGAAGAACTCAGCTTCTTAGCCGAAAACCCGAAACTCGGATCAGCGCAAGTTGCGAGAAATATACTTGCTCTTCGGGTGAGAGCTTGTACCATTTCTCTTAAATGTCACAAGGGGTGCTCTTGCCACTGTTTAAAAAAAAGAGGATACTCGATGGCTTTTGTGATGTTCAACATCTTGCCTCGTTAAACAGACAACTTGATTTGAGTTTTCTGAGTGTTCTCCCATACAATACGCAAATGCCCGGCAGTTCCTTCCTAACAGTCCTCCCCGAAGGCACTGTCCTTCTTTAGCTACTCGGGATCCAGTTACAATTCTACTTACGGGCGCTCCATCAGAACAAAAGCTGCCCCTTTCCCTCCATCCATGAGTAGGCTATTCAATGGGTGTCCGTCCCGCGCTTAGCACACCGTGATTAGACACAACTGCAATAATGTAAAATTGGTGACAAAATGATGAAAATAGGTGAAAGCGATCATCATCATCATCAATGGCGCGACAGCCCTATCGTGAGCCAAGGCCGTCTGCCTACAGGCAGGAAAAAAAGAAATATCTACGTTATAGATTCTTAAACTAATTTTTTCAGATAATATGCATTTTTAAAACTTCGGAATATCATTTTTTTTTTTAATTTTGTAATAATAATCTGTACAGTTTTTTTTTTTTTTTTTTTTTTTTTTTTGTAAAATATTTTATAAATCCACTACATATTTTGCGGTCTAATGGCCAATTGACTAGCAATCCATCCTTTTGTACCACAAGCTTCAGGTTTGAATCCCGGCTGGGAAATGGATGTTTGTGAGTGCATCGGAATCCATGTTAAAGTGTAGGTCCCTGTCAACTTAGCCTTGAGTGTGCACTAAATGACCGTAGAGGGACAAACCAAACCAAACTAAGACTACTGGAAGATTCCGACACAAGAGATGTTTTCTTTTAGGAGGTAGGATTCTCATCCCAACGCTCTACAGTCATATTAGACCGGGACCTACGTTTAAAAAGGATTCCGAACCACTACAAACACGCGGGGACTCAAACTCTAAACCTATGGCATCGAATGCTGGAGTGCTAGACACTCGGCCATCAGGCCTCATGTGAAAGCAAAGTCAATTTTATTTCAAAGGAGAAAACAAAATTTTTCAAGAAAAGAAAATCATTTGGAATTCTATAGTTTTTATTTTTTAAGATTGATGTTATACATTTTGTTCTTGTATTAAATTCTAAATTTTATGGGTAACCTGTATACCAGGAACAACCGATTACTTTTCTCTTTGGCTGCTTCTTTATATCCCTTTGTTTTATTTTATTAATACAGACTTTGCATAATTTAGCAGTATCTAAGACTACCGCTTTTCTGCCACGATAAAACTGTCACGGGACACTTGCAACATCATTTATTTTACATCAAACCAGCATTTGGGGTTTTCCCCCGAAGACCCGAAGAACTTTCTGCTTTTTCCCTCTAATATCGTTATTCTATTCCCAAACCACTCCAGAAAATGACACTCCATCCACAAAAGAAAGGCAAGAAATTTTTGATATGTTGTAGCATCGCCCCCCCCCCTCCTCACTACAAAATAGACTCCACCACTCGAAATCAAAGATACTCAGGGGGAGGATGGAACAATAGAATGAAAAATGCGAGACATAAGCCCCACTACAAAATGGCAAAAGGCTGGAAGAAACTAAAGAAATCTTTGTTGCCCAAGTGACAGATATTACAGAAAGGGGAAAAAGGGAATTTTGAAACAAGATGCAGTCTTTAAAATAATCCCCAAACGTTCAGACGTTAAAGGCAGAAAGAGCACTTGGAATGGGTGCATAAAGTGTCGAAAATTGGAATGGTGGTGGAACTGGATAGCAAAAAAAAAGTGGCGATCAAATTTCCATTCTTTTTTTTTTTCTTGGAGAAAGTGGAAGAGCGAAAAGTTGATTCTTTTGTCCATTTGGCTGGAAGATTTGGGGGAATGGATTATTGGAGTTCAAATACTGAAAATAAAATCTTACAAGGATTTTTTTATTTCCCTGTAAGATTCGAGCATGAGCAAATCCTCAAGGAAAAAATAAAATGTTATAACTGTCTGCAGATGTATTTTAAAAAATGTTTCGTAATAGACTTGCTTTATCGTCATTTTGCCCCATTTGGTCTGAATCATGGTTCAGTGGTAAAGTGAGCAGCTAGTGTGTAAGGGATTTTAGATTTGAATTCTTTAGTGGCGTATGTTACAGTAAATGACGTCCTAAGAGAGGGAACTAAATGAGGTTTGGTGCAATATGTGTAAGCGCCTTGCATTTGTAATCAAACTGTCTGTTAAGGGTTTCCGTGTTCTCTTCTATATGAAATACAAATATAAGGGTAGTTACCCTTAAAAATTTCAGAAGAAGAGGTCTTCTTTTCAATACCTGTCAAGACTTCTTCATGGTAAAAATAAAAGTCTGCCCATAAACCAAAAAATAATCCACTTCTTTATTGCTTACATCTCCTTTGAGTGTTAACTTTAATTCTTAATAAACCGAAAAAATTTAAGTTCAGATGTACATATCTTACCTAAGATATAGGGACAAATAACTAGTACTCTGGCATTCGGTACCACGGATTTTGCTGTCTGTCTTGGTGGTGCTGTAGATGTTTGTCGTGGTTCATAATCTGCTTTAAACAGCAGGTCCCGGTCTAATATGACTGCAGAGCGTTTGCGTAGGCCTGACAGTCCAATTCCGTAAAAAAGTAAACAACATATCATGTTTAGGAATCTGCCAGTAGGCAGATGGTCTTCCCCGCCGTGGGGCTTGAAGAATACTTGTTATATATGCACATACAAGGTGATGCAACGGTTATAGGACACACTTTGAGAGGTGATACATCTTACTAGTGCATACATTGGTTTTGGAGTGTATGGTCGGCAATGACGCCTTGAGGGACATGGATAAAAAGGTATGAAAATAAAGAATTGTTTATACACAACATCATTGAAAAGTGCCTCTTTGATTCAATGTTTGCAATAAATGCTCAAAATGGCGACGTACCTAGTAGTGTTGGATGGGTGATGGGCGAACAGTTCCAAAAATATCACGCCTTTCAGCATGATTGTAGTCGCATTGGAAGTTGAGCAACTCAATTGAGTTCAGCTGGAGTCTCGTAAATGAAAACTCAGTTACAAACACAGAGTAAAAATAAAATAGAGTGATCATCGGGATTGCCAGCCAAAGGATTTGAAATGCGTCACTTGTTATTTATTAATTGCCACATTGTGCCTGGCTGTTGCGGAAAATTTGTTTAAAAGTGTATTCGTGTCTCAATTAGTCCATTACAACTATACATTCATATACAAAAAAAAGATGTGTCAGTAAGCTGTATCGCCTTTCAAAGCTTATCACACAACAATGGAATCATCATGTATATATAGCTTTTTTTATCTATAACCAAATGCTTAGCATTTCAGTCATAGGAAGAGTATTTATTTCTTGCAAATTTCTATACAAAGTTCTATCGCATAATTGTTACAATGATTACTTGTTTTCCAATGCCAATGTGGCCACCATCTCGCACGTTCATTAGAAATCATTCATTAGAACTTTTCCAACTTATACACTATCACTGAACCATGATAAATCTTTCATAACTTAATTATTAGACACCATATTATGAATTGAACTATTCTCGGGATATCTTAAACGAAAATGAATTACAGTTAAATTAATTAAAATTATTTTATTAATTAATTAAATTTATTTTGCATATTCATTTACATGCATAGTTGAATTCTATATTTATATCATGTAGCATGCAGCCTAGTGTGGCTTCTACCTACGAGTACTCCATCACGACAGAAGCTGCTCCTTTCCCTCCATCCCTGAATAGATGACTCATGGGATGTCCATCCCCCACTGCAGAACACTGAGGATTAGACACAATACCTCCTCCCACCTCCAATTTTAAACCCTTACTTTAAATGTTTTAAATTTTTATATTAAGTGAAATAGATAATAGTTATACCACGTTGATTATAAACTAAATTAAACTTTTTGCATGCGATAGTTATCAGGCTTCAACGTTAAATTAAAACTACACTATTAAATCTTAAGTCATTCAGAATAGCAATTTTATAAAAATAAAATTACTTTAGCTACTTCATTAAAATTTAAATCTTACAATGCAACAACAATATTTAGTAAAATCAAAAGCTCTAGTTTTTTTTTTTTATAGGAAAAAAAATATCATTGTATATCAACAAAACGGCGTTAAAATTTTATATTCTATAATTAAAACACAGTACCTATAAATAAGTCGTTTAAATTTAATGAACAGATAGAAACCTATCCAATAAATCACACTCTAAACGAAACACCCCATAGAAACTTAAATTTATCACCTTAGTTACGGTGGCCATCAAAGGGAGAAAATAATTTTTAGGGCTTCTCTGTAAAGTTGGTTGTGAAATAAAAATGAAAGTAAATAAAACTAAATGAAATCTCTGTTTTAAAGCTTCTTAAACTAATTTTTTTCAGATAATATGAGTTTTTAAAACTTTGGAAAATCATTTTTTTATTATAATAATAACCTGGAAATTTTTTTAAAAAATATTTCATGTACCATCAATATATATTTTTATAACATTTGTGTAAAAGATCTACAAATATTTTATTTAATTACTTATATAAATATAAATATTTCATTAATATTTAATATTATTTTATTATTTTTATTAGTTTTTATGCATTTTATTAATTACTGTTATTTATTTATAAATTGGGGCCTGATGGCCGGATGGAGGATTTCGTGGTTGTTAATTCCACACAAGTACTCCGAAATTGGTACGTCTATTGCCAAAATTGTATTCTCTATCAGAAGGAATCAAATCTGTGCTCTCTTGCATACTAACTAAAGCCCATAAACCAATAAACTATGAATGAGGAGAAATAGTTAAATTGCATAAATATTTACGAAATTCATTATGATTTATTATTTTTTTTAATTAAAAAAGTTGTACCTATGAATTTGGAGCAAGTAAATAATGTATTATAAAAGTTTTATATATTTCAAAAATTAAAAATATTTTAGTTTTAAGTATTATATAAAAGTTTAAGTTCATTTCACATAATATATTAAAATATAGCACAATATATTGAATAACAAACACCTAATTGTGACAATATCTCTTGCTTTTTAACTTTCTTTTCTTTAATTGTTTCAACTGCTTGAGTCTTTGTATTAACTTTAACTTTTGTTTCTTTTAAAGCTATTTTTAATGTAATTTTTTTTATTTATTTAAATTGATTAAACTTTATTTTACTTACATTTTATTATATTGAAAATGTAGAGGACTTCAAAGATCTTAATACCACAAGTATTCCGAAATTGGTACGTCCATTGCCCCAACTGTATTCTCTATCAGAGGGAATCAAATCTATGCCCTCTTGCATACTAGCTAAAGCCCATAAACCAATAAACAATGAATGTGGAACAATAGTTAAATTAATTAAATATTTACAAAAGTTATTGTGATTTATTTTGTTTTTTAACTAAGAAAAAGGAGATTGACTGATTGATTGAGAGATTGATTTTGCAGCAAGTAAATAATTTTTACATTGTAAACTGTTATCTCAATAAGGAAAAAGAAAGAAAGAAAAAAAGAAAAAGAAAAAAAAAAAAAAAGGGAAAAAGGGAATAAAAAAAAATAGAAATATGAAGCAAATAACATCGTAAAAGTAGAACCTAAATATTTTATGAAGTGCGCGGGGAATGAGACAGAATGTGCTGGAGTGTGATTTTTCCCTCCCCTTTTTTTTACACATAAGATCAGAATTTGAGAACTTATATGGGTTTGTTCTCTCATGAATAGTAATGGGATTTGTGACTCTTTCCTTCAAATACTTCGCTTTTTCGCCTGTAAAAAAATTCATTATTTATCTACATTTCCTTCAAAATGTTCTTGAAGAGATCAGAAAGATCTATCAGCAATTTTGCTACATTTTTTTTTAATTGCATGATTTTTGGAATATTTTACAGCGTCATTAATTTTTTTTAGTTTTTATCATCAGAAAGTTGTGTCCAGTTAAATGGAAGAACTTGCGAAACTGAGACAATGTTCCGAGTTTTAAAATTCCAATGCGATTTAATTATGTTGAAAATGTCAAGTTAAAATGTCCAGTATAACTATATTGAGCCAATATTTGAACCCGTAGATTTTTTCAACGTAAATAAACAGTTCACAAATCAATAGATTTTCCATTATAAACACATGTTAAATATCAGGATAATATTGCAGAACATTATAGTCAATACCATTGCTTAAGTATAAAATAGAAAGTTATGCTGTAGTAATTTGAATTATTTAACTACAATTTTTTTATTATGTGGGGCATAAACTTTTTTTTATTATGTGGGGGAATATGTATTGTAATCGTTACAAATTTTTGTAATTAATTTAGGAGTTTAGATCTTATCACCTACTAAATGTATTGAAAACCCAATTATCTATGATAATGTGTAAAATATATTAAAAACTGACACTTTTATCAGGTATTATGAAAAACTGAAAATTTTATCAGGTATTATTAAAAACAGTAATATCCGTTATATTTAGACGTTATATTTTAACAGATATTCAAACAGTATCCCGTAATATTGAAAACTGAAACTGTATCAGGTTTTATTGAAAACTGAAACTTTATCAAGTATTATCATGTTTTATTGAAAACTGAAACTGTATCAGGTTTTATTGAAAATTGAAACTTTATCAAGTATCATTAAAAACTGAAACATCCCGTAATATTGAAAATGGAAACTTTATCAGGTATTACTAAAAACTAAAACTTTATCAGATATTATAGAAAACTCAGACTTTATCGGGTATTACTGAAAACTGAAGCTTTTATCAGGCCTTATTGAAAATTAAAACTTTATAAGGACTATTGAAAACAAACTTTATCATGTACTATTGAAAACAAAAAAACTTTATCAGATACTATTGAAAGCTGAAACTTTATCATGCACTATTGAATTTCATTTCAATATCTGGAATTGAACAAAATTTCAATATCAGGAATATCCTCTTTGAAAATAGCAACCCAGATAAATGTTACGTAAATAGCAATTAATGTAATGATTACAAATTAATCCATTGGAATAAGTTATATTATTTATCAGCATTAATAATTAATCACTTAATAATTTATTGTTAAAAGTAAGTATACAGATCCTAATAGACTTATTTAAGACCTACTTCTAAGCAAATTGACAAGCCAACCTGATTATCTCAAACAAGAATTCTAAATTCATTTCAAACACTTCCGTCATTTACATGTACTCATCACTTACAGAAATTCCTTTAAATTTCACCAATTAATTGTAACAATCGAAAGACACAAATCCGAGATTTGATAACCAAACTTAATGAAATCATTAACAAGCTACAAAGATGGACACTATCTCCCTTTTCCAACAGTTAAATTGAATAGATGCCAACAGATGATGGCGACAACATAATATTCAAAGCCTTGGCGACATGCGGGAACTGATCCCCACTCGCCGAACTTCTTTTTTAACGAGCAAGGGGATTAGGGCTCGCGCTATGGATATCCGAGACATCTCAATTTACATTTATTATAAATGACTCAGTGGATAACAAGCTTATTGGTAACCCTGGTATCGGGCATTAAGCAAGCAGGCAATTCGAATTGGTAACGAGCCCGCACGGATTAGGTGTCCCGGATCCTGAAAACAGCCCGGATTGTCCTGGTTGCCACTTTACCGGCCATCTAAGCCCATCTTGATGGAAGGAATATCATATTCAGATTGGTATTCCACAAATATAATTAGGATATTCGGAGAGCGCGTCTTGTGGTAAGTAAACGGGGATGGACTCGCTTTGCTAACGACAGGGATTGCTTGTCTGTTGTTTCTAAATGTGGAAGAAAGTTATTAAAGTTACAGTTAACTCTTGAATGGGTCATTTTTTTTAATCAGAACTAAGTAAGTTCGTAAATAATCATTATTAGAAAGGAATGAACTTTTTATCTTGTATTATTTATTTTTTATTTTAGAAATTCGAAATAAATTTAACCATTCGATTTGAATTGGGATTCAGATTAAAATCAGGACTATAATACCCGATAACAGTTCGAGTTCCCCATACAGTTTAAATATTGTCTTGATCTCAAAGTTTCTGGTAAACAGAAGCCCTGGACTGTTGTAACTTTTCAGAGTGGTTTTAAAGATAATATCGTGAAAATTAATTGTGTTAACTTGGATTTTGTAATGTTTCCATGCTAATAAATACTTATTTTGGGTGATAATCACTCGGGGCTGTCGCTGCAAATGTCGTAAGCGCGTGCGAAACTTAATTTTTAATTATGGTCTAAAATGAGTATTTTGAGCTGCTTTGTATCAATCTAAAGCAATCGCGAGTTTATTCATGTTATCATACATCTAATAGTTATTCTACAGCGATTTCAGGTTGTTTGTTTTGTCTGTTTTTACAAATTCATTCGTTACAAAAAAAAAAATCCACTGTCGTTATTTCTAAAGGTAGTGAATTGTCTATTTCTAAATGTGGAAGTATGTTATTAAAGATAAAATTTAACTACTTAATGGATCATTTTTTTTATCAGAACTTAGTAGGTTCGAAAATATCCATCATTAGAAATGAGATGAACGAATTTTTTTATCATATTTTATTTATTTTTTATTATAGAAGTTCGAATATAAATTTAGAAATTTGATTTGAATTTAAATTCGGATTAAAATCAGAACTGTAATTCTCCGAATCATAGATTAGTATCATTAAAAATATTTCACTTTTACTCATTTTGGAAAAAAAAACAATGAAAAATGAATGTAAGCTGTAGTTACGATCAAATAACATGCAGGTCCTTTCACGTCTTTTGGCTTGACTTGGTGCTTTGAGATGTACGCTCGCTGACGCTTGCTTTATCTCAATTTATCCAAATAGTTTTTTTTTTTTAAATACAACAGACAAAACAATTTGGCAGAAGTGAAACTGAAACCCTTATAAAGGATCTACTCTAAAACTCGAAATTCTAGAAATCATTTTCTATGACGGCTTAAAAATTCATTTAGGGCCGATTGAGGTCCAAAATGGAATTTATCGATCCGTTTGAAATTCCAACATCATCAGCAAGGTCTCTAATTGTAAATCGACGCACCAAATCTTGCAAATTGCAAGCACCAAATCTTTAATGTTTTCGACTTGAGTTTCGTCGATTGAGGTGGATGGTCGACCAGAGGGCTCTTCGTCTTCAACGCGTTCTCTGCCTTTGAATTGCTTATACCACTTCTAAACATTTCTTTCCGATATAGGAATGCTCACCGAATACTCTCTGCAACATTCTATGTGCTTCCGCAAACAAAATTGAATGCAAGTTCTTTGTTCAATTCATTAAGATATTTCAAAAATCGCCAGAATCAGTTTCAGCGTCCCACAAAGCCAAGCGTAACTCAAATATTAATGAATATTTTGACGTGAAAGTTCACACAGATGTCAAGGACAGTGCCAGCAACTTAAAAAAAAAATTGAAATTCCATAAGCCCCGGGAATTTTAAATTGAAAATGGGTCTTACTTTTTGGACACAGTAGTGCAGGAACTACTCTAGAACTCGATATTCTAGAAATCATTGCCTATGACGACTTAAAAATTCCTTTTAAAATAAAAGAAACATTGCTTGCACTTTCTAGCAACCAAAAGAATATAAATAAGAAGAGTACATTTGAAAATGAAAGAAATAGATAAAACTACAGATTATATAGATCATAACATTTTAACAGTTAAACGATGATTAGATCAAATAACCATCACAAATCTACTAATTTAATAAGTCCTTTATCAAATAATCATTTTTTTTTTTTTTGCTTTTAAAAGATGTATATTAATAAATGGAAACTAATCAGGAAATGCAAATAAATTCCAATTTTAATTTGGTTTTTAAATATTAATGTTTCTTTATATTTTTCATTTTTTTAATTAATGCTTCCTGTTATTATTTATTAATTAATTTCTTTAAATTAATAAATTAATATTATTAATTTATTAATTAATTTCTTCATTATTCTCTTATATTAATTTAATATTAATATATTTATTAAATAATTATTAATTATTAATTTCTTTAAATTGGAACATTTTCCTTTTAATTAAAAATTTTAATTTCAATTTTTTTTTATTCAAAGAAAAATGGAGTATTGCAATTATCAGTTCTCCCATTTTATGATTCTTAAAGAATTGTCTAACGTAGATAATCGTTAAACAATTCTTTAAGAAGAACTATTAGAATTAACGTAGACAAGCATTAGACCAGGGGTCTCCAAACTTTCCAGCCTTAGGGCCATACAGTTTACTCCAGTAAGTACCAAGGGCCAAAACCGTTTTAGTTTTTCTGCCATTATCTATAATTTCTAGACTTGTCGCCGAGTACACGCTCTCAGCCAACATACGCTTGCTAAATTCGCTGGTTCAATTACTACAATTACTATTGTGTGTATCTTTAAGACCGTGACACTTGACGACATCTAGTGGTTAAAAGCGGAAATAGCTAGGTATAACTACCGAGGGTAACCGCTGGATATTCACTAGTTTATAATGTTAGTGGATTCATTTCAATTATTTGTTAGTTGCTATGCTTAACTTAAATTTTCTACGTATTATGCTTGTCATGAAGCTTTACCTAGCAAGTCAATAAAACCGAGTTATTATCATTCTCTGTTTTTTTTTATCCAACTTATGACAGCTAAATAAGCTATTCGCTGTCGCGGGCCGGATGGATGACACTGGCGGGCCGTAGTTTGAAGACCCCTGCATTAGACAATTCTTTAAGAATGTTAGAATTAACATAGACAGACGTTAGACAATTCTTTAAGAAGAATTGTTAGAATCAACGTAGACGTTAGACAATAATTTAAAAAGCTTTATTAGAATGCACGTAGACGTTAGACAGTTATTTAAGAAGAATTGTTAGAATTAATGTAGACGCACGTTAGACAGTTCTTTTGAAGACAAATAGACATAGTAATAAATCTGCATTAATTCAATTTTTAAAATCTGTAAAATTATAAAAAGAGTTGAAATAATAGTGGAAAATTTTATTTTATTATTTAATATTCAGAAAGAAATACGTTTTGCATCTTTTAAAATACAATTTTAAACTATTCAGTTTGGTATAAATCTAGTCCAACTAACCAAAATTAGGATTATATTTAGTTAAGTGCTTACACTTAATATATAATTTGTATTCCTTTAATATGGGCGATCTGGCAACTTGGTCGCTTGGGTCTTCCGCTTCGTTTATCATAATCTGGTGAGAAACTTAGTTTTTATTATTTAGTATAAATTTTTACTAATATAATTTTTGATAAAAATATTTCTAATAAAGATAAATTTTTTTATAAAAGTTTTAAAAACATAAATAAGTCTTAAAACATAAAAAAAGTTTTTAAAAATAATATGAGGGTTTCAAGAATTTCAAAACGGTGTCTTTTCAAACATCGGAAAAGAAATATTTACAATGTTTCCAATAAACATAAGCTCTTTAAATGGAATGAATTAATGCATTCTTTAAGGGCTACAGAGTATTAAATTTATGAATAAATTGGCCAAAACAATTATTTTTTAATAAACTTCTGCTATAGTTTAATGATGCATGTAGCCAAGTTGATATTTGCATTTAGCATTATTCCTACCAACAAAACTTTAAAGAAGAATAAAAGGATTTCATTACATTTTATTACATCTAATGTTATTCAATCCATTCAGATGCCTTGTAGGCTTAGAAACTGATCCCATAGCTATTCTGAAATTCAAAGCTTGATGCCATTTGAATTCCCCTTCTAAATCGGTGCCTCTTTACTGAGCAATCACATTTCCCCTCGCGCGATTTGATTGGCGGCTCAATCCTCGGAATATAGCACCATTAACTCATGAAACGGATTGAAACTCTCCTCAAATGCTGGCCATTCCAGCCCGAAATGAAACTGTCCAGCCTCCTGGAAATTTCCGCAATATCTCTGCCACTTCATCAGGCATCACTGCCATTCCGTCCAATTTACCATCTGCTCTTGCTGCTCTCATAGAATAGGAGTGTTGGTGAAAAAGGAGGGCATTTCATTTAAAACCAGACGATCTTTCTTTTTGCCATCCCCGGGAAAGCAAGGGGGTGGGGGGTGATGAAAATTCTTGGGCATCACCTCAGCAACAGCACTATACCTCACTTAAAGGTGTGGCTTGGCGTGGAGACCGCTCCATTTTCATTCCAGTATTACGAGCAATGATTTGGCATCAGACTCGTACCTCATCTCATCCCGTCTCCATGGCAACGCATCGGTAATAGGAAAAGGAAAAGAGGGGGAGCCATAAAAGGAATTTGCTACAGAAGTAGGAAGGGGAGAATTTCAGGAAAATAAATAAAGAAAGAAAATAGGTAGGGGGCTCTACCACGGTAGGGTGACTGTAGCCCGGTAACTAAATCCTAGGTGACGGGTAGGGGGAAGGACTTTTCTTTACCTGTTTTTAATCAATAATACTTTTCTGTAACTGTAACCTAATCCCTAATCAGCAACTTCAGGGACTTTGATTTGAAGATAATTGCCAGTCAAGGTATTTCTAGTTGGAATGGCATGGCTTCCTTTCCCGTTTTCTTTTCTTTTTTTCTTTTTCTTTTTTTTTTTCTTTTTTTCTACTTTATTATAAGTAGGTTCTCGGCGGGATAAAAGACGAGACCTTCCAAATTAAGTTTGAAAATTTTAAAAGGAAAAGAAGAAAAAAAAAGAAAAGAAAGGAAAGCCTCATTACAAGAGAAGTTCTACGTGGAAATGATAGGTTCTTTTAAAATCTAATTAGAAGGATTACAGTATTTCGAAGGAGTACTAGAGTGGGAAAAAAAAATAAAGTGAAGTAAAGTAAAGGAGGGGTTTTCTGTTTGATTTTTCTTTAAAAAAGAAAAAAGTAAATTTTAAGAACTCGGAGTGTAACATGAATGTCTTAGTAGTCATTATTCATTAAAATGTAACGATGTTCTTATTATTTGTAATGAATCTGATGTCGTGCGCGTTATTTGCTTTTAATTGGAAGAGAAAATGTGGACAAGAACATTTGATATTCTGTTCAAATTATCTTTACACATACAAGGATAAAAAATTGTACACGGATAAAAAACTACATTAAAAATCTACGGACTAACATACTATTTAAAAATCAAATGTACTTTACATTTTCATATACATTAGAAATATACTAAAATACATTGATATATGAATTATATGAATGTTACGCTGATATATGAATTATACGAATGATACGATGAAGTATATGAATTATAAGAATAATACGTTGAATTATATGAATAATACTTTGATATTTAATAATTATATTAATGATATGTTCATATATGAATTATATGATTGATATGACTAATGATATGTTGAATTATATGAATGATACGCTGATATATGAATTATATAAATGATACGTTGAACTATATGAATAACACATTGATATATGAATTATATTAATCATACGTTGAATTATATTACTGATACGTTGAATTATATTACTAATACGTTGAATTATATGAATGATATGAAGTATATGAATTAATGAATGATACGTTGATATATGAATTGATGAATGAAATATATATTTATATGAATTGACCGAAAACTAGCAAAATTGTAAATTAAAAACTCCTATCTATTGAATGAAAACTTAAATAATTACAAAAATAATGAATAACTAATATATATATATATATTAGTTAGCTATAATTTTATTATAAGAACTAATTATTCAATTAATATTATAATAACAAATATAAATTTAAAATCCAGATATAATTGGAAGAGAAAGATATTATATGCATGAAAAATCATAAAAACCGAAATACAATTATGGTTCTAACAAATTCAAAAACTTTTATCTGTAATGATTTTCTATCATCATTTTTAAACACATTCTCTTTCTTTTGGTGTGTGCAAATTAATAAAACATCGCCAATGAAGTTAGACAGGTAGTTACTTTTCAAATGTATACACCAAATAAATTGTGCAGCAAATTGATTTTAAATGACAACCGATTGGCCATTCTTCCGGAATCGGAATTGAGTTGTAATAGTTGAATTTTCCGGCTCAATGAAAATCAATTGGCGACCCTTGGCGATCCTTTGGCGACAGTCCAAGTTCAATTCGGACGAAATGACCCGAGGGCAAAATAAATTACCGATTCCCTGGAAAATTGGCCAGTGCTTAAAGGATGATTTAAGTAAATAGCTTTCAGTGCATCAATTATATTTGATAATGAACTTTCCCGGTATTGTGTAAATTTAACGTCCATTTATAACAATCTGCTTTTTCTAATGTATTCATTTTAATTTAATTTTGCTTTTTACATACATAGAGAAATTTATAATTGTATATATGCCATATTAATAATTATATTAGTATTTATATAATGGTAATAATATGATTGTGTTATACGTTATACAATATGATTTTGTCCTCATATTAAATGGATCTTACTGTGGTGGAGTAGTTTTAAATAAAAAATATTCTGATTAATTACTTCGTTTCGATTTGGAGTTGGCTGAAATTCTATTTTATCTCAAATTATTATCGTTCGCCTTCTACAATATTTTTACCGCCATTTTTAAATTAATTTCTATTGATTTTTTTTAAACTTCAATTATTTTTTGATGAAGGAAAAAAGATGGATAATTTTTTTATATCAATTTTTAGAATACTCCCCAACAAAAAATATCAACGGTGCCCATATAAATAAATAGAAAGGTAATAAATACTCAGATTATATCGAAGCTTTGAAAATTATTTCTAAATTTAAAAAGAGAAAAATTTAAGTGAAGTAAACAGGTTTTAAAATTTTAAATGTAAATAAACTGTATAGAGTAATAATTTTATTTTAGGAATTTTTATAAAATCTGTATACAAATTTAGGTTATTTTTATCCATTGCTTTTGTTCTGTGTGGTTTAGAATATTATGGAAATTGTTTCTAATTTTTCAATTATCATATTTTCACGTTTTTGTCACCACACACACAAAATTTGATTCTATATTTATATTTTCACTAGTAAATACAGAAGATGTTGACCATTTTCCTTAAGTATTGCAATCTATTTTAATTAGTATTTTAAGAACAAATATAAATTTAAAATCCAGATTAAATTAATTAATGATTTAATTTATATAAATGGAAAGATGTTTATGTTTTAGTATTATATGCATAAAAAACTGTTAAAATCGAAATACAATTTTGAGCCTAACTATTTCAAATTTTAAATCTGTAATGATTTTGTTTTTTTCCACCAAAAAATTAACCAATTAAAAATTAACTATTATTAATTAAAATTATTTATTAAAATTATTATATTAGTAATTTTAAATTAATAATTAAAATTATTTTTTTATTGAATTAAAATTATTTTTTTAATTAAAATTATAATTATTTTTTAATTGAAATTATAATTATTTTTTAAAATTAATAATTAAAATAGTTATTAATTAAAATTAAATTTAAAAATTAACCGAAATTCCACCAAAAAATTACCACCTTTGTCCAATTAAATTAAAATAACATTCCTAAAAATCAAATGAATATAATATTTACTTATATTCAACTCACAATCATCATTTTATAAATAGGCAAAAAGGTTTTCTTAGTTTCGAAGCAATATATTCATCTGTTTTTTGTACAGATTTGCCATAATGAAAAAGTAACTAAAGTTTAAGAAGCAAACTTTTAAGTCTAAAAAAATGTTTCATATGTTATCAATAAAATGTGTAAATTATTTATTATAAGGAGAATGTATATATATATATATAGATATATGTGTGTACATTCTTTTAATTTCGAAAAATTAAAATTAAAATTAATTTAAAATTAAAAATATTAAAGTTAAAATAATAAATTAAAATTCCATAACTGCAATTAAATTAATCTTATTGGTTTGATAAGATCACTTTTGATCATACTTTGATACGATCACTTTTTGATAAGATTACTCTTTGATAACATGTTATTTATCAAAAATTAAAATTTAAATTTAAATATTAAAATTATAAATTACAACTAAAACTAAAATTTCATAACTGCAATTGAATGGATCTTACTGGTTTGATAAATCACTTTTTGATATGATTATTTTTTATCTTATAAGATCTTACTAATCAAAAATTTAAATTTAAATTTAAATTTAATTTTTTTTAATCAAAGGTTTTTTATGATTTATGATCACGAAACAAATAAAAATATACATTCAAGTCAGAAAAATAAAACAATAAACTTCTCATCGTTATTATTTTCAAATCATACGAATTCCAAAACACACTAAATACGTTTTTGTCTTTGTAAAAGAAAAACGCTCCCAGAACTTTATTGAAATTAAATTTCAGTACAGCATAAAACCCATTCCCACTTGCAGTTACACACACAAATGAATCTCTCTCATGCAGACAAACTCTTTTCCATTCCTTAAACTAAGCATGAAGACAGCAACGTTTTATTAAACCCCAAGCATCAACAAAAGAAGAAGAAAAAAATGAAACTCTCATTGTTACAGTTATCAAATTATACGAATTACAAAACACACTAAATACATTTTTTGTCTTTGTCAAACAAAATTGTACCCAAAACTTTATTGATATTCAAATATTTAGCTAAGAATAAAACACATTCTCACTGGCAGTTACACACACAAATGGATTTCTTTCCTGCAGACAAAACTCTTTCCCTCCCATAAACTAAGCATGAAGACAGCGAGGCTTTATTAAACCCCAAGCACCAACAAAAGATGAAAACAAACAAACGATGTACCTCTCAATGTTATACTTTTCAAATTATATGAATTTCAAAACACACTAAATACATGTTTTATATCTGTAAAACGAAAAATGTACCTAGAACTTATTGAGATTAAATTTCAGTGCAAAATAAAACACATTCCCACTTGCAATAAAGCCCACTAAATGCATTTTTTGTCTTTGTAAAACAAAAATGGTCCCAGAACTTTATTGATATTAAAATATTTAGCATAGAATAAAACACATACCTACTTGCAATAAAACACACTAAATACATTTTTTGTCTTTGTAAAACAAAACGTACCAGAACTTTATTGAAATTAAATTTCAGTACAGCATAAAACTCATTCCCACTTGCAGTTACACACACAAGTGAATCTCTCTCATGCAGACAAAACTCTTTTCCATCCCATAAACTAAGCATGAAGACAACAGCGAGTCTTTATTAAACCCCGAGCACCAGCAAAAGAAGGCTAAATCTCGGATCTCTTAGTCAGCTAATCCACTTATGAAAACGTAGCCAGCCAGAAGAATCGCCTGCGCCAGCACAAAATAAACGTGTGGTAATCGATGGCGCAAAGCAGGTGGTTCTCGTGCCACCTGCTTGCTGGATCAGAATTTATTCTGGAACCAGAGATAAATTAGTTAACCATCACAAGTGCCACCGTGCGCTGTGGCGGCCTAATTAAGGGAGATTCTGGCGCTCTTCAATTTTATATTCATTAATTTGGTCTCTTGGATAGAGTTTCTGTTACCCCTTTGAAGCCCGCGGATAGACAGGAGCGCGGGAAATATGTTCTTTCTTCCGTGATAGACAGTTTTAAATTTGTTTCAGTTTTGTTTAATGAAAGGAAGACTTCGGTGAAATGCTTTGTTATCTTCTTTGAGATGGAAATTGGGGAAGTTTCCATTTTGTTTTGATGATTCATTTAATTTGGCGCTTTGGAATTTGCTTCCCATGCTTTACTTTAATTGGAGAAATCTGTAACTAGTTCGATAATTAAGTAACAAGTTTTTAATCATACTGAACTAATCATCCAGTATTATAAGCCCAAAACAGTTTTAATATAATCTCCCTTTCAAGTATGGCATAATGTCCCTTTCCTTTAAAAAGTTTTAACTTTGTTTCGACGATCCATTTAATTTCATGCTTTTGGTTGATTGGAATTTGCTTCTAGTACTTTACTTTAATTGAAGAAATCTATAACTAGTTCGAGAAATAATCAAGAATAATGTTTTTTTTATCATACTGAACTTATCATATATATCACGATTTTGTTCAATATAATATCCCTTTCAAGTATGGCATGATCTCCCTTTCATTTAAAAAGTTTGAATTTTATTTTGATGATCTATTTAATTTTATGGTTTGGAATTTGCTTCACACACTTTACTTTAATTGAAAAAAACTATAACTAGTTTGAGAATTTAACAACAAGAAATGTTTTTTTTATCATACTGTACAAATAATTAATTACCATAAACCAAAAACAATTTTGTTCAATATAATCTCTAATTCAAGTATGACATAATCTAACTTTCTTTTAAAAAGTTTTAATTTTGTCTTGATAATCTATTTAATTTGATGCTTTGGTTGTTTTGGAATTTGACAATTTTGTTCAATATAATCTCCCTTTTAATTAAAAAGTTTTAATTTTGTTTTAATGATCCATTTAATTTGATGCTTTGGTTGGTTTGAAATTTGCTTCAAATACTTTACTTTAATTGAAGTTACTGTAGCTATTTTAAGAATTAAACAACAAGAAATGTTTTTTTATCATACTGAATAAATCATCAATTACTACAAGCTAAAAACAATTTTGTTCAATATAATCTCCCTTATATGTAAAAAAGTTTTAATTTTGTTTTGATGATCCATTTAATTTGATGCTTTGTTTGGTTTGGAATTTGCTTTACATATTTTACTTTAATTGATGAAAATTGTAAATAGTTCGAGAATTAAGCATTAAGAAACATTTTTTTTATCATACAGAGTTAATCATCAAGTAGTATAAACCAAAAACAATTTTGTTCAATATAATATCCCTTCCAAGTATGACATAATCTCCCTTCCATTTAAAAAGTTTTCATTTTCTTTTGATGATCCATTTAATTTGATTCTTTGGTTGGTTTATTATTTGCTTTATTTTAATTGAAGGAAACTGTAACTAGTTCCAGAATTAAGCAGCAAGAAATATTTCCTAACATTCTGAACTAATCATTAAGCACTTTGAACCAAAAACAATTTTGTTCAATATAATCTCCCCTTCATTTAAAAATTCAAATAACTCTTTTTTATTTAAACTTACTTTATTTTTTATTAAATCTTATTTTATTTTTTAATGTTAACGTTATATATCATAGAAAAAAAAATCGCTTTAAAAATAGAAATTCACATGTGCACATATGATATCGCTAAAAATTAATTTAAAAACGTCTAAAGTCATACAACATACTAAAATAAAATATTCTAATATTTTTTATTCTTTCAGAAATGAAACTTAAAATTAAAATAATGAAATGCCAGACATAAATAATAATCAAACAAATTACATTAAAACTTTGCTCTTAAAAATAATTATTTCTGTGTAAAAATAAATGCATTATTTAACACTTAAAATAGTAGTCATGAACGGAATAATAAATGAATTTATTCTATGAATAATATGGCAAGGAATAAATCTCTTGGACCGTTATTCAATATCTGTTAAATATATTATCCATTTAAATTTATGATTGTATAAACCATTTGTTTGAATAAAACATATTCTTGAAAAGTTTTTAACTATTTAAGAAACATAACCTTTATTTTCAGATTTTAATTCGGCATTTTATTAAAAAAAAAAAATGAAAAGAAAGCATTCAATGTATATATTGTTAAGCTATACATTTTTTGTCACAATTATAAAAATCCTTTCTACGTTATTACTAGCTAACTTACCTGCACTTTATATAATTAATATCTTTGGTAAACAATTTTATTAGAAAATATTGAAATTTTTTTTCATCTAAATTAGTTGTATAGTACTTGCTTACCAAAATTGTCATTTATTATACATGAAATATGAAAAAAATTATACCATCATATACGAATATTGATCTACAAACAAGCAATAGCTCTTTTAACTCTTTTAGGTGCTTAAACATCGCTAAATCAAAATTATTTGACATGTAAAAACGATTATTGATGGCACATTTAATTTCATCTGATAAATCAATAAATCATCATTTTATAATGTTATTCGAGATATAATTCATTACGTCACCATTTTCAGAGAAAAATATTTTCCCAATTAATGTCAAATTATTTTGAAGAACGGATTAAACATTTTTGTATCCATTATTCAATAGTTGAAAAGCAAATGGTTTTTGACTTTATTTTTACTACAAATTATTTGCTATAATATTATTTTTACTATTATTTATATTATTTGTACCCAACAGGAAATATGTTTTGTGTTCATGAAGCTTGTTAAATTTTTTTTTTTTTTTCCCTTTGCTTTTTCAGGAAGTTCCATGAAGTTTCTTTTATGCGATTCTTTCCAGTAACCTTGAAAGCGCTTTCCTCGTCGATCGGTAGATGGCGCCTTGGTGAATATTTTCTTATAGCAGATGTTCTCTCATGGGATTTCCATATATTATTCATTCATTGTTTTTAACAGTTTTAATTGTTTACATTAGATTCAGCAATATCTTTTTTAAAAAAAAAAAAAAATACGATTTTAATGCAAAAAGAAATTGATGACTATAAAATTATAAGCTTTTCAATAAAATATTATCAATACTATTTTTGTAAATTCCATGAAAACATTTTTTTTTTTTTTTCAAAACTTTTCTAAAAAATGCCTTATATTCAAAAAAAAAAAAAAAAAAATTAAACAATTCGTAATGTAATTTTAAAAAAATCCTTTTATAATCATGAATAAAATATGAAATTTAAAAAAAAATATATTAATTTGAATAAAATTGTGATAAAATTAATTCATAATTCAAATTGTAAAATAATAAACGTAACGGGAAAATGTCATTTATATCACAATCAAGAATACTTCATTTATCATCTTACTTTGCTTATTTAAATTGTTTTATTGAACATAGAATAATGTACATAGTTTCTAAAAAAAAAAAAAATTAAATCAGCGTAACTATAGTTCATTTATGAATGGAATATCTTAAATATATTTTGTCAATAATTTAAATTATCAAAAGTATAAAATATACGAAATTTTTAAAATTTAATAAAGACTAGCCAAGTTAAATTTATGCGCCTCTATATAATAATAACGTTTGGCATACTTTATTGAAAAAGTAAAGCTATTAAAATTGTTTTAATTATGTAGATTTTTAAGAATAAAAATGGAAAATTATATTTCAAAATTAGTAAAGATACTTGGTTTTAATTAATAGGAATTTATAAAAAAAAATCTCATAAAAAAAATATAGATTTCGACCATCAAGCCACTCCACAATCAGGCCCTACGTAGTGGACTGAAATTAAGAGTTTTATTTATTTATTTTTTTTTTTTTTTTTAGACTATGAGTATGAGTATGACAAATTTTATTTAACAAATAAAATATTATTTGATCAATAAAATTTGTCATACTCATACTCCTTTGTCATACTCATAAAATTTGACTTACAAAATATGGATTATTAAAAATGTAAGCAAAACATAAGCCGTTGTCCAATGCAAATTTTAATAAAAATAATGCATTTATGCTTATTTGACGAACAGTCTAATCTCTTTTTTAAAAAGGCAACAAAATTCCTTCACTACCACTGCAAAGATTTTCAGAATAATTTTAACCATAATTCTGACTTTAACATCATTATTTTTTCTTACTAAAATATCTTCTTTTATTTTCCACATTCCAAACTTGGTCTTGGTCTTTCCAACAAATAAAACGTCTCGAATCCTAAGCGATACATCGATAAAGTTCCGTATTATGATAATGGCGCATTGAAAACTCCGTCCTTATGTAAATCCCTTTCAAAGTTTAGCCAGCACCTCCATTCTATACATATCCCTTTGCACGTACGTCTTCGCCGGCGTATTCATTATGCAAGGAATCGAATGCGAGATTTTATCTGCAAAGCTTCTAATTAGATAACCCCCCGCGCTTTCCCGCCTTTGAAAAGGGTGGTTCGAATTCGACATCACCCAAGCTCTAAGTACACAAGAGCCGGAGTTTGCAGTGAATAGGTAAAACGCTCTTTCCCGCTTCTGTATGCATAAGATTACAAATTGGGGCTTCCTTCCTCCTGAAGCTTGTTTTACTTGTTACTGAAATATGCATGCGTGAAAAGATGGACCTTTTCAGCCGTTGCTTTCTGCTTTTTTTCTTCTTTTAACAACATGAATGGAAACCCAGTTTGGAAGTTTCGCACATTGCTAGAAGTTTACTTTGACAAACCGGGGCCGAGATTATCGGTAAAACTGAGTTTCGTTTACAATAATTCAAATGAAAGGAATGGCTTCATTCAGCTGCAATAGTGTGCCGAATCAAGCTGCAACGCATCTGATGTTTATTAAAATAAGGTATTTGTGCCATAAATGCAAGGCATCCATTATCCAGTATAAATGCACATTGGCGTTTGAGGAGGTAAAACATGAATGAAATTGTTCTACTAAAAGGGGTGGCCAACCCGCGGCCCGCCTTGAATATTTTTCCGGTCCGTGAGATTCCAAGCTTTCAATTTCATTTCATGTTTCCAAATAACATTCCAATTATCATTATTTTAAAAGATATATAAAGTAATAATCAAAATCGAATATAGTAATACATATTAAATAATACATATGTTTTGATTTCAATGAATCATTTTAATAACAGTTAAGCAATTAATTTCTTTTTTCAGTTTAACACAACACTTAAAGACAGAAATAATAAGTAGGCTTTCAATTTAATTTCATGTTTCCAAAGAATATCCCAATTATTATTATTTTAAAAGATAGAAGTAATAATCATAATCGAAAAGCTTGTTTTACTTGTTACTGAAATATGCCTGCGTGAAAAGATGGACCTTTTCAGCCGTTGCTTTTTTTTTTTTTTTTCTTTAACAACATGAATGGAAACCCTGCTTGGAAGTTTCGCACATTTCTAGAAGTTTACTTTGACAAACCGGGGCCGAGATTATTGATAAAACTGAGTTTCGTTTACATTAATTCAGATAAAAGGAATGGCTTCATTGAGTTGTAACAGTGTACTGAATGAAGCTGCAATACATCTGATATTTATTATAATAAGGCATTTGTGCCATAAATGCAAGGCATCCATTATCAGTATAAATACGCATTGGCGTTTGAGTGTATATGTTTTTGAATTTATATATCATATCATCAGTGGCACAACAGCCCCATGGTGGGCAAAGACCGTCTGCTTACTAGCAGATTTCTGGACAAGGAGATGTTTTGTTTTTACGGAGAAGGGATGTCAACCTTACGCCAAACAGTCATATTAGATCGGGACCTACGGTTTAAAGTGGATTCCGAATCACTCATAAACATCCCTGCCACCGCCAGGATTCTAACTCTAAGTATATCAGTATAAGTGCACATTGGCCTTTGCAGAGGTAGAACACGAATGAAGCTGCTCTACTATACCATTAAAATAGTATAAAGTCATGATATGTGCATTAAATTGTACAGCTGCATTACATATAATATAAATACGTAATTATTACTTCAATTTAAATCCAGCTAACATTTTAAGAATATACTGGGACACTATGTATAGAAAAGCAAAAAATTATAACGTATACGGAGGCTGTTGCAAAATGTAGTCAAAAGTCAAGTTTAATTAGCAGGTTGATGAAAAGTTACGAATTCTTTGTTATTTCATTTTATCAACATGAAATTTAAGGAATTTAAAGAGTTGGGGATCCAGCTACAGGGTGATCATAGGGAGAGCGAAAAGATGAACTTCATAAGGGTGCGAAAATTATATTTAATTATTATTTTTAATTAAAATTAAAAAATGGCCAATTTTTTTTAAATTCCTCTAGAGTTTTGGTGAATACATTTGTTTGAGATAAGAAATTTTCATTAAAATTTGTTACTTTAACTAATTAAAAAATCGTTAACTAGAATTAGAAGGCATTTTAATTCAATTTATTTTAGTTTTGGTTTGTTAAAAAAAAATAGATTTTTGTAAACGATATCTGCAGTCAGAATACTGTGGTATAAGATATTAAAAAAGCTGAATTATAGTTAAATTGACTAATCCTTTAATCTCTATAATCTATTACAAATTAATTTGAGCCTCTCTCTCAATTTTAATATATATATATATAATATGGAATGGGTAACTTATAAAAATTAGCTGATAGCCAAAGAATGCATATATAAATAAGTGATTTTAATTCAAGAAGATTATGCAATGCAATGATCAAATATCAAGGGTAATCAGTAGGAAATAGCACTCTAATAATAATATCGCCCTTGGCGGCGATACCTGCTTTAGCTTTCCGAAATATTGATGAAATCAGCTTGCCAAATATGTCTAGAGGGATGGGTGATCCATGTTTTCTCAACCATACTCCAGACTTCTTCCTTGATTGTGCCTGGGGATATGGCTTTCTTATTCGTCTGTTAATTACATACTGAAGTATGCTAGTAGTTCATTATCTGCACGTTTTTACCAACTTATTTGTTTTTAAATAAGTATTTGAGAATTTTATTTAATTTGTTTTTTCTTCATATTCATAGGTTCAAAATATTTTTTTTCTGTTGCTAGACAACGGTTATATCTGCTATTTATGTTCTTATTTCTTATCCCACTTGGTAGACATCTAGACCAACCCACGAACCCGTGTGGTGTCATGGTTGAAGGGAAAGGGGGGGGGACGTATGGTTGTCAACCCAACGTACAAAGTACTTAACAATTAAAAAGGGAGGTTTTTGTTTTGTAAAAAAAAAAAAAAACAAGAAGAATTCTTTTCATAAACTTTTTTTAATGCTCACCAAATAAAAACTACAACCTAAATGTTATAGTTTTAAAATTATAATGTGATAAACACAAATCCCTCTCTATATTTTGATATATATAGATATATATCATCATCATCAGTAGGGCAACAACCCCATGGTGGACCAAGGCCGTCCGCCTACTGCTGGATTTCGAGACAGGATATGTCGTCTTTTTCAGAGATAAGGTTTTCAACTCGGCGCTCTACAGTCCTATTAGACCGGGACCTACAACTTAAAGTGGATTCCGAACCACTACAAACATCCATGGCACAGCCGGAACTCGAACCCGAAACCTGTGGCATTTATTACTATCTCAGGCCCATCTGCTAGTTATAGAAAAATATTTCTAAAAAAAATTGAGATAATAATAAATTATAGTTATTTGGTGGAAAATATTTCCTAAAATTCCAGAGTAAAGATTAAGAGGGGCTTTTTACAGTAAATAGGCACTGTTTTTGCCATAAATCAAAATGCCAGTGATAAATTAATTTCATATTTTCTTTTGGATTTCAACCACATTTTAAAAGGTAACAAAATTAGCATGTATGAAATTCCTACAAATGCATAACACGAACACCAGGTTTTAATCTCACCCAAATAGAAATGTGTGTTTCGCCAAATCTATACCATGGCACCCTGCCAAAACATACAAGCAAAAAGTATTAAAGTTGGTTTAACTTTTAGTTCACTGCCTTCGAAATTCTGGCAATAAAAAGAAATATGCAATGCCTTCTAGCGGAAAACTCCAGCTAGCATTCGAATTTTATAAAAATAACAAAGCGTCAAAAAAATTAAAGCCAGGAAAAGCTAAAATCCTTCGAAAGAAAATATTGCATATGTTTCCCACTTCAGAAAAATCCCTGAACAGAAAAAATACCCTTCCAGCTCCAACTAGGCAAATGCTTTTTCACGTGAAAAATAAAATAAATAAAAATAAAAATAAAATAAAAAAATCTCAGTTTTTCCCTAAATCCCTCGATAAGATACTTTTAGCTACAGAAAAACAGAATATTCAAAAAAGGGAAAAACAAAAACTTAGAACTTTTTTTCTTCAACGTTCTGTCTTTATTCAAAAAAAAAATTATGCTCATACTAATAATAAAAGAATAGTTTCCCATTTCGAACAACAACCCTGCCATGTTTTGCTTCGAACGAAGGACAGGTGAAACTATAAAAAGAAGTCGTCTGCTAAAAAAAAAAAAAAATTTAAACAAATAAAAAAAAAAAAAAAATTTATTTATCATTGCGCGAATGGCAACACGACGCTTCTTTTGTGATCGATGCAGGGTCAATGGGACGGAGATAGGCGAAGTAAAATATATTCTAAACTTTTTTTTTTTCGTTTTTTTTAGCCATTTTTTTTTTCCCCCCACCTTGTAAGAGAGAAGGGGGAAGAGATAATACTTGAGCTTGAGAATATTCTTAGCGAAACGGAAGTGTATCGCATTTTTTGTTCTTTTTTTTTACCTCCCTCACTACTAAACGTGTATTGATTTTGTCATTTCTATCATGCTTATCAGGTGAGAAATTTTATGGAGCGGTGCGCTTTAGAACGTTTCATCACCGGGGGGGTGGAGAAGAGGGGGGCGATAAATCTGATTTTTAGAGGGTGGGTGGGAATAATAAACGTGGATGGGGTAATAGCGTAATAAAGATTTACAGTAACGAGCAACTGTAAGATCCAAAACTCGACATATGTGATATGATGCCATAGAAAAGATTCATCAGCAGAAATTCTAGAACGTCAAACGATCTTTTTTTACCCAGCAATTTTATTGTGATTTGTTGTTCGCATTTATTTTTAATGTTCCTACTCCAGGCAGCTTTTTTTTTCTAAATTTTTTTTATTCTCAAAAAAAATGTAATCTAATAAACGAAATTTGTTTTTAATGAACCCCTAAATCGATATTAATTATATTTACCACTTTTACATCGAGTAAAATAGAATGTAAGTCAATATTTTTTTAAGCTAACGTAGTTTTTTTTTTTTTTACGTGAAAAACAATTATGCACATCAATCAAAAAAAGTCTGTAGAACCATATTTATTGCTAAGAATTTATAGATAATTTTTTATTGAATTTTGGGTCTGCAATGTAAAGTGAAGGTAACATGCATATGTTTTAGATAATGATGTAATGATAATAAGATGCTGATGTTAATGTAAAATTGGATAATTTTTAAGGATTAGATTAATAAAAAAAAGTTAGAAACAGTAATAAAATCAAAGAAACTATACTGAAACATTAGACTTTTTATAATTATCCACATCAGTGAAAAAAAGTATATAGTAATATACTTGTTACTAAGAATATAAAAATGATTTTTTTATTAAATTTTGAATCTACAATTCAAAGAAAAAGTAGTATGCAGATGTTTCAGGTTTATAAGATAATGATGTTAGCGTAAAATTGGTAATGTTTAATGATCAGATTAATAAAACAAAGTTAGAAATAACAATAGAGCAAAGCATGAAACCCCAACTGAATCATTAAATAATGACTAAAGCATTAGATTTTTTATATTTATCTACATCGATGAAGAAACGTAGTAGCATATTCGATGTAGTAGCATATTTATTGCTAAGAATATAAAGATAATTTTTTAATTAAATTTTGTATCTGCAATGTAAACAGAAAGTAGTACACATATGTTTTAAGTTAATAAGATAATGATGTTATTCTAAAACTGGTTAATGTTTAAAGATCAGATTAATAAAACAAAGATAAGAGACAACAATAAAACCAAACAAAGAAACCAAACTGAAGTACTAGATATGCTAATTTTAGAATCTAAGCTATATTTTTTTTTACATGATAAACAATTATGTTCATAACATATTTATTGTTTTTAGCATTTTTAATATGTATAGATTTTTATTTTTCAGTATGTAGTAATATATTTATTGCTAAGAATTTATAGATTTTTTTTTGTTGGAATTTTGTACTGGTTAATGATCTGATAAATAAAACTAAGATAGAAACAACAATATAAATAAGCAAAGAAACCAAACTGAAGCACTGAATACGAGGTACATTAAATGGTCAAATGTATTCCCCATATAAAACATAAAGTACTTAAACTAAAATAATTTAAATATTTTTCAGAATTCGTTCTAATGAAGAATTATTTCAGATCAAAATGCCCTGCATTAGAAAACAATATTTTTCAAATATCTTTCTTACGCAGTTTCTTTATTGAAGTTTTATATTTATTTCACTTTTATTTTTAATAAGTTAAATATGAATTTTTGCCTTCTTCTGCTGCAATAAAAGTTAAGATAAAAAAACTGACCATGTAATACATTATAAAAAATTAAATAATATCATCAATATCGTTATCAATCGTTATCTTTGTCTATAGTTACAACTGTCATTGTATTAAATTATAAAAAAATAAATAATGCCATCAATATCGTTGTCTATTGTGACAACTGCCATTGTATTAAATTATAAAAAATTAAATGTCATCAATATCGTTGTCTATTGTGACAGCTGCCATTGTATTAAATTATAAAAAATTAAATAATGTCATCAATATCGTTGTCTATTGTGACAACTGCCATTGTATTAAATTATAAAAAATTAAATAATGTCATCAATAATTGTGACAACTGCCATTGTATTAAATTATAAAAAATTAAATAATGTCATCAATATCGTTGTCTATTGTGACAATTGCCATTGTATTAAATTATAAAAAATTAAATAAAATCCTCAATATCGTTGTCTATTGTGACAATTGCCATTGTATTAAATTATAAAAAATTAAATAATGTCATCAATATCGTTGTCTATAGTTACAACTGTCATTGTATTAAATTATAAAAAATTAAATAATGCCATCAATATCATTGTCTATTGTGACAACTGCCATTGTATTAAATTATAAAAAATTAAATAATGTCATCAGTACCGTTGTCTATTGTTACAACTGTCATTGTATTAAATTATAAAAAATTAAATAAAATCCTCAATATCATTGTATATTTTAAAGCTGCAGAATATTCTCTTTAAGCTCTGCTCTGAAAAAAAAAAAACTCTCGAGACAAAATTAAAATCGCCGTTGCTCAAACACATCCTTCAAGTTTGTAGGAGAAATAATGAGGCCTATAATAAGAACACTCTTCGCACTTCACACACTTTAAAAGTGCAAATTTGAGTAATGATAACATTCTTTTTTTGCACCTTAGGTGGCAGAGGGATCGTTCGAAAAACCTACTGAGCCATCCTTCCTCACCCCCTCTTCTACCCAGGAAGGGTCCTTAATACATCATCATGGGTACATAAGCTTTGAGCAATGAAGATGATAGATAGACTCATCAATTTCAATTTGTATGAAAGCGCTAATATTAGCAATATTTTTTAAACTGCATTAAGCAAAGATTTTCAGGTGGAAAAATGTTAAATTGCAACATTTTATTCAGTTTTCTCTTTTTTTTTTCCCCCCCCTTTCTCTCTCTCTCTCTCTCTTTTTTTTTTTTTTTTTTTTTTTTTTAAAGATAGAAAGTAATCATCGTAATCGAATATTGTAATGCATATTAAAGAACCTTCTGCATTGATTTCAATGAGTCATTTTAATAACAGTTAAGACATTAATTTTTGTTTAATATAGTTAATTTCTGTTTAACATAATTAATTAATTTCTGTGTCTGTTTAACATAACATTTAGAGGCAGAAATAATAAGTAGATTTTCAATTTCCTTTCATGTTTCCAAATAACACCCCAATTAGTATTATTTTAAAAGATAGAAAGTAATAATCATAATCAAATATCGTAATGCATATCAAGAAAACACGTCTGTATTGATTTCAATGAATCACTTTAATAACAATTAAGGCATTCATTTATGTTTAGCATAACACTTAAAGGCAGAAATAATAAGTAGGCTTTCAATTTCATTTCATGTTTTCAAACAACACCCCAATTATTATTATCGCAACCAGGAATTTCCCCTTTAAAAATTATTTGCGAAACATTATCTCTGAAAGATAACAGAAATTCTTTCCTTATATTGTTTTTTAATAAATTGTTTATTTAATCAATTTTCCATGAAGTTTGATAGGAAGAAAATAGGATAGTAATTAATATTAGAAGCTTCCCCCTAAAAAAAGTTGTTCTTGAAAAAAAATTAGTTGTTCCTAAAATAGAAATCATGGAATAACAAAAACATTTGTTAAGCAACGGAAAGCGTTTAAAATAAATCGCAAGGGTCCATAGAAATCATGGAATAGCAAAAAGAAAAGTTGAACAACGGAAGGCGTTTAAAATAAATCGCAAGGGTCCATAGAAATCATGGAATAGCAAAAAGAAAAGTTGAACAACGGAAAGCGTTTAAAATAAATCGCAAGGGTCCATAGAAATCATGGAATAGCAAAAAGAAAATTTGAACAACGGAAAGCGTTTAAAATAAAAAGGGTCCATAGAAATCATGGAATAGCAAAAAAAAGAAAAGTTGAACAACGGAAAGCGTTTAAAATAAATCCAAGGGTCCATAGAAATCATGGAATAGCAAAAAAGAAATCAGCGTTGGAATAAAGCAAAAAGAAAATGGAATTTGAACAACGGAAAGCGTTTAAAATAAATCGCAAGGGTCCATAGAAATCATGGAATAGCAAAAAGAAAAGTTGAACAACGGAAAGCGTTTAAAATAAATCGCAAGGGTCCATAGAAATCATGGAATAGCAAAAAGAAAAGTTGAACAACGGAAAGCGTTTGAAATAAATCGCAAGGGGGTCATGGAATAGCAAAAGAAAAGTTTAAAATGGAATATGGAATAGCAAAAAGAAAATTTGAACAACGGAAAGCGTTTGAAATAAATCGCAAGGGTCCATAGAAATCATGGAATAGCAAAAAGAAAAGTTGAAGAACGAAAAGCGTTAAAAAAAAGATAGCACGGGTCCATAGAAATCTTGGATTAAATTAAGTTAATAAATCCTGAATTAGAATCAAATGGAAATTACTAAAAAATATTATCTAAATGAACACTTTAAAAAACTAATCATTTAATTTATAATTTAATAAAAAACAATTAATGGAAAATAATGGAGAAAAATATTTAATGTAACATTTTTATCAAAGAAATAATAAAAGCGTTTAATAGTAAAAAAATAGTAAAAATGTCTGATATCAATTTTTCATTACATGTTATCATTCGATTACAAATCAAATTATTGTAGAAGAAAAGCATAATTCATAAATGTTAAAAAGGAACCAGATTAAGTCAGATGAAAAATGATATTAACTTCCTAATTAAAGCAGCAGGGACAAAAATTTTACGCTTTTCGTTAACAGCAGCATTTCTTTTGTCTCACGCGTAAGCGCATTCTTTCCATCGCTTGGCCTCCATCACATAATATACCAGAACCATCTGAATAATGCATACCCACCAGCTATTTCTACCAAAGACCATCCCCAAAAAGAAGAGAGCGGACCTTAGCGAAAAAGTTTATCTACCCAATTTGGCAACACGTTCCATATCGCTTACTTCTGCACCATCTCGTCTGAATTGAACGGAATAGTGGAAAGCCTTAAAATAAATTACAAGGGTCCATAGAAATCATCTTATAGCAAAATCATATGTTCAATAATGGAAAGCCCTAAAGTAAATCGCAAGAGTCCATAGATTTCATGCTATAACAAAAACATATGTTGAACTGTTTAAAGCCTTAAAGTGAATCACAAGGGTTCACAGAAAATCATGGAATTGCAAAATCGTTTGCTGAACAATGGAAAGCGTTAAAATAAACGCAAGGGTTCATAGAAATCGTGCTGTAGCAAAAACATATGTTCAATAATGGAAAGCCCTGAAGTAAATCGCAAGGGTCCATAGAAATCGTGCTATAGCAAAAAGTTTTGCTGAACAATGGAAAGTCTTAAAGTAAATCGCAAATCCATACAAGTCATACTACATCAAAACATATGTTGAACAATGGAAAGCTTTAAAATAAAACGCAAGAGTCCATAAAAATCATGCTACAGCAAAAATTTATGTTGGACATAATTTTTTCTTTATATATTTTTATTCTATTTCAAATGAAATCATTGTGAAAGAAAAAAGCATAATTCATAAATTTTCTAGAAAAATGAATGTTGAAAAGAATCCAGATTAAGACAGGAGACAAGAAAGATGATAAAAGATATTAATTTCCTAATTAAAGCAACAGGGAAGGAATGTTACGCTTTTCTCTAATAGCAGCATTTCTTTTGTCTCACGTGTAAGCGCATTCTTTCCATCGCTTGGTTTCCATCACGTAATATACGAGAACCGTCTGAATAATGCATACCCACCAGCTATTTCTACCAAAGACCAGCCCCCAAAAAGAAGACCTGAACGCAAAAGTTCATCTACCCAATTTGGCAACACATTCCATATCGCTTACTTCTGCACCATCTCGTCTGAATTGAACGGAATAGTGGAAAGCCTTAAAATAAATTGCAAGGGTCCATAGAAATCATGGAATAGCAATAACATTTGCTGAACAACAGAAAGCTTTAAAATAAAGCTCAAGAGTCCATAGAAATCATGCTATAGCAAAATCATATGTTTAACTATGGAAAGCCTTAAAATAATCGCAAGGGTTCTTAGAATTCAAGGAATAATTCCATTTGCTGAACAATGGAAGGAATTAAAATAAATTGCAAGAGTCCATAGAAATCGGGGAATAAGTTAAGTTAATAAGTCCTGAATTGCAACCAAAGGGAAATTACTAAAAAACATTATCATGAACACATAAAAAAACTAATAATTTAAAAAGAAAAACAATTAATGGAGAAAATTATTTATTTTTATCAAAGAAATAGTAAAAGCATTTAATATTAAAAATATAATAAAAATGTCCAGTATCAATATTTTATCATGTATTATTACTCTATTACAAATCAAATCATTGTGCGAAAAAAGCATAATTCAGAAATGTTCTAGAAAAAGAAATGTTAAAAAGAATCCAGATTAAGAAAGACGAATTTCGTACTTAAAGCAGCAGGGACGGATTGTTACGCTTTTCGCTAATAGCGGCATTTCTTTTGTCTCACGCGTAAATGCATTCTTTCCATCGCTTGGCTTCCATCTCGTAATATACCAGAACCATCTGAATAATGCATACCCACCAGCAATTTCTACCAAAGACCAGCCCCCAAAAAGTAGACCTGAACGTAAAAGTTCATCTACCCAATTTGGCAACACATTCCATATCGCTTACTTCTGCGCCATCTCGTCGGAGCCTAAACAAATAATGGAAAGCCTTAAAATAATCGCAAGGTATCCTTAGAAATCATTCTATAGCAAAAACATATGTTGAACAATGGAAAGCCTTAAAATAATCGCAAGTTGTCCATAGAAATCATAGAACAGCAGAAACATTTGCTGCACAATGGAGAAGATTAAAATAAATCTCAAGAGTCCATAGAATTCATGCTACAGCAAAAACATGTTGGAGTATGGAAAGCTTTAAAATAAATCGTAAGGTGTCCATAGAAATCATGGAATAGCAAAAAAATTTTCTGAACAATGGAAAACGTTAAAATTAATCCCAAGAGACCATAGAAATCATACTTTAGCAAATATATTTATTGAACCTTAGCTTTAAAATAAATCGCAAAGGTCCATAGAAATCAAGGAATAAGTTAATAAATTCTGAATTGGAATCAGGAAATGACTAAGAAATATTATCTAAATGAACACAAAATATTTAGAATTTAATAAAAAAAAACCATTAGTAGATAATAATGGATGAAAATATTTAACGCGACATTTTTATCAAAGAAATTGTAAAAGTATTTCATAGTACAAATGTCGGATATCAATTTTTCATTGCAAATTATTATTTTATTATGAATCAAATTATTGTATAAGAAAAAGCATAATTCATAAATCCAGATTAAAAAGAATCCAGATTAAGACCGGAGACAAGGAAGACGAATTTCCTAATTAAAGCAGCAGGAAATGCTGTTATTACGCTTTTCGTTAACAGCAGCATTTCTTTTGTCTTACGTGTAAGCGCATTCTTTCCATCGCTTGGTTTCCGTCACGTAATATACCAAAACCATCTGAATAATGCATACCCACCAGCTATTTCTACCAAAGACCACCCCCAAAAAGAAGAGAGGACGCAAAAGTTCATCTACCCAATTTGGCAACACATTCCATATCGCTTACTTCTGCGCCATCTCGTCTGAGTGAGCCCAACCTTTTCCGAATGGATTAACCGGATCTCGATCGGAGTTGGAAAATCTGGGCCCTCGCGTCGCAACGAGTGAAAATTTAATTAAACAACCGTCTGCATCATAACATAGTTTATCGTCCATCGCACACTCCATATTGGGGAAAAGGAACGGGGGGGGGCAGAATCGTCTGGAGGGGGTGTTATTGGCAGAAACGCCCACAGGCGCGCTTTGTCCGACGTAATGCACCTTGTAGTATCTGGAATGGGAAACAGAGATGGGGAATTGTTCGTGCCTTATACATAATTGAAAGGGACTGGGCCCTTCTAATGGTCGCCGCTGCAAATGGAAGGCCTTCCCTCCATGGGTACCAGACAGATGCAGGCCTGATGAAGGCCCAATCGATCTCTATTAGGCTGTTAGGGATGCAGAGAAAATGATACAAAGTAAAAGCGGCCACCACCGTTTTGGCTACCGTTATGAACGCACAAAGTGGCCATGCTTTCCAAGATCCTCGATCAGTAACCGCTCAACTTAGCGCCTTATGGCTGGTGAGAATTGGAGTCAGAGGCGTGTCTTTGATACATTACGAGTCTTGAGGAAGCTCTTTTACAATGGCTGGTGCATCATAATACGAAATTAAAGTCCCTGCTGAAGAAGGCTGCGTGTGAAGTAACATAACGAAGGACGAAAGACCTGTAAGACACAGTTTATCACAACTGAACAAAGAGAATTAAGAACATACGTATGATAAGTCACGTATGTGAAAATGAAATATGTTTAGAATTTATAGAATTACATTCTTAGTAGGATTTTGAATAAGTGTTTATCTTAACATGTCAGTCGCATTATTAGTCATCCTCATCAGTGGCGCAAATAAATAAATAGCATTTAATCACCATGATCAGCATTTGTTCACTCATTATAAACTAACTCCCCGGCACAACAGCCCATTATGAGCCAAGGCCGTCTGCCTACCGGTAGATTTCGAGACAGGAGATGTTTTCTTTTTACGGCGTAGGATTTTCAGTTCTACTCCCAACGCTCTATAGTTATATTAGACTGGGACCACTACAAACATCCATGGTACTGCCGGGGCTCGAACCCAAAACTTGTGGTACCGAGTGCTAGTCACTCGTCCATCAGGCCCCTCTATATTATTAGTAAATTTCGAATATGTGTTTAGCTTCACATGTCAGTTACATTATTAGTAGGAGTTTGATTAAGTGTTTAGCTTCACATGTCAGTTACATTACTAGTCATCATCATAATCAGTGGTGAACAGCCCATGGTGGGTCAAGGTCGTCTGCCTACTGGCAGAGTTTGGGACAGGAGTAGTTTTCTTTTTATGGGGTAGGGTTGTCAGCTCAACGCTCTACAGTCATGTTAGACCGGGACCTACGGTTTAAAGTGGATTCCGAACCACTACAAACATCTATGGCACTGCCGGGGTCAAACATGAAACTTGTGGTGCAGAGCGCTAGTCACTCTTCCATCAGGCCCCTTTACATTATTAGTCAGATTTTGAATAAGTGTTTTGCTTCACATGTCAGCTACATTATTAGTAGGATTTGGATCCTACATGTGTTTATATTAATAAATATTTTCTTTTTAACATACATTTGATTGTCAAATTAAATTATAAAAAATCAGATTAAATTATAAATTCATTGTCAAGAAATTATATTCAATTTCTAAATTTTCTTTCCAAATAATTTCGAAATAATGAATAAAAGCAATATAGATATCAAATAAATTTTATATTACTTTTAATTTCTAACGAAACTTTAAATGTTAGAACTAATACAATATTACTTCCTAAATGCAAGAAATACTGTGTCTAAATTACATAAATATACCCTTTGGATATTAATTGGATCTATATCTGAAGTCAGAATTTCATTATTTTAACAACTCTATCAAACGCCAAATGAAATTATATTTATCAGAAGTGCTTATTTATTATCCATTTATTGAAATATTATATTTTGAGCTTATGACAGCTTTGTTTCTAGCAGCTTAGAAAAGACGGTAACAAAACCTGAAGAATCGCAACGTTTTAATGTCGGAAACCTTTTACGGAAACATCAAACAACGATTGGGGAAAATGATACAAAGAAAATATTAATCACTTTGTCATTTGTTACAAAAGTAAAATGATGATAGACTTAAAATACTTCCCAAGTAATTGTTTCTCTTTATATATTGAAGACATCGAAATTTCGCTTTGTACATTCCATGAGCTTCCAATAGAAACTATATCATATATATGTATATATATATATATATGATTATCCCGAATCTCTTTTTAGAATGTCCAATTTGTTATGACATGCATTAATGGGCTAACAATTAGACCAATTTAGAATATTTCTCTATTTTATCTAAACTGTTAACGTAAAAGAGGCTTCATGGCAGAGTGACTAGCTCTCTACGGTTCGGTGTCACAGGTTATGGGTTCGTGACCTCGCATTGCCATGGATTTTAATAGTGGTTGGGAATCCTCTTCGATTCATAGGTACAGCACCAATACGACTTTTAGATGTAAGGCTGACAACCATACTCTAGAAAGAAAACATCTGTCTCGAAATCTACCAGAATCAGATGATTTTGACCCACCATGAACCTGTTCCAGGTTAGAATTAGAAGGTCTTGGTTCACCATGGGGCCAGATTATTGAAAATAATAATAATAGTAGTAGTAAAAAATGAGCTTTGTCAGAAGTGTAATCAAATTGATTCTGGGGATATTTTGAACTGAAGGCAATAGGGAATAATAAGATTAAGTCCATAAGATTTGTTATTTCATAAAAAAAATTTCGATTATTAATAAAATATATGTCTGAACCTCGAGGCCAGAAGTTGCAGGGTTCGAGTCCCGGCGGAGCCATGATTGTTTGTAGGAGTTCGCAATCCACTTTAACACATAGATCCCGATCTAATATGACTGTAAGATCGTAGAGCTGACAACCCTAGCCCGTAGAAGAAAACATCTCTTGTTTCGGAATCTGCAGTAGTCAGTCCGTTTTCCCCACCATGGGGCTATTGCGAAATTGAAGAAGAAGAACATTAAAAAAAATGTACTTTATCTAAAGTGGAATCAATTCGATCCTTGGTGATATTTTGAACTCAAGTCATAAGAGAATCTTTTTTAATCTATCCTATTTGTTATGTCATAAATAAACTCGGTTATTAATAGGATCTATAAATAGCACTCTGGCACTGGGTACCACAGGTTTAGGATTCGAGTCCCGGCGGTGTTGTGAATGTTTGTGGTGGTTCGAAATCCACTTTAAACTGTAAGTCCCTGTCTACCATAACTGTAAGAGGTTGGACGTATAGCTGACAACCTATTCCTTAAAAAGAAAGCATCTCCTGTCTCTAAATCTGCTAGTAGGCAGACGCCTTGACCCACGATGAGGCTGTTGAGCCATTGACGAAAATTAACAGTAAAAAATGAACTTTTTCTGAAGTATAATCAAATCTGTTCTGGTGATATTTTGAACTAGAGGCAATAGAAAGTCCATCCGATAGATCGGTCAGTCCGATCCGATCCCTCCGATTTGTTATATCATACATAATTTTGGTTATTAATAAGATCTTGAAATCTGTCTGTAGGCAGACGGCCTTGGCTCATTATGAAGCTGTTGCACCACTGAAAAAAAAGATCTATATCAGAATAATATCATTATAAATTTCTATTTTATCTGTGGTATGAAATGTCAAAAATTGTCCAAATTGTAATCATACCAATTTCGATTATATTTTAAGCTCAGAATAATCTTTTTCCGACTAGTTTAGACGAGAATCACAAGAGCTACAAGCTTTCCCTCCGAAACTATTAACATCCAACCATGATACAAAGTAGTTATTAATCATTTTGGCGTCTACTGTGAAAATAGACAGATCTAGAACACTCATTGAATAAATGCATCTCTCCACGCATTGAAGAAGCCATCCACAAATTACGCTTTGTTCAATTCATGAGCTTCCGTCGTTAGAAATTGTGTCGCATAAACGGCGATAGAAAATCTGTTTTAACACGTCCGATTTGTTACGCCATGCATCGTAAAATCCAAATTAATAATTAAAGATCTTACACGAACAACTGATAGAGATCTAATCGATCTCCGTTAGGTGATTACGGATGAAATCGGCATAAAGGAAGTGATACAAATCGCATACCGTTTTGGCAATGGAGGATGAACTGGCATGATAAATCTAAAGCTCTGGTCGAATAGATGTTATGTATTAATAGAAGAATATTTCTAACCTGCTGTGTTTTTGTACGTGGGTTTGTCAGTTTTGATTGACATGTGTGGGTGTTAGTAAGAGAAAAGTTTTTTGTTTGCGTCTGACAATATAAGACAAATATATAAATGAGAAATCTTTAAGAAAATTAATCTTTCTTTTTACTTTTTTAACATGGAATATTTATAATAAAATGCATTAGAAATTATTTGTTATTAGAGTTATCCCTGAAAAGTCTTTCCCTAAGTATCTTCTGCACCTGAAAGCCTTTTGCAATACTGTATAATGTATAACAGAACAACACATGATAGCTACTATGTTATAAAAAAAAGAATAATTTTAGTTATATCTAACAGTAAAGGCTACTTTAGGGCCTGATGGCCGAGTGACTGGTGCTCTGGCCCTCGGTGCCATGGACGTTTGTAGTGGTTCGAAATCCACTTTAAACTATAGGTCCCGCTCTTCTGTAACTGTTGTGCGTAGGAATGACAATCCTACCCTGTAAAAAGGAAACTTCTCCTGTCCCGAAATCAGCCAGTACGGAAACGGCCTTGGCCCACCATAGGGCTGTTACGCCAATAAAGAAGAAGAAGATCTATGTCAGGACAATTTTATTATAAATTTGTATTTTATCAGTAGTATCTATCAAAAAATGTCTAAATTGTGATCAAACCAATTTCGGTTACACTTTAAGCTCAGGATAATCTTTCTCGAATAGTTTAGAAAATAATCGGAAGAACTACGACGTTTTCAAGTCGAAACTATGAGCATCAAATCATGACACAAAGTTACAAAGTAGTTATTAATCACTTTGGCATCTACTGTGAAAGACAGATCTAGAACACTCATTGAATAAATGCATCTGTCCGCGCATTGAAGAAGCCATCCACAAATTACGCTTTGTTCAATTCATGAGCTTCCGTTAGAAATTATGTCGTATAAATGGCTAGAGAAACTCCGTTTTAGCACGTCCGATTTGTTACGCCATACATTATGAAATCCAAATTAATAATTGAAGATCTTACATGAACAACTGATAGCAATCTAATCGATCTCCGTTAGGTGATTACGGATGAAATCGGTATAAAGGAAGTGATACAAATCGTATACCGTTTTGGCAAATGGTGATGAATTAGCATGATAAATCTAGAGCTCTGGTCGAATAGATGTTATGCGTTAATGGAGAAATAGAAGACTATTTCTAGCTTGTGTTTCTATATGTGGGTGTTGTCAGTTTTGATTCATATGAGTAGGTGTTAGATGTAGTGTGTATATAGTATATGTAGATGTCAACCTGGAATATTAATAATAAAATGCATTAGAAATTATTTTATGTTTCAGAACAAGTTAGTATGTTATCAAAGAAAAAAAAATGATAGCTATTATATTATCAAAAAAACATAACTTTATATATATATCTAACAGTAAAGACTATTTTTTCAATAAGAGCTAACTAATATGACTAAAGTTTTGTTTCATGGACATACTAAATAAAGAAAATTAATACCAGTATTTGCTTATCTTAGAGCCTGATGGCGAGTGATTAGCGCTCTGGCTCTCGATGCCACGGTTGCTTGTAATGGTTGAGTCCTAGCGGTGCCCCGGATGTTTGTAGTGGTTCGGAATCCATTTTAAACCGTCGGTCCCACCAACATGATTGTTGAGATTAATGCTTAAAAGCCTACCCTGTAAAAAGAAGCCATCTCCTCTTTCGAAATCTGCCAACCTTCAGATGCTCTTGACCCACTATTGGTTGGTAGTTACAACACAATACTTTACAAAATTTCCAAAAATACTGCACAATACTTTGCAAAATACATACAAAATTACTAGCGAATCAAAATGCATGCAGTCACATATGATCCAAAATAAGAAAATACTACACAATACTTTACAAAATTTCCAAAAATAATGCACAATACTTTACAAAATTTCCAAAAATAATGCACGATACTTTGCAAAATACATACAAAATTACTAGCTTATCAAAATGCATCCAGTCACATATGATCCAAAATAAGAAAATACTACAAAATTTCCAAAAATAATGCACAATACTTTGCAAAATACATACAAAATTTCTAGCGAATCAAAATGCACCCAGTCACATATGATCCAAAATAAGAAAATACTACAAAATTTCCAAAAATAATGCACAATACTTTGCAAAATACATACGAAATTACTAGCTTATCAAAATGCATCCAGTCACATATGATCCAAAATAAGAAAATACTACAAAATTTCCAAAAATAATGCAAAAAATTTTACAAAATTTCTAGCGAATCAAAACTTAAAAAATACTACTCAATTCTTTTAAAAATACATACAAAATAGCGCGAATCTAAACTGATTCAGTAACTTTGTGTATTTTTTGCATTATTATCTATAGAACATCAAAACTTATCTCAATGCTGTGGTCAAAAAAGAATAGCATACACACATGCAAATAAATAAAATTAAAAGTAATAACCTACTATTTATATCAAAGCAGCCTATTTCAATGCCAAAAAATATATTGATCACACTTTCTTTATCTAGAAACCAAAACCAAAACTTTCAGAGTAAATCAAACATCTGGCGATCTGAATAGCAAAATAAATGACTTCTTAAAAAAAAGCTTATTGAGAATAAAAGAGGGCTATTCATTCTGATTTCATTTCGATCTGATTTCGCTATTCTTTTTTCCCCTTAATTCATTATCTTCATATATCTCTCCTTTATTTACTTCCCTTTGATATGGGAGTGCGGCTTTTCTATACGGTAAAACCATTGATTAAGGGCCGAACTGAAGAAATTTATTTTAAATACAGAGTCTCCAATCTAACCTGTTCTTTAGTGGTTTTAAGCGAATGTCCAATTTATCATTTAAGTTGTAAATCATGCTGTCATTTTAGGGGTTCTTCTGCGATATCGATTTTACAATTTGTCACAGGCCCCTTCCTCTACTGTATATGAACTGTAAATATATTCATGTGCAAACTCATTTTCAAGAGTGATAGATGATAGGGGAATATTTCGCTTCATTTACATTTGTATATATATGAGATATCCTTTTTTAAAGAGAATTGTTGATAGTGGATGTGGATCATGGAAGCATAAAGATATTTATCATTTAATATATCTTTTATATTATATAATTAAAATACATTTTATTTTCTTTATTCTTTATGTGTTTTACTGACGAATATGGAATTGAAATTGCTTTTACCTATTTATTGGTAAAAGAGATCAGACCTAACTAAATCCGCGGAAATTAAAATAAAACATTTTCTGTATTGCAAAAACTAAATATTGTATTGCCTTCAGAAAACTCTACCCACTTATAAGCAGAAATTCTACCATGACCAGGAATAACAAAATTCTTCTTTATAATGCTGTGATTGTCCAATTTTCAAGCATGCTTGCCTGGTCTGATCCCATGCAGCTAAATCTAACTTAAAAACGCTTGAAACTTTATAAAATATCACCATCCCCCAGATTACATCTGCTAAATGTTTCATGCGCAATTCTGATATCTATAGAGCTATTAATATTCCTTCTTTAAAAGATTTTCTTAAACACATCTCTATTAAATTTTTTGACACGCTTATTAACCATGAAAATACTACAATCCAGGAGGAGACGTTCCCAATTATGATTTAAAACGTCCGCGCAAAATTTTAACTTAATTTCTATTTTAATTTGTAAATATTTTTTCTTTTCTTTTATTTGTTTATGACTGTAAGTTAGTTTTATTATATTTGTAAATATATTCTAGGCAATTTTCATTGTTTAAATTGTATTTATCCTGTCATATCAGAGATGGAGTCCCCAGGGACGTAGCTCCTAAAGAATGCGCCAACCAACCAAATTAAAATATCGTTGCAGCTTTTATGAACTTGGGTTACGACTTGAAAATTCCGATTGCAAAGTAAATTGAAGACTAAAGTATTTTACCATTTCTTTTTAGTCGCAAATAATATGATAAAATTTGAGAGCCAATTCATTTTGATCTTTTTGTTTTGATATTTAATAGTTTTAATTAAATCATATTGAAAAAATAATATTTAATTTAATTATATTTAACAGTCATTGAAGTTTTTATGAACTTGGGTTGCAATTTAAATATGTTAGCTCTTTGAGAAAATTTTCGGCTACATTATATAACTGTGCGTGTAAATATAAGGAAAAATACTTTATTGATTCATAAATACTTTTTTTACCGACTATTGTGCCTTAGAGTCAATATCTGTTAAATATTTACTTACGTTTGTATACATGTATTAAAATTTGTCATTTCTGTTCAAGAAATGAATCCATTGAGAATCTTCAAGAACAGACATAATGCAAATAAAACTTGACTTTCGCCCGACTCGTGGCTCAATCGCAACATGCCCCACCGATGAGCGTTAGGACGGAGGTTCAATCCACTGGTGCCTTTGTTGTAGGCACTGTTTCAAAAAACGAGGAGCCTCGATGGCGTGTTGGGATATTCAGCATCTTGCCTGGAGGGAGTTTTCCGCTTTTTCTCTCATACGATAACGCTAATGAGGCGTAGTTTCCTCTAAAAGTCCTCCCTGAAGGCACTGCCGTCCTTCTTTAGCGACTCGGAGCCAAGTCAGACTTTTACCTATGGTGCTTCGTTACAACAGAAGCTGCCTCACTCCTTCTGACTTCACTTGGACTTGATCTAGAGGTTGTTGTTTACCAAGTGGGATAAGTAAAAAAAAAAAAACCTTGATTTTCAAATTTTTAGTACAATCATATAAATACTAATTTTTTTGCAGTGATTAGAATGTAATTTGAATTAAAAGAAACACAAATATATTAGAAAAATTTTGTGTTTAATTCCAAAAGGAAAGTAAATAAGAATTTTTTTTTCTATAATATGAAAAGAAAGTTTTTGTCTTTAATTAAAAAAAATGGCTAACTAGCCATTTTTTTAATTAAAGACAAAAAATAGCCAGGGGGACTATTTTAAAATAGTTGAGCATTTATAATCATAACATTTGGAATAAATTTTTAATGAATTATCAAAATATAAAATAATATAAACGTTTATTTTCTGAAATTCAGATAAATTTAAAATCATAAATATTGTGAATATATAAAAATGTAAATAAATAATTTGAATTTGTTTGCTCTAAAGTATTTCAAACTCATCGCTTTAAAATAATATAATTTAATTTATTGTTTAAAATAATATCCACGAACTTGAAAATATTAAATAAATTTTCAGCATTTAATGGAGTAAAAATAATCTTAAAGTAAAAATATTAAACTTTTGCTTATTGTTTGAACTTCTATATTTACAGAACTATCCTTTCCTACATTTTCTAAATTCTTTATTTTTTTAAAAAACTGATATTATCATTTGTATATTTGGAATAAAATAAAAATTTCTTATGAATAATAAATATTTTTTGATTTATAAAAATGATTGAATAGCACAATAGAAATTCCTAAATATAACTTTATATCTATTGAAGAACATTTTTTTTGAAATTAAAAATATATATAAACGATTCCGAAAATCTCTTGTCAGTAATTTTTAAATATGATATTTCCACTTTTTTTTTATATGTTATCTTTTAGTCGTATGTATGTGAAAGGCATTATTTTCTATTTCTATAAAACCGGAGTCAAATATTTTCTCTCGTAATTATATGCATCCACTGTATATGAAAAGATAACATTATGAAATGCTACAGCGCCTTCGTAGATAAAGCATTGCATTTTATAACTAAGGGACCTCGGTTAAAAATTACCAAAAACTATCGTCTGTATTCCGGTAATGAGCATAGGAATCAAGGACGATGCTAATCACCCCATATTTCCCCTATAGAGATGTTTTGCCTCTGGGTAGTTAACATAGCAAGTTTGTAATTAAAGCATCCTGAATAATTAGGAATCTGTTATATATCTGGCATTTCAGTGTCAAATGTTTTTAGGAAAAAGTTATCGGCTGTTAGAAACAATATAATATTATTAAATCATATATATATATATTGTAAACGTGCCTCCTCTTACACAGGTACAAGAGTGTCCCTTGTAGCGTTCAAGAGAAGTGGTCAGTAGGCCTCGAGACTCTCACCCGAGAGGAAGTACAGCGCAACTACGTTCTTCTGTTGAGAAGCGTTTAGTTTACAATCTCTCACCCCGAGAGGAAATATTTTTAGCGCAACCCTGCTTATCAGTTGGAAAGGAAGTATATTTGGCGGATCCTGCGAGTAGCTGAGTATCAATTTTTCGGCTAGCAGTGGAGTCCTTCCACAAATCAATAATAATCTGTCTTTAAATGTGTTAAATAGGGCATGTCTCTAGTTGTGTATGTTTGGTGTTTGTGCGTGTGTAAATAATGCTCCAACTTTTGCCTCAAATAACTCAAACGAACCACATCCAGTTGCCTAAGCTGTACACTACATATGTAGAATAAAGAGTATTGACGAAGCAATTTACCTTAAAGCCTAGAGAGAAAAAAATTAAAAAGAATGTACTATTTTATCTGAAATATTAACGTAGATTATTAGTTGGCTTGCGCATTCTTACTTGGAGATATTTCGCGAACCCTAAGTATAACTGAGGTTTTCCTCCCACGAATCTGTAATTATCCGTCTTTAAATGAGTTAAATAGTGTATGTTCTCTAATTGTATATGTTTGTGTCAATAAAGCTGTGAGTTCTCCAACTTGTGCTTCAAGTATCTCAATCCAACCACCCACCAATCTGCACACTATAATATATATAATACTTAATTATGCATTAATTATTTATCAATGAATTAATAAAATTTAAATCTGCGAAATAAATAATTAATCAAACGTAACAATTACAAGGAGGTATTTCATAATATTTAATATACAGTAATTAAAACTTTTATAATTTTATTAATTATAAAATATTATTTTATAATTTTTTTGTTATTAAAATTGCTAATTATTCGGTTATATATGCTGCACATAAACTAAAAATTTGTTTTTCATAACATTAATAACAATAACAAATAATCTTGTTGCCTTTTTTTAAGTATTATTTCATTATTGATAAATCTGATTGTTTGAAAAAAAATAAAATTCTGTTAAAAAAAATCTATGTGGAAAAAAAAATTCCTGTTAAAAGGTAAATATAGATTTATTTACTCCTATTTTGTATCGGAACTGACATATTTTTTAGTTTGTCTAACTTAATTGAAAAAAGATCAATCGAAAATTGAAAATAATATTTTCAGGAAAATAAGCTCATATTAAACAAAAAATGTAATCAATCCATAAAATAGAAGGCTTACTATAATCCTTTATAGAAACAACAGGAATTTGGTGATTTTATAATATCAACACAGAAGCGTGTTTTTAATGTAGCAACAAAATTAAAATATAAAATAACTTAGAATTAAAAAAAAACTTTTCAAGTAGATAAAATCTATTAAGTTCTTTTCTTTCGCCATTAACATAAAACTTTTCTGCTCAATATAATACAACTGGTTATTCTATGTAAATTGCTTTGTATTTTGTAAAGACACAAAAATAATATTATTACCAAATAGTTAATGCATTAAAAAATCGCAAATTGCATTTGCATTTGTTTACTTTTAATATATATATATATATATATATATATACAACTGACAATAGAAACAATCGAATAATTGTTATAGCTAAATAAAAATAAAATGCAAATGTAAATGAAAATTAATTTTGAATGTAAAAAATAAATTCAAAGCCTTTATGCAAGAATATTTGTAAGACGATAAAAAATATTTTGTTGTTTTGTTGTTGTTTCTTATCCCACTTGGCTGGCCAAGCCCACGAGCCCATACGTACTCATGATTGAAGGGGAAGGAAGCAGCTTCTGTTGTGATGGAGCACCCGTAGGTAGAAGCCTGACTTTTGCTCCGTGTCGCTCTTACAGTCATAGAAGACCGGGACCTACGGCTTAAAGTGGATTCCGAACCACTACAAACATCCATGGCACCGCCGGGATTCGAACCCAAAACCTGGGCACCGAGCGCCAGAGCGCTCGGCCTGGCCATTCAGGTCCCAAATTTGCCAACGGCACGCAGTGTTCCCAGGTGGTCACCCACCCAAGTACTGACCGCGCCCAATGATGCTTGACTTCGGTGATCTAACGAGAACCGGTATATTCAGCACGGTACGGCCGTTGGCTAATATAAAAAAAAATATATTAAAAAGAAAATGTAATTACATAAACTTTAAATCCTTACTTACTCTAAAGAACATTGCTAAAAACAATTTTTAATCTCTTTAACTGAAATGCTTACGAATAAAAAATTATATAAAATACAATTTCAAAATGACCAATAGAAAATCTTTAAGAGCTATGACGTTATTTATTGATAGCAATTCTCTTTTTTACAAACGATTTTGGATCTAAATAGTTAGAAAGCACAATTTAATAATAAAAATTTTTATTATTAATTTTGTATTATATTTATTGAAGCATTATATTTAATTAAAAATAAATAAAAAGAATTTCTTTCTTAAATTAACTAAATGAACATTGTTAAAAATAAATAAAAACAATTCTTAATCTCTTTAACTGAAATACTTACGAAGGATTTATGAGAGAATAAAAAAAAATTATATAAAATACGAATTATAAATGACCAATAGGAAATCTTTAAGAGCTATGACGTCATTTATTGTTAACGATTCTTTTTTTTACAGACGGTTTTGGATCTAAATAATTAGAAAGCACAATTTAATAATAAAAAATTCTTTATTATTAAATTGTAGTATTTTTATTTTTCATTGTATTATTTTTATGTTATTTACTATTGTATTATTTTAATTATATATTTTTTCTTTTTCTTTATATTATTTTTATATTATTAACTATTGTATTATTTTAATTATATTTTTTTTTTTTTTTTGTATTATTTTTATTTTTCATTGTATTACTTTTATATTATTTACTATATTATTTTAATTATGTTTTTATTTTTCTTTGTATTATTTTTATATTCATTATTGTATTATTTTTATTTTTCATTGTATCATTTTTATATTAGTTTCTATTGTATTACTTATATTTTTCTTTGTATTATTTTTATATTCATTATTGTATTATTTTTATTTTTCATTGTATCATTTTTATGTTATTTTGTATTGTATTACTTAAATTTTTCTTTGCATTATTTTCATTTTTCATTGTATTATTTTTATATTATTTACTATTATATTATTTTCAAATGTATTATTTTAATTGAATTTTTTTATTCAAGCCTTTTATTTAATTAAAAAATAAATAAAACAAGTTTCTTACTTTAATTAACCAGATAAAAGAAAATAATAAATTCTGAAAAAATGCTTGACTTCTAAGAGTTAAAAAAAAAATTATATATAAATTATTAAAAAGACACACAATTTTTTTGCTTTGTGTATAAAGATAATTGACATCGTATTTTTTTTTTTCCATTTAATTTTTCTGAATTCTCCTTTGACAAAAATATAATGCAATATATTTTTTTAATACTTATACAACAAAATGCGAGAGGTTATTTTTTCCAAAATTGTTCATAAAAAATATTTCAAACCGTTTTATAACTTCCACTGAGTTTTTCTAAAGCAAGATTATTCAAACTCTGTTGCTTTGAATTGTTGAAACTTTTCAAACAAACATTTAAAAAAAAAAGTGAATATTTTCTGCTCGAAAAAATTCACTTTCTTCTGTCCTGTTCGATCCGGTGGAGATATTAAAAAGGAAGAAAAGGAAAACGAACATCTTGAACATTGCAGGAGAAAGGAAATGTATTCAACATTTAAATACTTTTATTTCACGCTTTATTTGCTTTCTTTACAAAAAGGCAGAGTTATAAAAGTGAAAAAAATATAAATCTTTGAAAAGTAGCTCCTTTAGAATAAACTGTAAATAAATTCTTAGAATTCTTTTCTTTAAAGGGAGAGTGATAAGTTGTAAAAAAAAATTTTTAATTCTGTATTATTTCGAGGAAAATATTTCTGAAAGATTTATCATATCGTTAAACATTTGTTCTTATTCTTTTATTTTTCGATTTTTGGAATACTTTCTGCTGTATTTAATTCAAACAATAAAATATTTGGAATGCGTTTGAAATAAGTTTTAATCAATCTTTGGCTAGAAGAATTAAATGCCATTTAAATCTTTTTTGAAACAAAAGGTTTGAAAGTTAAACTTTAAAAAGATTAGAGATTTGTTCAATCAGAAAAATGGTGAACATTAAAAACTAAATATATAAACTGACGTTTCAGAACATTTTACATCTTTATTGTATTTCTTTTTGATTTTGTGAGTTAACTTTAGTAGATTTAAATAATTAAAGGGTGCATTTTACTAACATTTTTTGTCTGTTGAATATTTTTTATGCATGCTAGAGCTGGAGTTTATTCTATTAGCTGTTCATTATCTTATGCCATTGGAAGGCCCTTTGACAACTTTGATAGTGAAATAGCAGCCATTTCTTTGACCTTAGACAAAATAGAACAATATATATATACGTGAGATTTCCATAAACTTCATAGTAAAGATAGATAGGCTGTTAAATTCAATGCTCTGCAGTGGATTCCAAGCCATTGCAGGATATATGGAAAAAAGCAGGCTGATAGGTTGGTCAAGAATGGATCATAAATGATGGAACCTGATCCACTTTTGCCTTTGCGTCACATAAGGCGATATATATTGTTCTCTGTTAAATCCAACCGTTTCAACTTGTATAGAGAGAAATCTTCTGAGAAAAAGTGGGATTCTCTATTGAATAAGTCAACAAGAATTCCCAGTTTCTTGCCTGGAGCGGTCGCCGTGGTCAGCTTTAGACTTGTCACGAGCCATGACTACTTACAGAATCACTGTGTAGAATAGGACTGGCGGCTATAGATATCTGCACCCTTTGGGATTATGGCGTGCCCATGACTGGAGAACACCTCATCATATGCCCTATTGTTTTTAACTGTATCCCTTTTTGTGTTACTGTCAATGCCTTTAAGGCTCGTGCTCATCAAGGAGACAAGATGCAAGCGAAAAAAATTTGACCAATCACTAGCCTCACCGCGGTCGCCTGAAACCGGTTTGCAGTTCGTCGCTTGGAGTTGCCCAACTTTCAACTCGAAGCGGTTTTTCACTAGGCGTAATGCTATTTCTGACGTTTCGCTGTGAAGGGGTTGAAAAAATTTTGTCGCTTGCCTCTTGAATCTTCACGTCTCTCGTCTTGGTGGGAACGAGCCTTTAGTGATTATTCTTGTCGTCCTTTACAGTATTGGGTTGCTCGTCGACTAATGATGGAGAGGTCGGAGTCAGACATAACATAAAAAAAAAACAATTTTTATGCTCATTTATTACCATTATGTATTATCTAAAATATTAACATTACGTTCAACTAGATTGTTGTATATTTAATTGATTAAAATCTGTTATAAAATACAAATCGTTTCATACAATAATAAATTATTACTCAAAAATGAACTGCTTACAAAGATATCAATCTAGATTACAATAGAAGCTCGCAGGCAGTGACTGTATCATTATTCTCAATCCAGTGTAAATAAATAAATGTTGTCAAAAAGAGTAAATTTAAATTTTATTTTCTGCTTCAAATTATAAGTATATTTAATAATCAATACTTATTTTTTACAAAATATTAAAATTTGTGGTTTAATAAAAAAAAATTAAAAATTCCATAAAGGATAAAACTGCATTTAAAAATTGAATGATGTAACTCGCGATTCAAATGTTTTAATAGAAGAAATCAATATCAGAAACAAATTTTAATTAATGTTAATTATTATTTATAACACTACGCGCAATTTCACAATAGAATCATAAAAAAATTATTATATACTGAAACACTATATAACTCATTTTATGTCAAAACTTCAAAACCCCCGGTATATAAAAAAGATGTAGAAAAACTAACTTTAAATTCATTTTAATTTTTCTGTTTGTTAACATTCATGTCATCGTGTTTAGATCACAGTCTCAAAGCTTTTAAAATCAAATTTACTGATTTCTTTAAAGCACTTGCTAAATGAATATTCAAGCGTTTCTTTATTTCTGATTTCTTTAAAGCATATGTTAAAAAACAATAAAACGTTTCTCTAATTCTGACTTCTTTAAAAAATAGGTTAAAAAACATTAAAAATTTGTTTAATGTTGATTTCTTTAAAGCATATGTTTCAAAACCATTAAAGTGTTTCTTTAATTTTGACTTCTTTAAAGCATATGTTATATGAACATTAATTTTGATTTCTTTAAAGTACATGCTAAATGAATATTAAAGCGTTTCTTTAATTCTGGCTTCTTTAAAACTTATGTTAAAAGAATATTAAAGCCTTTCTTTAATTCCGACATCTTTAAAGCTTATGTTAAAAATACATTAAAGATTTTCTTTAGTTCTGACTTTTTTAAAGCATATGTTAAAAGAACATAAAAAGTAATTTATTTTAAACTTAAATTTATCATTTTGAAATGTTGAAAACATCCCTCTTAAAAATATATTCACCAAAAAATAAATTTCACATATATTATGTTAAAAATATCATTTGCGGTGAAAATACAAAAATCAAATTTTTTTTTTTTAAATATCGATCCGTATTTACGTGGATACAATTCATATGTTTATAGATTATTTCCAATGCGAAAGCAACTTGGAAACACGAAAATAACTGCATTTTCTTTATTATGTCTTCTTTAAAGCACATGTTAAATGAACATTATAGCATATCCTTAATCATGACTTCATTAAAGCATATGTTAAAGGACCATTAAAACATTTCTTTAATTAAGACTTTTTTAATTCATATTTTAAATTATTCTATTCTATTTACTATTCATATTTTTATTGATTATTTCCAATACGAAAACAACTGGGAAATACGCAAAGAACTGCATTTCTTTAATTACGCCTTCTTTAAATCATATGTTAAATTATGGAAAAAATTCATATTTTTAATGATTATTTCCAAAACGAAAACAATTGAGAATTACGTAAAGAACTACATTTCTTAAAGCATACGTGAAATAAAGATTAAAGCTTATCTTTAATTCTGATTTCTTTAAAACATACGTTAAATAAAGATTAAAGCTTATCTTTAATTCTGATTTCTTTAAAACATACGTTAAATAAAGATTAAAGCATTTCTTTAATTGGGGCTTCTTTAAATCATATGTTAAATTATGGATACAGTTCATATTTTTATCGATTATTTCCAATACGAAAACAACTGGAAGTCAAAAGAATCACTGTATCCAAAACCTGATATTGCCAATTCAAATAAAAGCCCTCCAAAATGATAAGAGGGACCTGTCCGCGGCAATAAATATGGCTTAAATTCCGATCATGATGGCAGAAATTATTCATGTGAACAATGGCCACGGATCTGATCAACTCAAATTAAAGCTCTATAAAGGATTCATTCTGAATAGCAAATTGGATGGGAGGGGGAGACAGGGAAATCAACAATTTATCAACGCGGGATGGCAACGACAGGAATTTCTGAAGCCCATTGTGTAATCGCGGGGCCTATTAATATGCCTCGCCATAATTCTGACGTTCCTTAGATGCTAACCCCTCTGGTTGAAGATGTAAGCCGCTTAATTTTAATGCGCATCCAATTGACGAAGTAATTTGAAGGTGGTCTTGTTTTGAAGCCTGGAAAGCAATTGGAGAAGATCTTTAATTTTTTTGTGTCGTGTGTTTGATTCCTTTATTGGAGAGTTTTGAACTTTTAATTAAAAGGCTTTTTAAAATGTGTTGTTTAATTAAAAAGAATGTTTCGGTATGGTTCTTTGAAGTTATCGTTTCGTAGTCTGATTCGAATATTTAGAATACTGATCGCGTAATTTATTTGGAATGAAATATAAAATACTGCAGTTTACATGTTGAGATATAATTGCAGAATTCATTTGAAAGACAATGAAAATAATTAATTTCATTGTCCCAAATCATTCATTCAATTAATTAATTATTGAAAATAATTATTTCATAATTAATTACACCTATGCAATATTTTTAATTTCCTAATAAAGTCAGGGTATGAATTTTTCCAATTAATTAGTATTCGTTGTTTATTGTAACCAAATGCAGATTGTATACTCTGACAAGCAAATAAGTATCAAATTTGAATTACGTTACATTAAAATACTAGATACTAAATGACATCTTCTTTATTTAGAAATTACAAACCTATAAAAGCTCCATTTCTACTCTTCTATTTGTTAAAATTCATGCCATCGTATTTAGATCACAGTCTCTGAGCTTTTAAAATTAAATTCTTTTAAACTTTAGCTTTAAATTTAATTTCTTTAATTATTTTCACACTTTGAATCTTCATTTATTTCCTACAAAATCAAAGAAAATTAAAGCATTTCTTTAATTCTGACTGCTTTAAAGAATATGTTAAATGAACATTAAAGTCTTTCTCTAATTCTGACTTCTTTAAAACATATGTTAAAAGTACATTAAAGCATATTCTTAATTCTGACCTATAAAGCATATGTTAAATGGCCAATAAAACATTTATTTAACTCTGATTGTTTTTAAAGCATAGGTTAAATGAACATTAAAACATTTATTTAATTCTGATTTTTTAAAGCATCTGTTAAATGAACTTTAAAGTGTTTCTTTAATTCTGTCTTTAAAGCATCTGTTAAATAAACATAAAAAGTACGCGAAATTTCACAATAGAATGGCGAAAAAAAAAAATTATTATATACTGAAATACTACATAATTCATTTTTACGTCAAAATTTCAAAACACCCGTTGTATTACAAGATCTAAAAATATTAAATTTATCATTGTATTTGAAATGGGAAAAACATTCATTTTAAAAACATACCATTCTCCAAATAATAAATTTCAAATGCATTGTGTTAAAAATGTCATTCACTGTCAAATTCGCCAAAAACATATTATATATATATATATATATATTTACGTGGATACAATTCATATTTTTACAGATTATTTCTAGTACGAAAAGAACTGCATTTCTTTAGTCATGACTTCTTTATTCAATTCCTTCTATTAGCTCACACTCTCCCTATATATATCTTGTTCAAATTTTCAATCGTTCATAAAACACTTTTTATTCATCTACTCAAGTTCAAATACCTTTTTTTTTAACTTGTAATGGATGACACTGGATGTTAATACAGTTTCTTCAAATATTAATTCAGTAATAAAATTTAATTAATTAATTTTAGTTTTTTTTTTAGATTTAAGTTGGATATATCTACCAATAGATGGCGCCAGATAAACTTAAAAATTATGAATGAAAATTATTTCTTAAGGACTTTCTGCAATATAGTGAAAAAAAAGTAGGAATTGACTTCAAAGAAAATTTTTTTTATTACTTGTATTTTAAGGAAGTCATGAACATAGTCAGTAAAAGAAAATATCCTTAATTGTGAACTTCTATAAAGCATATATTAAATGGGCAATAGAACACTTGTTTAATCCTGACTTATTTATAAGAGATGTTAAATGAATTATTAAAGCATTTGTTTAAATATGACTTCCTTAAAGTATTTGTTAACAAAATATTTGTTAATATTAAAGCATTTGCTTAATGAATATTAAACTTTAAATTATTTTATTATAAAGCTTTTTTATTATATACTAAATAAAAAAATGAAAGTAAATTAATTATTAAATAAATGTAAGTAACAAGCTAAATTAGCTTCTGTTTCTATCATACAATTTTTTTCTCTAAATTAGTACAAATATTACAGTTCATATAAATGGAAAATTAAACTAATTATTCTAGGGCATTAAAACCTTCAAAAAAAGATGAGAGCATAGTTGCATCTTAATGGGGGAGAAAAAATATAAAAAATTGAAGACTACTATAATAAAAAATATGAATACGGATTAAAATTAAAATTAAATTTAAATTATTGATTATAACTGAATTAAAAATTCGGTTGTTGAAACATAGATAGAATACATAGTCATTAGTTCTTGTCAAAAAATGTTCAATTAATTCCATAATATCCATTACTACGTATCAAAATTTTTTCAAAACAGTCTAAGCTAAAGATCTGAATTATTACCGTTATTGTATTAAGGTACAATAAAAAAACGATAATTTTATTTAAAAGATAAATCAGACTTTATTCAGCAATAAATTATAATTTTAAATAAATGTGTATTCTTACAAACTAGAAGAAAATTGCTGTTTATGGCTTTATTATGAAAAAAATGATATTAAAATTCTATACAAAAGTATTTTAATTTTTTCACTAAAAATTTATGTTGAATATTTATTGTTGTTGTTACTAATCCCCATGGTGCAGGAAAGTCTACACCAGGTCCAAAAGACAACGCCGCAGGCGACTGGTCCATGGCTAAGTGTAATATGCAGCTTCACTTTAGCAAGGAACCACGAGGGCTGAAGACTGACTGAACCTCAAGACAAGGCTCTACGATCCTATTAGAAAGGGATCTACGCTTTCAAGTGGATTCCAAACCATTACAAACATCCACGGCACGTCGGGACTCGAACCTGAAACCTGTGTCACCGAACGACAGAGCACTACACTCGGCCATTCAGATTCATGTTTATTGTTAAGGCCTCTTAAGAAATTTTTATTTATTTTTGTCATTAGCACTTGTAATTTTTTAAAGTTATGTTATTCTAAGAAAAAAATTGGAATAAAAATATTGTTTGTTTGTTTTTAAAACGAAAATGAAAATACAAAGCTATTATTTTCAATACTTATATTTAAATGTATTCTGAATTTTTCTTTATAATTCTTCATAATATGGAATTTATAAATTATTTAAAGCATTTTAACATGATTTATTGTCAAGGATAATAATATCCATTTTCTTAAAAAAAACTCATTTTATTTCAAAATTTTAGAAGATTCCTATGAAAAAAAGTAATCATGCGCATGGAATATTTTTATGAGGGTCTTTATTTTCTCATCCGTATATTCTGCATGATTCTTCTAAAAGTCGGCTTTCCCTTGATCTTACAATAATTTCTGTACTACCAAAATAAAAAGATTGTTTATATTCAACACCAGTGTCGCTGTAGTCATATTTAAATCTCTGCACTGTTGTGGAAATAAGCCTAGAATTCTAATCAAAGCTGACAGTAGCGCTCATAGCAGTACGAAAATAGCGTTTCAAAAGCGCTTCGCTCTTCTTTAAAAAGAAAAAAAATGGCATAGAGTGCTTTCTTCTTGCACAAACTGAACGGAAGAAAATTGAAGAGACCTTCCTAAAGCTCTTCCTAGCTTATCTTTTTCGTCTTCAGCCAAATCTTTTCCTTTCATTCATCCTCTTCAGAGTAACTAAATTGAAATTTTTTTTTCCGCCAAGAAAGGAGCCAAAAAAAGCTATAAAGCTTTTTTTTGGCGATACCGAGGCTCCAGAAAATGTACACACACTACTGCACGTAAAAATTACTAAACTTGGAGTTTTTCTGATGAAATATATGGATTTGTGGATTCAAGATAGCTTATAGCGAAGTGAAAATACAAACTGTACTTAAAAAAATTCCTTTAAAATCTTTGAAAAAAAACCATATATTAATAAATTTGAAAAATTCATACTGATTTTATTAAAAAGAAACTATAAATTTTAAAAGAATCTATATATTTCAGATAATACATGGTTTCCATTGGTTTCTGAGTTGTTACATAACAAACCACCATTTGTAAGAAATTTTCGGAGAAATATATGTCAATTAATTAAATTATCGCTGCTTTATTTTTATTAATTCAACAAGTTAATTATTTTTAATAATTAAATTCAGAGCCATAGACCAAAATAGGTCTAATAAGGGTTTTATATAACAAGAATTTAGTTTTTCTGCATATACACTGTTTAACTTTAAACCATAGGCCCGGTCTAATACGACTATTGGACGTAGGGCTGACAACCCTTCCCCGTAAAAAACATCTTCTGGCTCTGGCCCATCATGGGGCTGTTGCACCAATGTAGAAGAAGATAAAAAACTCATATCACTCCCATGTTATCATTTTTTTTCTTTCTAATACAGCTGGACTTAGACAGCTTGGTCTTGGATGCCTTAAGGCAAGCGCTGCACAGATGTTACTCACTTTGCATTAAACAGGGGGTGCGTGTAACTTGAAGATAAGCCACGGCCGCGGAGTAACAATGCCTCTGAAACGCTCTACGATCCTATTAGACCGGGACCTACAGTTTAAAGTGGATTCCGAACCACTACAAACATCCATGGCACCGCCGGGACACGAACCCGAAACCTGTGGTACCGAGTGCCAGAGCGCTAGCCACTCGGTCATTCAGGCCCAGCCCCATGTTATCATAATTCCGCATATAATTGATTGTGACGTGGATTTTATACTTAAGTTTGGTAACATTTATTAATTTTCTTACCAGTGACTGCATAATTTTGGTCGCTTTGTGCACACTTTAGGTTAATTAGATCGGGAACTACCGTTTAACGTAGATTCCGAACCCCTCAAAAACAACCATGCCAACTGCCAGGATTCGAACCTAAAGCCTCTGGTACCCCATGTCAGAGCCCTAGCCAATTGACCGCTTACAGCCATTCAGAGTTCAAGCTTATGTAACTAATAGTATAAACTTATTGGTTTGGTTTGTCGCTCTACGGTCATTCTGTGCACACTTTAGGCTAATTAGATCTGGACCTACAGTTTAACGTGGATTCCGAACTACTCAAAAACAGCCATGCCACAACCACGATGCGAACCTGAAGTCTGTAGTACCGCAAGAGCGCTAGCCAACTGGCCACCAGTCCGCATACTTTTGGTCATTTTTAATGTAATAGCATTTTATCGTGATTTTCATGTCTTTTGAGAGATATTCCCACAAAAAAATGAACATTTCTTCTGCCTCTTCCTGTAATGGTACATACAATATCTACCTGAAATTGCTTCTAGATTGGTTCGGATACAAATAATTCAACCCCTAGATGGACAGAAACCGGAATTCGGTTTAAGCGACAATCTCCTGCATATCCTTCAGCGAGTCGGTTTTAAATTGCGAGTTCAATCTCCCAATCCATCACGTGTCGAGCAGGTATCGCATCCAGATATTTGACAGTTACCAATGTCGCTCGTAATACACTTTCATCCGTCACTGTGATTACGACCACCTAAAAAGAGGATTGACACACACCACGGTGAGGTGGAAAAAAAAATATTTGACTGGAAGTTTTTCAATCTTATTTCCAGAGTGGAGGAAATGGAATCCAAATCCTTCTCCCCCTTCCCTCCCAGAATATTGAAATCAAATATTTGAGTTTCCACTCCTGTTTCAGATGTCATGCTGGGAAGATTTATTGAATTTTTACTTTTCGCGTTCGTTTATTAAGCACACTGGCTATACCAGGAAGAAAAATAGTAAATTGACTGGTTAGAAGTTTGTTATGAAGAAGTTACCACACGTAATAGCAGATTAAAATAGTTTTAAAAAAAAAAAATTTATTTTATTTCTTAAGTCAATTTTGTTCAACAACTAAACATACTTGAATGTGAACGTTATACTATATATAAATATTACTGTGCCTAAAAAATAAAAACAATTTTCAATTTAAAACTCCCGGGGTTTCTGGAATTTCAATTTTTTTTTCTTTTCTTTTTTAGATTGCTGGCGCTGTCCTTGACATCTGTGTGAAATTTGACGTCAAAATATTCATTAGTGTTTGAGTTACGCTTGGCTTTGTGATAACTTTACGTTTCATTACGTGAGCATTAAATTTTGTTTGCGGAAACGTGGTGAATGTTGCAGAAGGCACTCGGTGAGCATTCCTATATCGAAAAGAAATGTTTAGAAGTGGTATAAACAGCGCAAAGAAGGCAGAGAACGCGTCGAAGACGAAGAGCCCTCTGGTCGAGCATGAACCTCAACCGACGAAGCTCACGTCCAAAAAATTAAATATTTGGATGCTTGCAAACCGTCGATTTACAATTAGAGAACTTGCTGATGATGTTGGAATTTCAGCTCACACTGCATTGATTCTTCGTGACTTTTTTAAAAGACCAATCAAAGGTTGATGATGAGAGAGCAAGTACACAATAATGGCATGAATTCCTTCTATAAAAATTGCTTTTGATTAAAAAAAAAGAATTCGAATTTTTGCATTATTTTTTGTTACATTTGAAATAAAGTTATATTGACAATTCTGTTTATAGTAAAGACGAGTCATCAATTATCTTGCTTTACAAAGAATTTTCTTAAGAAAAACTTCATTCAAAGTTTCTTTAGTGATAATTAAGAATAATTTCTTAAAATCTTTGTCTTTGTAATTGCTAAACTGCTTTAAACACATTAATTGAAAACTTCTACTTGAGGCATTTCAATTTAAACTCGATTTCACAGCCACATTAGCACCAACAGCCATGAAACAGAGAATATGCAAATGTCCCTTTCTGAATTTTAAGCATTGTTTTGCTTCTATAGATTCCCACCAAAGCTCAGCTCTGCGGCAAACACCTCATTTGCATACAGGCTCTAAATGAAGCTCTTCCAATATGTCTGAAAGTGAACAATAGAACAGGCAAAAAAAAAAAAGAAGAGTAATTGTTTAACATAAAAAATTAATTTCCCCTCTCATCCCAAGTGCTAATGAGAAGCGAAAAAAAAAAAAAAAAAAAGGTTTTTTTTCTTTCTAGGTTTCTTTTGTATTGTACATCACATATGTCCAATTTTAGCATTATTTTTTTATTTCTTTTTATCATAAAAGTAAAAATAAAAAAATTATTTTCTAGCAAAGATAGCTTTAGAACCCCCCGTTATTACTTTATTTAATGCGAAGCTCTTACTAGGTTCTAAACAACGATGTTTTTTGCTTGCTGTTTTTTTTTTCTTTCTAATCGCATTTTTTATTGCTAATAAAATTTTATGCGAACCAACATTCTAAGGATTGCGCTAGAATGATAAAGTGGGAGCCGGGTTATTCTTGAGATATTTTTTTTTAGTTGTTGTTGTTAAATTTGATTACTCTTGTAATCAGCACGTACAATGCCACATATGATTTGCGTTAATTAGAATTTTCATTCGCAAAATGGGGCATTAATAATTGAGATAGTGCTCAAAAAAATCTGTACTCAAATAAGCTTTAAAGAAAAAATGTATTTTCAATGATTTATGTAAGAACCACAACTCATCAGATATTAATTATACTACACTAGTTTGATTTAAAATTTATATATCTGTATACATAATCATAGTTACAATGTTGACTATATTGATATTCTAAAGTTTTTGACTCCATATGTGAATAGTATCTATAACTGATCATAATATCAAACAATTTATGCCAATTTATATATTTTTGGCATTATGTGATCACAAATTATAAATCTATATAATTAAAAAAATAAAATATATATATAAACCTTTTTAATTTATATAAGATTCTGATAAATAAATTTGAAAACCAAATGCAAACACATTTATGGCATCAGTTCCATTCTATGGTAATCTATAAAAATTGCATTTGATTTAAAAAATATAAATAATTTGAATTTTTTCGTTATTTTCTGTTACATTTTAGATAAAGCTATATTGACAATTCTATATATAGTAAAGACGAGTTATCAATTCTCTTGTTTTTCAAAGAATTTTCTAATTTCCTTACAAGAACTTCTCCATTTAAATTGTTTCTTTAATGATAATTAAGAATAATTTCTTAAACCCGTTGACTTTGTATTGCTAAACTGCTTTAAAAACATCAATTTAAAACTTCTACTTGAAGCATTTCAATTTAAATTTGATTTCACAGCCACATTAGCACTAACAGAAATGGAACAGCGAAAATGCAAATGCCCCTTTCTGAATTGTAAGCATTGTTTTGCTTCTATAGATTTCCACCAAAACTCAGCTTTGCGGAGAACACCTCATTTGCATACATGGAACCATGGCTCTAAATGAAGCTCTTCAATACGTCTGAAAGTGAACAATAGAACACGCAACAAAAAAAAAAAGAAACGTAATTGTTTAACATAAAAAATTAATTTCCCCTTTCACCCCAAGTGCTAATAAGAAGCGAAAAAAAAAATTTTTTTCTAGGTTTCTTTTGTATTGTACATCACATAAGTCCAATTTCAACATTATTTTTTTATTCCTTTTTATCATAAAAGTAAAATAAAAAAATATATTTTCTACCGAGGATAGCTTTAGAACCCTCGTTATTACTTTATTTAATGCGAAGCTCTTACTAGGTTCTAAACAACAATATTTTTTTGCTTGCTGTTTTTTTTTTCTTTCTAATCGCATTTTTTATTGCTAATAAAATTTTATGCGAACCAACATTCTAAAGATTGCGCCTGGCATGATAAAGAGGGAGCCGGATTATTCTTGAGAGAGTTTTTTTTTTTTTTTTTTGTTAAATTTGATTACTTTTGTAATCAGCACGTACAATGCCACATATGATTTGCGTTAATTAGAATTTTCATTCACAAAATGGGGCATTAATAATCGAGATAGTGCTTCAAAAAAAATCTGAACTCAAATAAGCTTTAAGAAAAGGTATTTTCAATGATGCGTGAAAAACCACTACACACAAGATATTAACTATACTACACTAACTTAATTTAAAATTTATATCTCTATACATAATCGTAGTTACAATATTGACCATATTGGTATTCTAAATTTCTTTTTATTTATCTAATTATTTTCTTATTATTATTTATGTTAATTAGAATTTTCATTCACGAAATGGGATATTAATAATCAAAATACTGCTTCAAAAAAAAAATCTGAACTTAAATAAGTTTTGAAGAAAAGGTATTTTCAACGATTTGTGTAGAAAGCACTACTCACAAGATACTTATTATACTACACTAGTTTGATTTAACATTAATATATCTGTATGCATAATCGTAGTTACAATGTTAATTATATTGATTTTCTAAGGTTTCTGACTCCATATATGAATGGTATCTACAATTGATCATGATAACAAACAATTTACGGTAATTTATATATTTTAGGCATTATGTGATATATATTTTAAGCATTATATGATAACAAATTATAAATCTATATTATTAAAAAATAAAATAGATATAAACCTTTTTAATTTATATAAAAATGTGATAAATAAATTTGAAACGCAAATGCAAACACAATTATGACATCAATTCCATTCTATGGTAATCTATGAAAATTGCATTTGTTTAAAAGAATAAAAATAATTTGAATTTTTGCATTATTTGTTACATTTTTTGAAAAAGCTATATAGACAATTTTATATATAGTAAAGACGAGTCATCAATTCTCTTGCTTTACAAAGAATTTTCTTTCTTTCTTATAAGAACTTTTTCCTTTAAATTGTTTCTTTAATGATAATTAAGCATAATTTCTTAAAATCTTTTTTCTTGTGATCGCTAAACTGATTTAAACACATTCATTTAAAACATCTACTTGAGGCATTTTAATTTGATTTCGATTTCACAGCTACATTAGCACTAACAGAAATGGAACAGCGAAAATGCAAATGTCCCTTTCTGAATTTTAAGCATTGTTTTGCTTCCATAGATTCCCACCAAAACTCAGCTCTGCGGCAAACACCTCATTTGCATACAGGCTCTAAATGAAGCTCTTCAATATGTCTGAAAGTGAACAATAGAACACGCAAAAAAAAAAAAAAAAAAAAAAAGCAGCGTAATTGTTTAACATAAAAAATTAATTTCCCCTTTTATCCCAAGTGCTAATGAAGAGCAAAAAAAAAAAAACAATTTTTTTTCTAGGTTTCTTTTGTATTGTACATCACATATGTCCAATTTCAGCCTTATTTTTTTATTCCTTTTTATCATAAAAGTAAAAATAAAAAATATTATTTTCCAGCGAAGATAGCTTTAGAACCCCCGTTATTACTTTATTTAATGCGAAGCTCTTACTAGGTTCTAAACAACAATTTTTTTTTTGCTTTTTTTTTTTTTTTTTTTTATTCTAATCGCATTTTTTATTGCTAATAAAATTTTATGCGAACCAACATTCTAAAGATTACGCCGGACATGATAAAATAGGGAGCCGGGTTATTCTTGAGAGAGTTTTTTTGTTGTTGTTGTTAAATTTGATTACTTTTGTAATCAGCACGTACAATGCCACATATGATTTGCGTTAATTAGAATTTTCATTCGCAAAATGGGGCATTAATAATCAAGATAGTGCTTCAAAAAAAAATATGAACTCAAATAAGCTTTAAAGAAAAAAGGTATTTTCAATGACTTGTGTAAAAGCCACTACTCACAAGATATTAATTATACTACACGAACTTAGTTTGAAATTTTTATCTGTTATATTGATAATATTGATATTCTAAATTTTTTTTATTCTTCTAATTATTAATCTTATTATTTATGTTAATTAGAGTTTTTAATCACAAAGTGGCGCATTAATAATCCAAATAGTGCTGCGAAAAGTGCTCTAATCTCAACTCAACCAAGCTTTAAGAAAAGGGTATTTTCGATGACTTATGTAAAAACCACTACTCACAAGATATTAATTATACTACACTAGCTCAACTTAAAATTTATATCCGTATACATAATCTTAGTTACAATATTGGTCAGATTGATATTCTAAATTTCTTTTTATTCATCTAATTATTACTCTTATAATTTATGTTAATTAGAATTTTCATTCACAAAATGGGGCATTAATAAACATGAAAGTGCTTCAAAAAAAAAAAAAAAAAACTTAACTCAACTAAACTTTAAGGAAAGGGTTCTAATTTCTGCGTTATGTTTGTTACATTTTAAATCGAGCCATATAAACAGTTCTGTGTATATACGAGTCATCAATTATTTTACTTTCGAAAGAATTCTCTTATGAAAAACTTCTTCTTTTAAATATTTTTAATGAAAATTAAGAATAATTTCTTAAACTCTTTTTCTTTCTACATTAAATTTCTTTATACACATTAATTTAAAACATCTACTTGAGGCATTTCTATTTAAATTCGATTTCATAGCTACATTAGCACCAAAACAGCCATGAAACACAGAAAAATGCAAATGTCCCTTTCTGAATTGTAAGCATTGTTTTGCTTCCATAGATTCCCACCAAAAACCAGCTCTGCGGCGAACACCTCATTTGCATACATGGAACCAGGCTCCAAATGAAGCTCTTCAATATGTCTGAAAGTGAACAATAGAACACGCACTAAAAAAAAAAAGATGCGTAATTGTTTAACATAAAAAATTAATTTCCCCTTTCATCCCAAGTGCTAATGAGGATATAAAAAAAAAAAATTTTCTTTTTTCTTGATTTCTTTTGTATTGTACATCACATATGCCCAATTTCAGCATTATTTTTTACTCCTTTTTATCATAAAAGTAAAAATAAAAAAAAAATTATTTTCCAGCGAAGATAGCTTTAGAATACCCGTTATTACTTTATTTAATGCGAAGCTCTTACCAGGTTCTAAACAACAATGTTTTTTGCTTGCTGTTTTTTTTTTCTTTCAAATCGCATTTTTTATTGCTAATAAAATTTTGTGCGAACCAACATTCTAAAGATTGCGCTAGCATGATAAAGAGGGAGCCGAGTTATTCTTGAGAAGTTTTTGTTGTTGTTGTTAAATTTGATTACTTTTGTAATCAGCACGTACAATGCCACATACGATTTGCGTTAATTAGAATTTTCATTCGCAAAATCGGGCATTAATAATTAAGATAGTGCTCTAAAAAAAAAAAAAAAAAAAAAAAAATAGATCTGAACTCAATTAAGCTTTAAAGAAAAAAGGTATTTTCAACGATTTGTGTAAAAACCACTACTCACAAGATATTAATTATATTACACTAGCTTGATTTAGAATGTATATCTGTATACGTAATCTTAGTTACAATATTAACCCTATTGATATTCTAAATTTCTTTTCATTCTTCTAATTCTTCTTCTTATTATTTACGTTAATTAGAATTTTCATTCACAGCTTTAAAAAGTAGATAGCAAACTTTTAAAAAGTATATTCATGGTGATTTTAAAAATTCCCTTTAAACATTGTTATTTATATATTAGTAGCTAATTGATTATTTCTTTCTAGAACAAAATATCAGTTGTAATATTATATTGAGCCCTGATAATCTGAAAAAATAGCTAATCTGGAAGGGCTGTGGTCCCAAACATGCCAGGTTAAAGAATCCTTACTGTAATAAATATATATTTAAGCCTTTTTTCTGCATTTAATTTTGTACATCTCTATAAAGTCACCTTCTACCCACCAAGTATAGGTACTCGTCCAAGTATAGGTATCCATGGTAACCTTAAAGATATCATGTATCAAATAAAAGTACATGACATGTCCAAACCAGAAGATCACTGATGTCAATGTCACCATTGATGAGGTATGCTACAGCGAACATGGCAAGAAATTGAGTATCTATCTCGTTGAGCTTCATGGATGGACTAATGGTGTCCGTATAGAGACGTATAAAATTAAATTAAAAATAAAAGAAGCAAATAGAGCTTAGATATACACCTCATTTTGTAATAATTTTTACTTGTCTGTCTTTATAGTTGCCTCCGTAATAAAGTTTTGAAATTGTAAAGATGTTTTATGGAGACTTTGTACATTCTAAAGTAGTACTGTTTTCAAAAATTAGCAGCTTCAATGGTGAATGGGGCAACGGGTCACCTCGGACGTCAGGCTGTCTGGTGGGTGTCTTACGGGTTATTACCCATACGACACATAAATGAGTTACGCGTAGAAGTCTTCCTGGAAGACAACGTCCTGCCTTCATCTGCCATCAGGGCAACTGTTCATGGCATACATAAGCGGAAGACGAGGTCCATTGATGATCAACTTTATGTATATTAGTGAGAAAAATAATGCTTTTAAGAAATTATAATGGTTATAATATAATATAATGGCTGTAAAATATAAATATTTCTTCACTTTAAGAACATTAGCCTTGCAAAATCAGCAACTTTACATCAAACATTTATATTATTAATATTATTGTTATTTTCCATTCTCTGTTCAACTCCATCAACTATAGAAATAAGTTTATCACCTTTTCTGTTGACTGTTATTCCTATAGGCAGATTCAATAATTTTACACCATTTTAATGCATTGGGATGTAAATAAAATAAAAAGCACAAGGTTATTTGATCCTTATTTTGAAATTATATTCTTGCATTTCACATGATCTTATATCTCAATATTGGTATCAATATGAAATCAACATTAAACACATAATAGATATTTTCTTTTCAAAAATATTTTACTTATTTATTATTGCTTTAAAATTGAGAAAATTTCAAAAACAAATGATTGTTTATGTTGAAGTACTGACAAAGTTTTCAGCAAATGAATAATTGAGCTTGCTGTTATTATACATACCGCAATATTTTTATTGTTTAATTCAAAAGTTTTAATACGAAATAACAAGGATTATATCTTGCTAATGATGAATTCAATACTAGAAATATAAATCATCAGAAATAATGTGCATGTATCAACACAAGCATGTGCTTCAATTTTACAAGCACAAATTTGTATACTCAAATCCAATTCAATTTATTTGGTTTCAGTATTCGTAAAGTGCAACTTCAAGAATGATAAAATACAGTTTTGAAAATGGCAAAATACTGTTGCCAGAATACTAAAATAGTGTTGACAGTACTGCTTGGTTACATTTACAGAAAGGAAATAAAATACTTGCTTAGATAGGCCTTATGTAAGCATTGTTTTGCATAAAAACAGATGTGTCTTCGCAAACTGAAAATGTTGATGTGAGATTGTAAATATTTTATTTTAATTATAATTTAATAATTATTTATATTTTTTTTGAAGTATAATTTTTACACGATTTTAAGACATTCCCAATATGATGATTTTAATATTATAAATTTAAATCGTCAGAAATATGTATACATGCATCAGCACAAGCACGTGCTTTAATTTTACGAGAACAAATTTGCAAACTCAAATCCGATTAATTTTGTTTGATTTCAGTAATGGCAAAATGCAATTGCAAGAATGATAAAGTACAGTTGTCAAAATGGTAAAATACAATTGCGAGAATACAAAAATACTGTTATCAGTACTGTTTAGTTACGCAAGCCTTCGGGCAGGACGGGTTATATTATTTGAATTATAGAAAGGAAATAAAATACTGGCAGGCTTCAGATAAATCTTATGTAAACAATGTTTTGCAAAAAAACAGATGCTGTTTCGTTGTTTGTTTTCGTAAACTGAAAATGTTGATGCGACATTAAAATAAAATATTAACAATTATAATTTAATAATTATTTGAATTATAACTTTTACACAATTTTAAGATATTCGCAATATGATGATTTCAATATTATAAATTTAAATCATCAGAAATATTTATATATGCAGCAACAAAGTGGCATAGTTTCAATCAATTTTGTTTGGTTTAAATAATGGCGAAATGCAATTGCAAGGTGATAAAATACAATTGTCAGATTGGTAAAATACTATTGACAGTACTGGGTTCATATAACTCTTATGTAAACAGTGTTTTGTATGCAATCGGATGTTTTTGCATTGTTTATTTTTGTAAACTAAAAATGTTGATGTGAGATTGTAAATATTTTAAATGGGCACTATTTGTAACCAATTAACCATTTTTCTTTTCAATAAAAGAAGGCAGATTGTTAGGTTCTTTTGGTGAGGGAACAGTTCTTTTAAACAAAGAATTGGATATCCACTACTATAAAAAATCAAATTTGATCAATAAAACTAATATTTTTGAATAAAATACAGTTGTTAAAAAGGTAAAATACTATTGCCAGAATACTAAAATGTTGTTGACAGTACTGTTTGGTTACATTTACAGAAAGGAAATAAAAAGTTTGTTGAGTTCAGATAACTCTTATGTAAACAGTGTTTTGCATAAAAACTGATGTTGTTCCGTTGTTTGTTTTCGTAATGTGAAGTTTCTTTTATTCCTTTTGTATTTCGGAAAATGTTGATGTAAGATTGTAACTATTTTAAACGGGGACAATTAGAAACTAACTACCCTTTTTTCTTTTCCCTAAAAGAAGGTAAATTGTTAAGTTCTTTTGGTGAATGAATTCTTTTAAACAAAGAATAGGATATTCACTACTATAAAAAAAAAATTTGATAAACAAAACAAATGTGACTTTATTTCGAAAGAAAAATAATAACATGCCAAATTGATTTAAAATGCTTTCATGAATATTTACCATTTCACTTATGTTTTAAAGGAAAAAAGACAGCAACTTGGAGACATTGAATATGAAGTAAATCTTGCAATCATTTGCTGACGCAACACCCCCGCCAAAAACACCTGACATCGGAACTTTGGCTCAGCTGACCCAGCAAATCGTTTGGTGTTTCTTCAGCACTTGGTTTTCCCTTTGTAGTTATGTATCTTGCCATCTCCCGAAACTCTCAAAAGTATCTCCTGCCCAGCCCTCAAAACACAAAATCTTTCGCTCTATCGTCACGTAGTGGGTCGAGACAATCAGGAATTCAGGAAACGTGCTGCAACCAGAACGTGTTTGCAACATTTGTTGTCGAGTTAGCAATTGCAGAGAATGGATCTGGGAGATCTCATTGTTGAAGTTTGGATCGCCCACTCATACTCAGTACTAAATCTTTTTCCACACCCTTTAAAAAGCGTAAAAGGTCCTTGTAAGTAACCTGCATTGAAACGTATATCTAAATTTGCTTCTTAATCTGAATTTTGATGAATTTTAAATTTTTTTTTTGCAATCGATTAGCAGATATTCGCTCTGTGAAGCAGGTTTTCAATAAATATAACAATAGAACACCATAAATTTGAACCGAAAATAGATGTTAAGCATTATTTATACGTGATTTTGACAATGACTCAAAAGTTTGAAATTTTCCAATTTGAGAAATCTGGCTCTGTTAGACCTTTTGGTTCAATTTAGAACTGCGATTGTTTTTTCAATTCCTTCTATTAGCTCACACTCCCCTTTATATATCTTGTTCAAATTTTCAATCGTTCATAAAATACTTTTTATTCATCCACTCAAGTTCAAATACCTTTTTTGAACTTGTACTGGATGACACTGGATGTTAATACAGTTTCTTCAAATATTAATTCAGTAATTAAATTTAATTAATTAATTTTAGTTTTTTTAGATTTAAGTTGTGTATATCTACCAATAGATGGCGCCAGATAAACTTAAAAAAATGAATGAAAATTATTTATAAAGGCCTTTTCTGCAATATAGTGGGAAAAAAGTAGGAATTGAATTTAAATTTTTATTTTTTTTATTTTACTTGTTTTTTCTAAAATGAAATTGACCCAACACAAAACACGCTCAAACATAACGGACGCTAACCTGCAACACCCGTTACGATGTGCACATACCAAAATTGAAATTGTGAAAGCTAAGTGAAAGAGTGGAGAAACAATATCGCACTAGTACAATAAATATTTTTGAATGATTTCATTTTTTTTATTTCGTTAATATTCACATATTTTTTATATTTCCTTTTTAATGTTATATATATATCTTTACAATATGCTTTTAGTATCATTATTATTACATTATCTATGTTTACATGTAAGAATAAAAGTAAACACAAGAATAATAACTCATTATATTTCAATTTTTCACTCCAAAAAATGTCTATAATGGGTCTAAATCTAATCTGTAGATATATAATTTTATATTAATACAAATATGGGTACAAATACTTCAAAAATGTTTGAACATCAAAAATTGGACCTTTAGAAGAAATTCAATTTCAAGAACATTATTAAAAATAATAATAAAATTCTCTTAAATATCGTTTAATTAAATATTTAATAATTTCATTCGTTATAAAATTGTAATCATAAATTTTCTTAATGACCAAAAACAATCATTGAATTGCTTGCACGTGAATTAAAAAGCACTCAGTTTCAGTTTAATAAAATAAATGCACTAAAATCTGTTCACCAAATTCGATTTATCATATTTGAACGTCATTTTCAGTAAAAGGAATAATGAAATATTGTGATTATATTTACTTTCATATAATACTTTGGGTAATAGTACTGAATTGGTGTAACTGAACTTAAGTAATAGTCCTTATTCTTCAATGGCTCGTGAACTCCGTGGTGGAACTAGGCCGTCTGTCTACTGGCAGTTTCTGAAACACAAGTTATTGTTTTCTTTTTTAAGATGTAGGGCTGTCAGCCCTACTCTACTACAGTATAGTAGCAGTCATATTGGACCCTAAAGTCGTATTAGATCGGGATCTACGGTTTAAAATGGATTTCAAACTATTACAAATATCGACAACTCGAACCTGAAATCTGTGGTATCGATCGCCACAGCACTAGTCATTCGGCCACCTGTTCGTGTATATCGTCCGTCTATATTGTTAAATTTAGGAAGATATATTCGTTACTATAGTAAAAAAGTACATTTACCTATTCAATAAGTACTGGAATATTACAATCAATCCAGAAAGGGGATGTTGGTCACAATATTAAAAGAACTCAATCTCATACAGCAATCATAGAAATATTAGAATCCTTAACGAGAAATGTAAGATAATTCCAGTTTTCTTTTAACGCTGTACTACAGCATTCAATTGCAGTTAGTATTCCGATAATTCCAATTGCTAATTTGAGATAACCCGCACAAATTGGATCTTGATCTCATTCTTGTGTTTGGTCACAGTCTCTTGTTTGTGAATCCTTGTAACTGGACTACTTGAGACAGAAATCACCTCTTCAGTGAATTAGTGAGAGTGGTGCCGTGGCAATTTGGAGTGAGCACACTTGGAGGACTTGCCACTTTGCACCCTTCCCTCTTCTTCTAATGGAAGGGAATTCGGCTCCGGTTTAACGTGTCCATCCTTGGAGTAAGTAAGGGGACGTTCTGGCTCAATCTGCTTTTCTGGTTTCGAACTGAAATTAAGTATTGCACTGGGTAAAGTTTTGTTGTTGACCACCCGTAGGCCTATGTTCCAGACATGCATGCCACAAATAGGTAAGAAATGTAGGCAAGACATTACCAGATGAGACTTTCAGACCTAACAGCCCCTTATTGGTTTGTCTTTGGGAAGAAAAATCGGAAAACTCTCACTGGTGGCTTGATTGTCGATACGAGACGATTTTCCACATGTTCTCACAATCGCCATCGAATCTCCTGAAAATAGTAACTGCCACAGACGCCACCAATGGATTCGAATCAAAGCCCTCCTGCCAGTTAACTGTCCACATCATCACTACACCATGCTGGACTAATTCCATGCCTACTTACGTAACATTATAAGTAGTAATTTTTGTGTTAAAATTATCAAATTATAAACAATAAGAAACAATTTCTAATCAAAAACTACAATCAATCAATAACTTTAATTTGTAATTAGAGCATTCTTATCATCAGATAAAAATAATTCTTACTCACTTACTTACCAATATTTTTTTTTTAAATTACTGTAATTATTTTTATATTCAGTTGCTTTTAATTTCTTTTAATATATAAATTATTTATGTATATGTATACACTATAACTAATTAACTCTGATTAACTAATTAACATGATGAACCATGGAAGTTTGCCTATTGGCAGATTCCGAAACAAGAGAAGCTTTCTTTTTACGGAGTAGATTGTCAACCCTACGCTATACAATCATATTAGACAGTGACCTACGATTTAAAGTGGATTCCGAAACATCCTACAAACATCCATAGCACCAGTAGGATTTGAACCCGAAACCTGTATATATATATATTAATAATTCTGTGATTTTCAGTGTAACAAAATTAAGATTTATCTAAAAAAGATTTATCTTTTTAAATAAAATGTAGCTAGTAATTAAAATATCGATTACCGCTATTTTCAACAGCAGTTTTAGCTAATACTTAGCAATAAAGCTAATATACATCTATAAATAAAATTACTCAAGAGTAAAAGCATCTAAAATCTTCCTATATCTTTTTTTTTTTTTTTGTTTTTACTTTACTTTTCTGTTCATTTTAAATAGAAACACTTAATAAAAATGTTCACAGCTTTTTTTTTTCTTTTTACGTTTTTAAAAAGAAAACTTAATATCTGCACGAAATATAAAATTGAGTCCATATCTTCCCAAAGTGAGCCATAAAAAATTCAAACCCTCTAGCTCCATGGAGGGCTATGTCACGCTCCGTTTAGCAAAGTCGGCTGAGCGTGAAAGTATTCCAGCAGCAGCAAAAAAAAAACCGCTAACCGTTTTGAGATAACGAGAGATAAGATGCCGTACATCAAGAAAACTTATCTCTTACAAGTTTAACTCGCTGATAACGGTCCGGGCTTTTAATTTAAATTACTTTAATGAATTTTACTTCAGTCATAACATTGCCCATCAATGTACTGAGGAGCCCATTCTCATGGAAAAGTCGAAAAAAAAATTAGCACCATATTATAAATCATCGACTTAAAAGGAAGCAAAATTCACGTAAGACTGAATTTACGTTCATTTTTGCATAAACTTTTAAATTAAACCGTTAATTAACTTAAAGCAAATGTGTTTACAACTGGAAAATTAAAGGCGAAAGCAGAGAGGCTTTGAGAGCTTTTTCCGATAATTAATGCTCTTTAAAAATAAATTTAGGAAGCTCTAGAAATTTTTTTTTTCCGGATCTTTTAATCGTTTTGCTGATCTTTATAATTGAGTTCCAAGGACTGGTCCTTAGTCTATACGTACTGGTTGGGAGAATTAAGTACTTAATGATTGAACTGTGGAGTATTTTTACTTCATTCTTTTGGGAAAAGTTCTTTTGTACTTTGTAGTTTCCGGGAACTGCGATGTAATTTTAGCCCGTGAGACTGTAATTGGATTTTCGCTTTTGAATTTAAAAACAGGCTTAATTAAAAATTCCCCTTTATGTTTAGGTTTGCAGTGTTTCCTTTTTAATTTTTAAGTGAACTCAAATTGCACTTGAAAAGACATTGATGTATTATATTTTGTTTAAGTTTATTGAAAGAAAATACAATGTGTAGAAATATGATTTTAAGAGGAAGAAAGTCACAAAAGATGAATAAGAATTTTATACATAATAGTAACAAATATAACACGGCATTTCCTGGCTTTGGTAAATGTCATAATATAATTTTGTTTCAGTAAATTTTATTGAATAAAAATCCAATAATGCCAAAATTTGAGGTTTAAAAATTATCAAAATAGAGAAAGATACAGGATTTTCTTGATACTTCTAAACCAGGGCTTTATAATCTTCTTAATTTTTCTATCTTTCTATATGACTTTGGCTCTATAATCTTCTTGAAACTTCTGAAACAGGACTCTATAATCTTCTTGGTACTTTTGAAACAGGGCTCTATAATCATCTTGGTACTTTTGGAACAGGGCTCTATAATCTTCTTGGTACTTCTAAACCAGGGCTTATTAATCTTCTTGACACTTTTAGATCCAGGCTCTATAATCTTCTAATATTTTTACAATCCAGACCAGGGCTCTACAACTTTCTTGATATTTCTACAATCGAAACCAGGCCTATACAACTTTTACAGTGGGTTTTTTTTTAACTTTTTCTTTTAACTAACAACTTTCTTGTTATTTCTAGACCAGAGCTCTTCAATATTCTTGACACTTCTAGGCCAGGGCTGTAACAATCTTGTTGATATTTCTTGGCTATGTATTTAAAAGAAATCTACAAACTTCTTCATGCTGTTTGTCAGAGTTCTCTAACCGCTACATTTGAACCACATAGGCCCAGAGCTGTCATGAATGTAGTGCAGTAGGATGTCGTCGATATCTTGAGTACTACTTTCTTGAAAAGTTTTCATGCACTAACTTTATCTATTTCGTGAAAATAATTAAAATTATATAAAAAATTGAAATTATTTTTTATACAAACAATAATCTACATTGTCCTTTTTTTTTTTTTTTTTTTTTTTTTTATTTAAAAAAAAGAAAATCTTGAGCAAGCAAATATTAGAGAGTTTTTGCATAACGTTTTTTTATCGTCCGATATTTTCCTAACTCGCTTGCTGATAGGAAACATTGTACCTATTGCGCATGCTTATCTGTAATACTGCGCTACTGAGCTACTATTCCTATGAGCATGCGCAATAGGAAGAAAAAAATATCGGACGATAAAAAAACGTTATGCAAAAACTCTCTAATATTAAGCTACAACACTTTATCTTATTTGCCATGCTGGATATCCCAGATTACTCAGTTTATAATATATGATGGGTTTTTTTGCATCATAATTATTGCCAAATTATTACGTGTATGAGTAATCAAAATAATTTTTTGTTTGTTTCAAATATAAATTGAGTTCATTTCTTTTACATCTAATGTGAGCATGGAATAAAATGGCTGGCCACGATGGCTCTAGTCCGTGTCATGGACTAGTGGCAGCATGAATAATTAGAGTGTAGCAGGGCTGAAGTTACAATTCCGCTAGCGGCATTGTTGTAGTCACTGCTTTCAGAAACCAGGAGACTTCATGGTGATTGAGACAATATATGTAAAAGAGCTTAGCAACGATAGTCAGGTACTCAAGTGAGAATTTTCCGAGTTTTCTTCCATTGCGGCACTCAAATACTTGGAAATTACAGGTAAAAGTCCTCCTTAAAAGAACTGTTTTAATATCAGTGGGTTTTTCGTGGTACACATAAAAGGTACATAAAGCTACGCTCTTTACAAAATAAACACTTGCTGTAAGCAGTTAAGCGTTGATTATGAGTTTATTATATTATAGTTTTTATTAAAATAAATAAAAAGTAATTAAAGTTTGTTCAATATTTATAATTTAGAATGATAGGAAAACATAAGAAACTGACTCACAAAATGGTTCATTTATATTATATATATATATATATATTTTATTGTACACATAAAAAATACAAATGCACGAACTCGCGCAGCCACTACAGCATACATGATTGGCATGGTTGATAATGGCAACATCGTGTCCTGCATGCTGAGTAAAATTACAATTAACAATGACTGTCCTTTCTGAAATTATTATTTCATCTATATCCAATATTTAAGATAATATTTTTTAGCTTCTAGAATATATTTATTTTCTTCTTCTTCTTTGTTTCCTTACTGCAGACATAATTCTATTTATGCCAGACATGTTCAAATGTGCACTTTGGGAGTACATTAATTCGGGCGTCTATTATTGGAACACACGCTCCTCCAAAAACATGAGACATTTTCTTATCCAATCACTCAAATAGTAGAAATAATATCCAGTTAATATTGAGAATTATTTATGGAATTAATGTTATACAATCCAAATTATATGCAGAAGCACGATATACAGTTTTGTTCTCCGTGTTGTTTGATATATTTTGAAGAAATGATTCTCATATTTTAGAAGGATATTTAAATCAATGGGCCACGTTTTCCACATTTGTATGCCTTGAACAGACTAAAGACACGCACGGATATTGCCTTCCGGGAAAATTTGTAAGGGTAACTTCCTCCATTTAAGGGTTACATGGTAGAAAACTCGAAAAATTCGCTTGGCCTATATATATATATTAACTAACTAATTCCCTGCAAAAAACACACCACAACACATCACTGCATCTAGAGTTGAGTTGCTCCTACACAGTTTGGGAATGATGTGGATGAGAAGTCCTACTAGGCACCGTGACACTCTACGGTCATATACGACCGGGACCTACGGCTTAAAGGGGATTCCACACCGCTACAAACATCTATAGCATCGCTGGGACTTGAACCGGAAACCTGTGGCACAGAGCACTAGACACTGGGCCATTCAGACTCCAACTCCCTGGCACTTTATCTTATGGTGGGCCAAAGCCGTCTGCCTAATGGCAGATTTCGAGACAGGAGATTTTTTCATTTTACAGGGTAGTGTTTCAGACCGAGAAGGGTAGGTTTAAAGTGGATTCTGAACCACTACAAACAGCATTGGTACCTCCGGGACTCAAAATCGAAACATGGAGCACCAAACGTTGGAGCACTAGTCACAGACGCAACAGACGCAAAATTATAAGATTGAATATTAATTTCTAAAATCTCTTTATTTAGACATTTCTCTCTAAGCTTTGTAGTTTATTAAGGGTAGATCCTTCCTTGCATAACTTTGATAATGCTGAGTATGCTACATATCAACTGTCTTCAGAAAGAATTTTTAAAAAAAAATTTCTCAATGTAATTTCTTATCTTTTTATTTGAATAAAATTTTTAAAATGTGTCAATAAATAACTTTATTGTTGCATCAAATTTTGATACCCTATACAAAACTCTGGCGTTAATATTCTAATTGTTAATTAGTTAATGCAGTTAAAGCGAAATAATTTGATATCTTTAAATATTTTAATCACACGCCTTTCGGGAATACACATCATTACCAATTAAATACTTAAACAGCAACTTTATTAAAGTATTTTCCCAGAAAAGTATTCTTCGGTTTCAAGTTCGCGTTCTTCAATTTAAAAACATTTCTTCTAATTATATTTATAGTAGAACGTATGAAAACTTATTAGCCGTGAAAAAAAAAAAGCACAAAAATTATTAAATTTAATCATAATTTCGTCTCGAAAACGAATTTCTAAAAATATAACATCGTGCATTAATTTAATAAAGATCGCCTTATTTAATTATAAAGTTAACTAACGCTGTGAAAACACCCCTTTTTGATTGTTATATTTTTATCCAGAAAGAAACGATAAAATTATCCAAAACTTCTTAATCTAATTGCAAAGGAAGAAAAAAAAACGCTAATTATAACGAAACATTCAGATTCATTTTGTTGTTTCTTTTGCAATTAAAGATTTTCGCTGATAAATTAAAGGATTTTTTTTTTCTTTACTTGCTATTCGTGGTTTAATTATAAATGTGATTAGGTGTAAAATAAAGCAATCGTAAAGATTATTAAACAATACATTTTTAAAATAAAATTAAAAGGTAATGGAAATGTATTTTAACGACTAAGCTTTAAATCTTTTAAGGATTAAATCTGATAAAATGTGTTTTGAATAAAGTAATTTTAAAATGAAGAAATTATTTTTAACGTTATAGAAACATTTTATGTGAAGTTATTTTTAAAAACAATTGATTTAAAAATAAGTCGGATAGGAAACTACAATTAAAATAATAATAATAATAAAAAAAAAAATCTGAAAGTTTTCATGAAAACATATTCAAAATACCTTTGCTTATCCTGGTTTTAATTTTTTTTATTTTTAGTAGTATTTTTTAAGCATATATTTTTTTAATTAAATAGTATTAAGAGTTTAATTGAGAGATTTTTTAATTAAACAGTTTTTTAATTAAAGAGTAATAAGTTTAATTAAGAGATTTTTTAATTAAAGAGATTTTTTAAATTAAAGAGTTATAAGTTTAATTAAGAAATTTTTTAACTAAAGAGGTTTTTTTTAATTAAAGAGTTTTTTAATTCATAGTATATTTCTGAGCATATTTATCCAATATATTGGGAATATACTATAAAAAAATTAATTAATTATATTATAAAATTAAAATAAAAAATATTAAAATATATAAAATAAAAAAATAATAATATATATAAAATAAACAATGTAACTATGCTCCCTCTTATACACTGTTCTCCCTCTTTGCAGATGAAAGCAATTATTATTATAAAATAATAAATGAGAATTTTTTTAAATGAATTAATTCCTTTCAAAAGTAAAAATACCGCAGCAACTTATGTATCATAACATTGTTTTATAAACATAAATTATTAATAATATGCGTGAATTATTATAAAAAATAGATGAGAATTTTTTCGGATGAATCAATTCCTTCCAGAAGTAAAATATACCACAAGTTATGCATGCATCTTTTGATTCGCTCCGGAATATTTATAACTAGATATCTACATTAAAATATTACTTAAATACTCAAATCAAATGAAATATAACAACAGAAGTTTTTGATACCATAATCAAAAAATCATAAATCTGTATTAACAAATTCTTACCAGGAAATACTTCTGATAGGAAGCGATGTCTTCTAAGAAAATCTGCTTCGAAAACGCAACAGACGAATGAACAAAAAACAAAAGTTCTTGCGTCAACAGCCAAGCTACGGTAGTATCGAAAAACATTAAGGGTTGAAATCATAAATATAACTCGCAGCCGGAAAGAAGTGGCTAAATTGTTGTCCTGATAATGAATATTTACTTCGCGCAGCTGCGTTTTTGATCGTCGTTCGTTGATCTGCCATATTTTGCCGCGCTCTGCATTTCGGAATCGTTTGTTTAAGTCGGTTGCCAGATGTGACATAAGTGCAGTATTTGTGTTAGATGAAAAATGTAGTTTTAATAATTATATGATTATTATTGTTTAATAATATTTATTAATAACTGCAATAAATTAATAATCGTCAATAATAAACATCATATTGTTCTAATTATTCTATCGAAGATTCTGCCATATTTTGCCGCGCTCTGCATTTTGGAATTGTTTGTTCAAATTGGTTGCCAGATATGACATGAATGCCGTAACTGTTTCAGATGAAAAATGTAGTTTTAATAATTATGTGATGAATATTGATTAATAATATTTATTAATCACTAAAAAAGTTAATTTGTTTATTCTGATTCCTTAATACAATAAATTAATGAACGTCAATAATAAATAGTTACACATCATATTGTTCTAATTATTCTATTGCAGATTTTTCCATATTTTGCCGCTTTGCGCATTTTGGAATCGTTTGTTCAAGTCATGTTGCCAGATATGACATGAATACCGCAACTGTTTTAGATGAAAAATGTGATTTTAATAATTATGTGATTCTTATTGATTAATAATATTTGTTGATCACTAAAAACGATAATTTGTTTATTATGATTTTTATTACAATAATTTATGGCAATTATTTAATAAATAATCACACATCATATTGTTCTAATTATTCTATTGCATTTGTGCCATATTTTGCCGCGCTCTGCATTTTGGAATCGTTTGTTCAAGTCGGTTGCCAGATATGACATAAGTGCAGTAATTGTGTTAGGCGAAAAATGTAATTTTATTAATTATGTGATTATTATTGCTTAATAATAGTATTTATTAATTACTAAAAAAGTTAATTGGTTTAATCTGATTTTTTAATATAATAAATTAAAAATCGTCAATAATAAATAGTTACACACCATATTGTTCTGATTATTCTATTGCAGATTGTGCAATATTTTGCCGCGCTCTGCATTTTGGAATCGTTCGTTAAAGTTGATTGCCAGATATGACATGAATGCCGTAATTCTTTAGATGAAGAATGTAATTTTAATAATTATGAGATTATTATTGATTAAATTTATTTATTAATCATTAAAGAAGATAATTTATTTATTCGGATTTTTATTATAGTAATTTATTGTAATTATTTGATAAATAATCACATATCATATTGTTCTAATTATTCTATTGCATTTGTGCCATATTTTGCCGCGCTCTGCATTTTGGAATCGTTTGTTCAAGTCGGTTGCCAGATATGACATAAGTGCAGTAATTGTGTTAGATGAAAAATGTAATTTTATTAATTATGTGATTATTATTGATTAATAATAGTATTTATTAATTACTAAAAAAGTTAATTGGTTTAATCTGATTTTTTAATATAATAAATTAAAAATCGTCAATAATAAATAGTTACACACCATATTGTTCTGATTATTCTATTGCAGATTGTGCAATATTTTGCCGCGCTCTGCATTTTGGAATCGTTCGTTAAAGTTGATTGCCAGATATGACATGAATGCCGTAATTCTTTAGATGAAGAATGTAATTTTAATAATTATGAGATTATTATTGATTAAATTTATTTATTAATCATTAAAGAAGATAATTTATTTATTCGGATTTTTATTATAGTAATTTATTGTAATTATTTGATAAATAATCACATATCATATTGTTCTAATTATTCTATTGCAGTTTGTGCCATATTTTTGCCGCGCTCTGCATTTTGGAATCGTTTGTTCAAGTTGGTTGTCAGATATGACATGAATGCCGTGACTGTTTCAGATGAAAAATGTGGTTTTAATTAATAGTTACTAACGATAGCCTTATCAATTCACCAATTTGTTATACATAAAAAGCAATGTTCTAAATATAATTACTCCCTCTTTCGCGGCTTGGTGGCCAATCGGCTAGCGCCCTGGTATTTGGTGCTTCAGGTTAGAATTCCGGCGGCGTCATGGGTGTTTGTGAGTGGGTCGGAATCCACGTTAAACTGTAGGCTCCTGTCTAATTAGCCTAAATTGCTCAAAAAATTACCGGAGATCGACAAAACAAACCAAACCACCTCCCTTTTTCAATTTTTAATCATTGTCCATTAGCCATCATCCGTAGAACCTAATAATTAATATTATTAATTATTATTACTAATATTATTATTAATAAGATTACGTTATCTATAGAAAATATTCTTTGTGAAATAACGCGCATTATGATAAATAATTAAAAATCTCGCTCACACACCTTTGTTAGACCACTTTCGATCATGGAAAAGAAACTCTTTATTGTATCGTATTCAGATTTTTTTTTGTTCGATCTCCTATCTCGGGACTGTCCTCCATTCTGTCCTTCCTCAGGGACGTATCCCACGTGCGTGAGTTATTTTACAGCCGAATATAGGCAGCCATCGGCGATAAGATTGTCTTCGAGAACGATTCATTCTCTCGAGTTGTCAGGTCGTTACGTGATATCTTCAGAGAGTGGGCTTCGTTTCTACGCTTTTGAATTTTATTTATAATTTTTTGAGTTTCAAAAATATTGTACAGTGTTTGAATTTTAACACTCGTTTAAACACTTAATTGATTAACCTGAGCCATTTCGTATATCATATTCGTATGTTTCAGAACATAACGAATCAACTCGCGCAACAATTATTATTTGGGGCGTTTTTAACTTGTATGTGAACGTCGTATATTCGTATTCTGAGTAAGTATTTTGAACGTGTTAATAAATATTTTGAGTGAATATTTTGAACGTGTTAATAAATATTTTGAGTGAATATTTTGAACACGTATTAGTATTTTGAGCGCATTCATAAATATTTTGAGTGAGTATTTTCAACGCATTAATTAATATTTTGAACGTGATAAAAAAAAATATATTTTAAGTGAGTATTTTGAAAGTATATTGAGTGAATATTTTCAACGTATTAATAAATATTTTAAGCGAGTATTTTGAACTTGTTAATAAATATTCTGACCGAGTATTTTGAATGCATTAATGAATAATTTGAGAGAGAATTTTGAACGTTATAATAAATATTTTAAGTGAGTATTTTGGATGTGTATTAGTATTTAGAGCGAGTATTTTGAAAGTATATTGAGTGAGTATTTTGAAGGTATATTAGTATTTTGAACACATTAATAAACATTTTGAGCGATTGTCTGTGCGACCTTCACATGCCGAATAAATTACAGATGGAATATGGACTACAAAAAGAATTGTTCATCGGGATTGGTGATAGACCTCAAGCTGAGAAATGTCTACTCCAATGAGAAGTGAGGGAAGCTGACAGCCCTCCTCTTGACGGATTTTTTTGAAAGGAAGTTTTTTGAGAAGAAAAGAGAGAGTTCTTCGACGAGTCGATCAGAAGTATTTTTCTTTTTTTCCCTTAAATGACTAAATAGGCCGGAGTTCCCGCCTGTTTTTCAAAATGAACCCCTTGTGATTTCGTTTATCACGCCGTGTGATAAACGAAACAACCTCAGACAACGCAATTATATTCGATGTAGGTTCGAGAACTTATATTTTTAAATTTTCATTTCTTTGTATAATAATCCAGAGTTCTGTATTTGTATGTATATATATAATTTTTTTCTTTTGAGCGATTGTCTGTGCGACCTTCCCAGGTCGAATCAATTGCATATGGACGAATATATTACATATGGATTAAACCATGAATTGTTCCATTGAGATTGGTGATAGACCTCAAGCTGAGAAATGTCTACTCCAATGAGAAGTGAGGGTGTATATATATATATATATGATATATATATATATATATGTATATATAAATTGAAGTATTCCCATGATCCTGAAAGTGGCTCTCTTCTTGAAGCCGTTATAGGTTTGGTATAGGCGAGACGTTACAACACTGACTCACGTTGAATTTGCTATAAATCGGTAAAGTACGACATCATTTTGCCCAACGTTGGATCCCAAGCAAGTGGATTTATTTATTTCCAAAGTTTCAAATTATATCTACGTTTATGACTGTTTAAACATATGCATTTTTAGTATATCACAGTTTGAAATTATATCAATTTTTATATATTTTATCAATTTTTATGTTTACAATTTTATAAATTTTTATAAATTTTTCAAAATTTTATCAGTTTTACCAATTTCACAATTTTATTAACTTTTTTCAATTTTTACGATTTGCTATCACTTAAAGTGATAGCAATGATGCTCAAATCGTAAACATTTGATAGCTAAACACAGGAAAAAACATTGATCGTTAATTTTATCAATTATTAAAACTTATATTTTCTGTTTATCATAACCTTTTCCAACCATTAAGCAATCACAAAACAATAAGTCAAACAATAGAAAAACTTAAATAGTAGACAATACGTTTCATATCCATTCCAGACATAACACTGCCACCGAAATTCACGCAAAGTAAACAAATAAATTTCGTTCGAATGTCAACAATACCCTAGAAAACCACCCCTAACTAAATTACGATCTCCATTGTTTATTTCCCTTCCTTAAATGGAATAAGAACCCGGAATTAATTTTGTCCGGAACAGTTCCGTCAACCCCGTCCTTCCCGGAGAGAGAGTGCCGTAGGGCCCGGCGGTATTGATCGGCATCGCGAATTCAACCTCTACCGCTGCGTCTTCAAGGTCGGGGCCCCAAGAATTTCGATCGGTGCTCATTTCACACACATGTAATGAAATAAACACTTGAAAAAAAAAATAAAATGAGTCCTCCGGGCTAAATCAAGGTCAGATGTGATCGCCGTTTTGTGTATTGTTGGTGACATTGTTTGGCGTTCGCGTCAGAGTTAGTTCGTTGGTTGACGTAGGAAAGATTCTCAGTGAGAAAATTTACGATTTAAAAGTATTTATTAAAAAATATATTTCTGATGTGATAAATTGCAGGCGTTTTATTGGAAAGTGATATAGGTAAAATTTAACAAAAACAATGAGTTCTCCGTCATGAATCAAGGTCACAGAGATAGCTCTTTTGTGTATTGTTCGTGGCGTTGTTTGGCGTTAGCGTTAGTTAGTGTTAGTTTGCGGGTTGACGTAGAAAAGATTATCGACGAGAAAACTTACAATTCAAAAGTTTTTAATAGAAAATATATTTCTGATGTGATAAATTGCAGACGTGTATGGTAACATAATAGCTTTATTGGAAAGTGATATAGATAAAAAAAAGAGTCCTTCGAGCTGAATGAAGGTCAGAAATGATCGCAAGTTTTATGTATTGTTGGTGACATTGTTTGGCGTTAGCTTTAGTTAACGTTAGTTTTAAAAGTTTAGTTATAGTTAGTTTTAAAAGTTTGTAAAACAAAATATATTTCTGATGTAATAAATTGCAGGCGTTCACCAATAGTTTTTATTGGAAAATGTTATGCTATTGTGTCCAAAAAGTAAGACTGATTTTGAATTTAAATTCCCGGGTCTTGTGGAATTTCAATTTTTTTTCTTTTTTAGGTTTCTGGCGCTATCTTTGACATCTGTGTGAAATTTGACGTCAAAATATTCATTAGTGTTTGAGTTACGCTTGGCTTTGTGAGACGCAAAAACTGAATCCGGCAATTTTTGGAAGGTCAGAATTAATTGAGCAAAGAACTTGCATTCAATTTTATTTGCGGAAACGTATAAAATGCAGAATGCATTAATGTTGCAGAAGGCATTCGGTGAGCATTCCTATATCGGGAAGAAATGTTTAGAAGTGGTATAAACAGTCCAAAGAAGGCAGAGAACGCATTGAAGACAAAGAGCACTCTGGTCGAACATTAACCTCAACCGAGAAAGCTCACGTCCAAAAAATTAAAGATTTAGTGCTTGCAAACCGTCGATTTACAATTAGAGACCTTGCTGATGATGTTGGAATTTCAAAAGATCGGTCATTTATATTTTGGGCCTTAAACGCGTCAAATCTCGATTGGTACCGAAAACAATGAATGCGCCAGCTCACACTGCATTGATTCTTCGTGAATTTTTCGCCTAAAATGAAACCCATACCATTCCATATCCATCGTATTCACACTGTGCGACTTCTGTCTATTCCCTAAACACAAAAGACCACTCCGGGGACACCGTTTTGAGTCGACTTAAGAGATTCAACGTGAATCGGCGCGCGCTTTAAAGGTCATCCCTGTCAATAACTTTTTAGAATGCATTGAGGATTGGAAAAAAAAGTTGGCATAAGTGCATTGTGTCCGGAAGGGATTACTTTGAAGGCGATTAAATAAATTTGGAAGAATAAATAAAGAGTTTTTGAAAAAAATTGGGGGGGGGCATAGTAGTAGGTAAAATTTAACAAAAACAAAAGGGAGTCCTCCGAGCTAAATCAAGGTCAGGAGAGATCGCTTTTTGTGTATTGCTGGTGACATTGTTTGGCTCATTGGTTGGCATTAGTTTGTTGGGTGATGTAGGAAAGATTCTCAGCGAGAAAACTTAGAGGTTAAAAGTTTTTTAATAGAAAATATATTTCTGATGTGATAAATTGCATGGTAGCATAATAATTTTTATTGGAAAGTGATGTAGGTAAAATGTAACAAAAAAAATTATGATAATGGTGCTAATTTTATATAAATCTATTATTTTCAAATATGTTAAGAAATGAAAAAAAAAAATATGCAAGGTACTTTCGCAATCCTAGGTATATATATATCGGGTTATATGATATGTATGGATACGGTGTAGACCTTTACGATAGCTGCAATGTAGGGCCGGATTTAGATGAAAAAAGGCCCTAGGCTATTCCGCTTATGAGGCCCTTTCATCTCCCATTTTTAAGTTTGCAAATTACATGAGAGATAATAAAATACATCATTACTGCGATATATATCAATATGTTAAACGAAACATGTTGTGATGGGTACTAATCTTTATAAAAAATGTGGCACAAAAAAAAATCGAGTACACTTATTTGGACATTTATTCTCAGCACCCTATATAGTACTTGTAACAATAACTAAGTTGAATTCTTATATTTTTATACAAATGTCTGGGTGATTTAATGCGAATTTAAGCATCTTTCATAATTCGCATTTAATGGAACACCCTCTTAAAGACGGTCTCAAAGGGTTTCAAAAATAATCCCCTTAAATTTCTCATCGAATTAAAATATAAGCCACTCCACTTAAAGCGCTCGCAGATTGCTTTTCATTTATTTTTTGGTCCAAGAAAAATGGCTTCAAGCTTACATATCTGAAACCTGAAGCTGCTTACTTCAATTTCTTTTCATGGAGCTTTTAGCGCCAGCAAATGAACGAGAACTATAAAACTGCTTTTCGTGATAATTGCTTTAAAAAAGACTATGAATCAAACTACTAATTGATTTTATTAAAACCGGTTTTTTTAAATGCATTTACTATTATAGAAATTCTAATATGCAATTCTTAAAAGAATTATTTGTAAACAAAAAAATTATACTAAAGGGAAAGTCGCGTACAGTTAAGTTTATCACAAACAATATCAGTTAAATACTGATAAGCATTGTAAATGTGCTTCTTCCTACACACTAGCAAGAGCGCCTCCTGTGGCATTCAGGAGAAGTAGTCAGTGGGCCTCGACACTCACATCCTAGAGGAAGTACAGCGCAACCTACACACCCGTTGAGAAACGTTTACTTTATAGTCTCTCATTTCAAGAGGAAATATATTTAACGCGACCCTGCATATTAGTTGGCCTAAAGACTAATAATCATTTCTACAGATGCTTAATATTTCGGTCTAAAGCATAAATAATCATTTCTGCCGCAAGAAATACATTTAAAACATTTTTTCAGACATAATGTTAATGTTCCTTGTTAAAAGAGACCTAGTTATTTAATATCTACAAACTTCGTTATTTTATAATTTTTTCTTATGGAAAAGCAGGTTAAACAAAGAGTAGAATTTGAAATTTTGAAAGATGTAACAATGCTTCATCCTACCCACTGGCAAGAGCGTCCCCGTGGCGTTCAGGAGGAATAGTCAGTTGTATTACAGACTCTCATTCGAAGAGAAAATATATTTCGCGCATCCTGCGGGTATCCGAATTTTGGGTTTTCGGCCAGCAAGCTGAGTCCTTCCACGAATCTATAATTATCTATCTTTAAATGTGTTAAATAGTGTACGTCTCTAATTATAAGTGTGTGGTATTTGTGCGTGTATAAATGTGCGTGAGTTCTCAAACCTGTGCTTCAAATATCTCAAAATAACCACACCCAGTTACAATCGGGTTGCCCAACTTTCACTCTACAGTATCATTTCTATTGTTCTATTGTGTATTATCCTATCACTTATAATCAGTATAAAATATTATCTCTGAGCTCACTAATGATAAATGTCCTTAACTATTTAAGGCTTCACTAAATTTGTGCCGACATCGTTAATTTATTCAAAAGATAAGCAAAATTTAATGATTCTACAACAACATAATTTGCCTATAATTATTGGATAAATAACTTGTTGCTTTTATATAATTACCAACAAAAGAATCAAACATTTAAATGTATGAAAAACAATTTACACACAATAGATGTAAACGATTTTTAATTCGTTCTCCGATTCCGAAATGAATAAATTTTAAACCTCTAGATTAAAACTCAAAATTCAATGTTTTTTCCCCCTATACGTTCCCATAATTGTCATACAAACAATTAGAAATATCTTTATTTAGAATTAGGGAAATATGTCTATATAATGTTTGCAAATCTCTTCATATATTGTAACACGCTGACAAAAAAAGTTGTGAAATTTTAAGACGGCGCGGGCTCTAATTCACTGATGACTTCCCTTGTAGTCACTGCCTTCAGATACGAGAAAGTCACGCATTAAAAGTCAAATTGGCTGGTGGGAGTTTTTCAACTTTTCTCCCATACGACACACAAATGCCGGGTTATTACACCTAAAAGTGCTCCCGAAAGGCAATGCCCCTCTATATCACGTTAGGAAGCTATTCGTGGCATACATAAATGGTACAGACTTATTGATCTAACTTTCTTCAAATTACATATATATATATATATATATATATATATATATATATATATATACTTCTTTGGTGCAACAGCCCCATAGAGGGTCAAGGTCGTCTGCCTACTGACAGGTTTCAAGACAGAAGACTTTCCTTTTTACGGTGTAGGCTTGTCAACCCTACTCTCTACAGATTATTATTATATCTTACTAGAACAGGACCTACAGTTTAAAGTGGATTCCGAACTACCACAAACATTCAAGGGCACCGCCGAGACTCGAATTCGAAACCTGTAACACTGAGCATAAAAACAACAACAACAACAAAAAAAAAAAGAAAAGAAAAAAAAAACCTTTAACAATGACAAATTTTAGCTCCAATGTTTCAAACTATTTGAGAATCCGAAATTCTGATCCTAAATAACCACACACTGTATCATGACTACAAAAATACTTCTAATAAAGCAGAAAAATATCTTAATCCTCAAACCAAGTTACTCTTAAAATTGTAGAATGGAAAAATTTTTAGCAAGTCTATGTTGGAAGAAACAGCAACATTTTAAAACAGAAAGGATTTATGATGTCCACCATCCTTACCAAAGAGAACTTGTGGGCGTTTTTCATCAAGTTAACAGCCTCAGAGAACCACCAAAGAGATAACGTGAAATTGTTAAAGGAGACTTAAATTTCCATCAAATAAATTAATAGTGACCTCAGAGAATGACTCCTTTGAGTGATCCTTAAGTTTAATATTGAAGGTATCTGAAAAACCTATCCAGGAGAAGGTGTCCCAGGAGAGTTTTAGGGATTTAGTGTGGAATGTAGGGTGCTTTAGAGTACGCTAGGGAAACATTTATGTGTCCCTAAAGAGTTTAGCCATCGTTTACTGGAAGAATCGCTTAAGTAATGAAAATGTCAACTGTAAAAACTGTCCCAGGCTGTGCAGTAGAAGATGTGTCACAAGAAAGAGTTATGTAGCACACCTTTGAGATAGTCTGACTCAAAATAAATTTTCCATCAATCCATCCACTTAGCTCTATCGAGTTGATAGTGTAATCTAGTGGATGATATAAAAAAAAAATAAGATTCCATTAAAAAAATTAAAAAATTTTTGATAAATATATAATGCAGTTTTAAACATTGGGCTCTTGAAAAATGAAAAACATGAAAAATTTCTTAGAGCAAAAGCTGTCTTTTCTAAAAATTTTTATTAGGATCTATAAGAAAAGTAAATAGCATTCATAACTACATCCAATCCCCAAACTTTTTCAATTGGGGATTGGGCGTCCATCAATAATTTTTGTTGTCGTTGTTGAGCATCGAAGGTGGGGGCTTGTGTTTCACTTGTGCTTGCCACGAATAACCCACAGACAAGTGAAGAGAAAAAAAATTGCTAAATAAATGGTTTTTTACTTATTTAATATATTCAAAAAATCAATACCTTATTTCATATTTTATAAGAAAATCTTTTATTATAAATTGAATTATTAATTATTATAAATTGAATTATTATTGCATATCAGTTAATTACAAGTTGAGCTTCATGAGTTAATGACGCCAGAAATAAAAAATATTTTTTGTTATTCTTAAAAAATTATAAGTTTCGTATATTTTAAGAAATTTTTTCTTATGGAATGACTTGACTTCAAAATGTAACTATATATATATATATATATGCATGTATGTATGTACGTATATATATATATATATAAGTCTGTATTTAATATGAAATATATACTTAGAGCAAAAGATGTCTTGCTAAAGCGGCCCACTGGTCATTGGTGCTTCAGGTTCGAATCCTGGCTGTGGCATGGATGTTTTGTTAATGTGTCGGAATCCCCTTTAAACTGTAGGTTCCGGATTAATTAGCTCAAAGTGACACAGAATGACCGTTGGGTGACAAACGTAACCAAACAAACTTCTCAAGTTAAATTTTGAATGTCCATCATTAATTTTTGCTGTTGCTGAGCATTGGTGGGCCTTGCATTTAATTTATGTATGTCACGCATAACCCATTGTGGGGAGGAAAAAACATTGCCTAAATAACTTTTTTTTTACTTATTTTATATATCCAAAAGTAGATATATCCATTTTTATAAAATGGATATATTTTATATATCCCTTTTTTTTTACTTATTTTATATAAGAAAATCTTTTATTATCAAAATTCTTTCATTAAATTACTTCATTGGGGCCTGATGGCCGAGTGACAAGCGGTAGTTCGGTACCAAAGGCTTCGGATTCGAGTCGCAGCAGTGCCGTAGATGTTAATAGCGGTTAGAAATCCACTTTTAACAGACGTTCCCCGTCCAATATGACTGTTAGACTTAGGACTAATCATGTTACCCAGTAAAAAGAAACCATCTCCTGTCTCGAAATCTGCCAGTAGGCAGACGGCTTTGACTACCATGGGGTTGTTGCTCCAATGAAGAAGAAGAAATAACTATATTTATTGTACATGTATTGACAAGCAAAGGCACATACATAAGATTTTTTTTCTTGCAACCTAACTAGCTACACCAAAACACATATTTGAAGTTAAAAAAGAAACAATAAAAAAATTATATTTGAAATATATATAAATACATAAACGACATCCATTAACTTGAAGTACAGGCATCTTTTTAGTCATTTGTTAAAAAAAAAAATACTTAAGTACTGTATACTTTAAAACTTCGCAAGCTTTTATGTAGTTGGTCACATCCGAATTGCAATAAAACGGCAGCCAACGAGATGCTTTTAAATAACATTCTTCAAATAATATTCCATTACCTCAGCAATTTTGGAGGGCTTTTCTCCCCACTTTATTGCTCACTCAAATATTTTTTCTTTTTTTTCCTTCAAAAACCCAATGTGAGATATGAGAGCCAGTGATCATTCCACCAAGAATCCTGAGGATGATTTAAGAGTCCGCCGCCACTATAATTGCCAAATTTGATTTAAACCCTGTCCAATGCCAGCAGAGAACGACTGAAATAAATTCTGATCTATTTCAAAACTAAAACACTAAACAGCCGCTTTTTACTCCAAGGAGGTTTTGTGCTTGGTCGTAAAAAGAATAACAGATATTTATACGCTTTTTGAAATCGTCCATATCCCAAGTGTTACCAGATTTGAATTTTTTTACACATTTCTTTTTTTTTATGTATTTTTTTGTTTTCATTATATCAGCAAAGAGTTTTTTTGTACATACATTAGAAGACGTTAGATTTGTTATTCTGAAAGCAGAATATGATGATTTTTATGCTCTAATAAGAATTAACTTTTTAATTAACACAATGATTTCTTTTATTAGACATTGTTTTATTAATTAATTTCGTCCATTTTATAAGAAATCATTTGATCTCAACGGAAATGCACTTATAAAAATGACCAATAAAACTATAAGCCACATAAAAATTAGAAATTATTAATTTAAATTAAAGTATTTAAATTCATGAAAATTAAAATTACATATTTTAATTCAGAATTATGCATTTGATTTAAAAATCAAATGAGTCCTAAAAAGAATGTTGTCCACAAATATTCTAACCTATTTATAATAACTATTTTAACACGAGAAAATAAAATATTAACGTTAATATACAATTATAAAAACGACTAATAACATTAATCTATAATTATGAAAATGACTAATAATGTTTATTAACATTATTAGTCGATAGTAATTATGAAAAAGACTAATAATGTTAATATATAATTATAAAAATTATAAAAACGTCTAGTAACGTTAACCTGTAATTATAAAAACTAACGTTAATATATAATTATAAAAAGGAGATAATAAAATATTCTAACCATATTTAACCTGAGAAGAATGAATTAACATGTCGTCCTCCTGATATTTTTGTTAAAATTTCCTTTATATTTTTTTAAACACACATTATTTTTACCAGAAATTGTAGAATTCTAAGGAAATGAGAGTTTCATTCAAATTTTCTTATCATGAGAATTGAAAAACGTTAGGCTTTCAATATTACTGAAATACACAAAAAGTAATTGTTGGAAAATTATAAGTATAAAAATTATATATACATGCATATATATTATAGGTGTCTAATTGCCAAGTTATGTACAAAAAATGTCTTTTCTGAATACTTAAAAAAATTAACTGACGTTTTCCAGAGAAATATTTCATAAATTTCTTTTTATTAGGATGAAAATTAATAAAAAACAATAACACTTTCTTCAAATTTTATTTTCTTTATATTTTATATTATTTTTTTTTATTTTTTATTTTATTATTTTATATTTTAAATTTTATATTTTATTTTATTTCTTCAGATTTTATAATCGTGTATTATAATTGTATATTAACGTTAATAGACGCTTATATGAGTATTGAGTATTTTTATTAATATGAGAATTGAGTATTTTTATTAATATGAGAATTGAGTATTTTTATTAATATGAGAATTGAGTATTTTTATTATTATGAGAATTGAGTATTTTTATTAATATGAGAATTGAGTATTTTTATTGATATGAGAATTGAGTATTTTTATTGATATGAGAATTGAGTATTTATATTGAAAGGAGTATTATTTTTATTATTTTTATTAAAGTGAGTATTGAGTATTTTTATTATTTTTATTAAAGTGAGTATTGAGTATTTTTATAATTATTATAAAAGTATTTTTATTATTATTATTCTTTTACACGGGGAATAGCATGTTTTCAGTACATAATTTACTCGATAAATTAGGAATTATATTTATTTTGAATATGAATGAATTATTATTATGAATTTATGAATTTATTATGAATTGCATTTATTTATAATTTAATAGAATAATATGTTTAATATATATATATACACACACACATTAGTTCGGAATTGTTTATATCCCTGCATGTCTAATAAAAAAATCCCCATGTTAGGGAAAAATTCCCTCGTTCATTAAGCAAGCATTTAAAAGTACGTTACGAGGAGGGGGAAAAAAAGAAAAAAAAGCATCCCGCGTGTTTGAGAACAGCAAAAGGCACGTTTCACGTGCTTTCCCTTTTCGCCGCACGTGGGTGAGTCGCACCAAGGACACTTATTTCGGGAGTGATTAGCCGAGAAAAAAAGAGGGACCCGAAGAGGCATTCTGGGTGGAATCGCAGGAAATACTTCATGGGAAGGTTACTTCACCAGATGTTCCAATGCTCGCCCACGCAACTGGATTAATAAAAACGCCGGATTTTGCAGCCATTCCATTAGGTTCTGCATATCGGTTATGGAATAATATTATAACTGGTTTAATTTTTCCTTTAGTTCAGGGGTCTGCAACCTTTTCAGTGGGAAGAGTCAAAAATTACAATTTACAAAATTTCAAAGTTTTTAAAGAGCCACTAATTTTTTTTCTTGCCAACAATAAATAATAGTCGCATAAATAAAGTTTTTTGAAAAAAAAAAAAAAATAATCTATTTATTCATAAGAAAATTCATTATATTTATTCATATATAAGTAGTGTTTTTCACAGCAAATTAGATAATATATATATGTGGCATTATTACATAATTACTTATTATTTAAGTAAAAAATTAAAAGAATTAAACATTTACTTACAACACTAACTTGTACTTCAATAGCAAACAATTGAGCGAACAAATTCAATGGGAGTGTTGGCTTTGCATGGTTTTAGAAAGTTTGGATAAATTTGGCCCATAATTTGTTGTTTTAAGTTTCAAACACGACTCTAAATTTTCATTTGTTAGTTGGCTTCTTATTTCGCTTTTAATTATATTCATGCAAGAGAACGCTTGCTCGCACGAATATGTCGATCCGAAGATAGTCAGCACACCAAATGCTCGTTAATCGATTGAGAACGATTTTTAAATGTTTTTTTTTTTTTTTTTGGATAAAATAAATAATATTTGCGTATGGAACTAAAGAGCCGCAGCATCACACCCAAAGAGCCGCAGGTTGCCGACCCCTGCTTTAGTTGAAAATGGTTGGTTCTAGTGAGATCTGGTTCCATAACATATAGATTGCTTTAAGAAATGGACAGCACAACGCCAAGAAGGCCTGCATATACTTGTTTGTTATTTATTTTTAAATTATATTTTGATTATAATTCATTTATATTATAGCTTCTGACATTAACAATCAAGGTTAAAGTTTTGACAATGCATATAAGCTTCTGCCATTAATAATCAAGATGTTTAAAGTTTTGGCAACGTATATAAGCTTCTGGCATTAACAATCGAGTTGTTTAAAGTTTTCCAATTACTTTTTTCTGGCACTCAACTAATGACAGTTACCTTTAAGATGTCGCAAGAAAATATCACTTATAGGGGTTTTTAATGGGCTGTTCGGGGTATATTTAAGGGAAACCTGAGGTCTCCAATGTCCACAATGAAATCCTTGTCATTTGTCACCATGTGTTGACGGCAAATGAAGAGATGGCAGTAATGTAGTAAAACAAGCCCTAATGGAAACAGTAAAAATTATGGCCAGATATGAGTGTATTCGTCATTGAAGACTTAAGGGCGTTAGTTAAATTCTGGGTAATTTCCAACTTTCAAACTTTCACAAAAGCAGAAATTTTAACTTCCAAAAAATGGTGAACATGAAGTGAATAGGATTATCGAAATGCTAGAACTGAGAGGGAGATGTTGAAACAAGCATGTCCTTTATTTTCTACAACGCAAAGCCTAACTACAACTAATTAAGTTCTCGTCAGAATGAATGGTGGATTCTTATTCAAACTAAAGTAGTAAGCGTGCCAAATGTAGAAAAAAGCAGCCTAATTTTTCTACATCGATATATCCCTATCATATTATATACATATATTAATCTTACGGGCAAGATCATTTTGGACATGAAACCACTACTTGACAGATTCGACAGAACATCGACAACAAATCATCACATACAAACATCGACAGAAACTTCAAATACGTAGACATTTCGAACCATTTAGAAAATTTTTTAAAAAGCAACCCATCTTAATACCACTTTAAAGTTATCCTGCAAAAGTCGTTGGAATAAAGCACAATTAAACATCGTCATTTAACAAAGTTTTAAAATTAACTTTATGTACTGTAATTCTTGATTAAACAAATATCACAAGGCTTATCGAATGAAGCTTGCAGGGAGACGAAAATCTCCAATAAACAAAACCGTGCAGCAATCGCGTCTGAATGTTCATTGTCATACAGAATCAATAAAATACAGCTTGGGGAACTGTTAAGTTCTGTTCTAAATAAATAATGATAGTCCGTATCCAGTGACGAAAATAAAATAAAACAACAATTGATTCACAAAGTCAAGTTTGAAAACATGTCGTCGAACCTTCTTTTGTTCCCGTGTGTTAAAGTTTTAACTAAAAAAACAAATACTGTTATCTCTTACTATCATCTCTTTCGGCAGGTTTAAAATATTTTGATTCGTGACCAGAACAGATGTAATTCTCCAAATGTTGACGTACGAAATCATATGACATCGATATCTTTTCAAATTGCAACAAAATTCTTAGATGTGGAGGGTTCAAAACTTTCGCGAGCAGTGTAAACAACGAAAAAGAAAAGCTTAGAACTTGAATTAGTGAGATACTTTCAGATACAATTCGGTTTTTGATTAACTTTTATACACGAATTTGACGATTTTTCTTATTATTTTAGGAGAAGTGGGATCTGTGACCCAATTTTTAGTACATAATATTTTTTTTCTGTCAGATTAAAATAGATGTAGGATTAAAATAAAATCGAGTATACTTTCAAAATTTCGGTGCGATTTTAATGACTCTTTGTTACTTATAAAAGGAAACAAACTTGGTGACAAATGGAATGTATTCAATGTTTAAAACTCGAAAACATCTTTCGATGAAAGTCATTTGTAAAATACAGTTCTGATTTGTTAATGGTAATCAATCAAAATCGCTTGAATTGAAAAACTGACTACAATTTTGATCGATACAAATATGAAATATATTTGTTAAATACTTCATGTTAAAATGTATTAAAACTTGAAAATAGATCTTGTTTACGATGAAAACTTGTCTTGAGTTGGTACTTTGGAATGTATGCTCGCTGATGCTGCTTTATCTATTTATCCAAATGCTTTTTAAAAGACAACAGATAAAAGAATTTGACAAAAATGAAATTGAAACCTTTATAAAGGAACCACTCTAAAAGTCGAAATTCTTGTCAACTAATTAAGTTCTCGTCAGAATGAATGGTGGATTCTTATTCAAACTAAAGTAGTAAGCGTGCCAAATGTAGAAAAAAGCAGCCTAATTTTTCTACATCAATATATCCCTATCATATTATATACATATATTAATCTTACGGGCAAGATCATTTTGGACATGAAATCACTACTTGACAGATTCGACAGAACATTGACAACAAATCATCACATACAAAGATCGACAGAAACTTCAAATACGTAGACATTTCGAACCATTTAGAACATTTTTTAAAAAGCAACTAATCGTAATACCACTTTAAAGTTATCCTGCAAAAGTCGTTGGAATAAAGCACAATTAAACATCGTCATTTAACAAAGTTTTAAAATTAACTTTATGTACTGTAATTCTTGATTAAACAAATATCACAAGGCTTATCGAATGAAGCTTGCAGGGAGACGAAAATCTCCAATAAACAAAACCGTGCAGCAATCGCGTCTGAATGTTCATTGTCATACAGAATCAATAAAATACAGCTTGGGGAACTGTTAAGTTCTGTTCTAAATAAATAATGATAGTCCGTATCCAGTGACGAAAATAAAATAAAACAACAATTGATTCACAAAGTCAAGTTTGAAAACATGTCGTCGAACCTTCTTTTGTTCCCGTGTGTTAAAGTTTTAACTAAAAAAACAAATACTGTTATCTCTTACTATCATCTCTTTCGGCAGGTTTAAAATATTTTGATTCGTGACCAGAACAGATGTAATTCTCCAAATGTTGACGTACGAAATCATATGACATCGATATCTTTTCAAATTGCAACAAAATTCTTAGATGTGGAGGGTTCAAAACTTTCGCGAGCAGTGTAAACAACGAAAAAGAAAAGCTTAGAACTTGAATTAGTGAGATACTTTCAGATACAATTCGGTTTTTGATTAACTTTTATACACGAATTTGACGATTTTTCTTATTATTTTAGGAGAAGTGGGATCTGTGACCCAATTTTTAGTACATAATATTTTTTTTTCTGTCAGATTAAAATAGATGTAGGATTAAAATAAAATCGAGTGTACTTTCAAAATTTCGGTGCGATTTTAATGACTCTGTGTTACTTATAAAAGGAAACAAACTTGGTGACAAATGGAATGTATTCAATGTTTAAAACTCGAAAACATCTTTCGATGAAAGTCATTTGTAAAATACAGTTTTGATTTGTTAATGGTAATCAATCAAAATTGAAAGTTTGAATTGAAAAACTGACTACAATTTTGATCGATACAAATATGAAATATATTTGTTAAATACTTCATGTTAAAATGTATTAAAACTTGAAAATAGATCTTGTTTATGATGAAAACCTGTCTTGAGTTGGTACTTTGGGATGTATGCTCGCTGATGCTGCTTTATCTATTTATCCAAATGCTTTTTAAAATACAACAGATAAAAGAATTTGACAAAAATGAAAATGAAACCTTTATAAAGGAACCACTCTAAAAGTCGAAATTCTTGTCAACTAATTAAGTTCTCGTCAGAATGAATGGTGGATTCTTATTCAAACTAAAGTAGTAAGCGTGCCAAATGTAAAAAAAGCAGCCTAATTTTTCTACATCAATATATCCCTATCATATTATATACATATATTAATCTTACGGGCAAGATCATTTTGGACATGAAATCACTACTTGACAGATTCGACAGAACATTGACAACAAATCATCACATACAAACATCGACAGAAACTTCAAATAAGTAGACATTTCGAACCATTTAGAAAATTTTTTAAAAAGCAACTAATCGTAATACCACTTTAAAGTTATCCTGCAAAAGTCGTTGGAATAAAGCACAATTAAACATCGTCATTTAACAAAGTTTTAAAATTAACTTTATGTATTGCCTATGACAGCTTACAAATTCCTTTTAAAATACAAGAAACGTTACTCGTGCTTTCTAACCAAAAAAATATAAACAAGAAGAATAGAATTGAAAAAAAAAAAAGAAAGAAATAAAACTATAAATCACATATATTATAACATTTTAACAGTTAAACGATAATTAAATTATGAAAATTTTTAGTTACTATGCCGTTATTGGCCATTGCTCTAAATCATGATATCGTAATTTTTCGAAATAATATTTCCACCAACATGATAATTAGCATCACATTTATAGAATCTAATGAAAAAAGAGCTTTATTTCTAAATAAAGAGACAAAAATTTTACTACATAATTAGTACAGATATTTACTTACACTGTATGACCTCAAAATGAGTTTTTTTGATTTATGAAAAATTTACATTGAAACGAAATTTGCATGTGTGTGTTTAAATTAGAGTTTTACTGTCAAACCAACAAAAGAAAAATTATTTTTTAATTATAGAAAAATTCATTATAACTTTATAAATAATCTAGCAATTTGGTAAGAAATTTTTGGCGTCATCAAATTGTTTCAGCATGATTTCTTGATCATTTTTCTTTTTGAAGTATTTACGATTATATTTAAGGTTTTATTGTATTCATCAGTTTAAAAATGCACTTAAATAATATTCTGAGCCTAAATGCCTATGGATGATTTTCTTCTATATTTATATGTCATTGATTATTTTTCACACATCAAATGATGTGATGGTTCAAAGTGAAATCAGTTACTTGAAATTTACCTTGATATTCAAACAGCTGTTTGCAGAAAAATTATAACCAAAAACGATATTTTTGTTTCTAGACTATTAATAATAAATATAAATAAATTTTATGTATGTTACTTATTCTTGAAATTATGAAGAAATGCATATTTTATTAAAACATAAACAGAAAACGAAACAATAATAAAAAAATTAAACATACTTTTTAAAAATAAAACTATTCTTCTTTTAAACTACGAAAATAAAAACCATTTATTTCATTTTACAATTGCAGAAGAAATATTTTGTATTGTAAACACGTTCCTGTCAATTTCCACTCATTCTCTGGGCAGAGACAAAACAAAGAAAGAAAAAATCCCTAAAAAAATTCCCTAAATATTCCCCGTACCAGTTCCTTCGGGTTCCTTAAAATAAGTCGACTTAAAAACAGAGCAGAAAAAGAGACAGAACATGAAGAAGAAAAAAGAAGAAGAAAGAAAAAAAAAAAAGAACTTCGACCCCAAGTGGGGGCCCCATCCCCGAGATCAGCCAGACGAGGCATTCTGTGGGAAAAAACAACAACAAAAAAAAAATGAAATAGGGAAGAAAAAAAGGGAAAAAAAGAAAGAAGCGGCTGGCCTTCACCCAGTGAATACAGACGTTGACCCAAATGCGTGGATGACCGAGTAGCTGCTTGATTAGAATGCAAGTGACAGTGGCATAATGTCTGGGCTGATAACTGGAAGCTTGTTTTTACTTTCCTTTCAGCAACCGCGGCAGCTGAAAGGGTTCCATCCTCTTGTCCCCTCTCCCCCCTCTTCAACACCCGCTTCAAAGATACTTGTTATCGATTTATGTCTAGAGTGGTGATGTTCAGATTACAGCCACTATGAGGTGTTTTTATTTATTTTTTTTTTCTTTATGTATGTTAAAAACGAGACGAAACATAGAACTTGTAAGAAATATTGGTCCAAATTCCTATAAAAATATTACATCAGCTTCTACAACTTTCTCGTGATGTGAGAAAGATTGGTTGATACGAAGAACGCTTGCATTCCATGCTTTTCTGTTTAGTAAGTTAAGGAACATAATGAACATTTTTTTGAAAGAATTTCATGTTGCAAAGATTTGCATACACAATGCTATGTAATTTAAAGATTATTGCATTGTAGATGATAGTGTTATTAATGAATAGCACTACTACACCACACCACATCACTGTGCCTAGAGCTGAGTTGCCCCTTTACAGTTTGGGAATGATGTGGGTGAGAAGTCTGATTGAACTCTATGAGCTCTACGGTCATACGAGACCGGGACCTACGGCTTAAAATGGATTCCGAACCACTACAAACATCCATGGCACCACCGGGATTTGAACCCGATACCTGTGGTACCGACAGCCACAGCGCTAGCCACTCGGCCAATAGCAGGACCCTGCTCATTTTACCTACGGTGCCTATCATGTATGGGACATAGCAGGCCACCAATATTGGGTACCTCAAAATGTTCAGAACCTCGAGCAATAATCAAGGATTACAGAATGCATCGTAGGAAGAGATTAAAAATCTTCATCGCTGATTAAATAGACGTACACAAATATTCATTCTTACACAGACAATACAAATATCTCTCCATATATACAAATATTCCTCCTTATATAGACAATACAAATATTCCTCTTTATTTAGACAATACAAATATTCCTCATTTGATAGACAATACAAATAGGTCTCTTTATATAGACAATTCAAGTATGCCTCTTTATACAGACAATACAAATATTCCTCCTTATTTAGACAATACAAATATTCCTCATTTGATAGACAATACAAATAGGTATCTTTATATAGACAATTCAAATATGCCTCTTTATACAGACAATACAAATATTCCTCTTTATTTAGACAATACAAATATTCCTCATTTGATAGACAATACAAATAGGCCTCTTTACATAGACAATTCAAATATGCCTCTTTATACAGACAATACAAATATTCCTCTTTATTTAGACAATACAAATATTCCTCATTTGATAGACAATACAAATAGGTCTTTTTATATAGACAATTCAAATATGTCTCTTTATACAGACAATACAAATATTCCTCCTCATATAGACATTACAAATATTCTTCCAAATAGACTTAGGGAATTATTGATACACTAATATTAAGCTTAAACTTTCACTATGCAATTGTTAGTCTTTGGATTGCGGCCTTGAATTTTTAAACCATTTCATAGCTTGTGTATCTGCTTTAAGCATATTTAATTTTTCTTAAATTTAAGCATATTTAATTCTTGTGTGGCGGTACCATGGTATGGCAGCCACCATGGCACCATGGTGGCAGCGGTATCATGGTCATGATAGCGTCGTATGGCAGCTGGAGAATCATTTTTTTCATGACTCTTTGTTTTTTTAAAAGAGTGTTTAGAGCAATACAATTTGATGAGTCGTTGACTAACATTGATTTATAAAACACGAAAAATTTATTAAGATTCAGATAATTTTAAGATTTTATTAACAGAAATTGAAAAAAATGCATTAAAAATTAAAAATTGTTTTTTGTGTGAGTTAACAAAAAGAATCCTACATATCATATCAGGAAGTTTCACGAAATCTGTGGAATCACTTTTGTAATTCTTATGTATGTACAGTACATGAAAGTTTATATTGCTCTATACAAATTTTTTATTAAGTAACGAATGCAAAAATAAGTACTGTAATTCTTAATATATTTATTGTTCGCTGCTAAACTGTATAGGAATCAGATTACTTATTCATAATTTTACTTCAGTTAATTAAAAAATAATAATTTTTTTTTCAATAAAATGAAATATTGCATAAATAAACAAATGTGAAACCTATATTGTTTAAGCAATAATTATAACTGTTAGATTGTTATAGAATAACGATAAACTCAACTATCGACATCTTACCAGAAATTAATATTTTCTATTTAATTTCAAAAGCTAAATACTTATAACTGTATTACAACTTTCACAACAAAGCTTGTTATAGAATAACGATAAACCCAATTATTGAGCATGTTACCAAAATATTAATATTTTCTATTTAATTTCAAAAGCTAAATACTTTTAACCGTTTTATTACAACATGCACAGCAAAGCTTGTTAAACAGTAACGATAAATCCAACTATCAAAATCTTGCCAGAATTAGTATTAATATTTTCTATTTAATTTCAAAAGTTAAAAATATAACATTATTTATTAAAAGAAAGTAAAAGGCACACACAAAAATAAACATAATTCTTCATTATTAATAATAAATTATACAATTTAAAAAAAAAAAAAGAATTAGTTAAGAAAATGATTTATTATTTAATACTACGTTGAAAGATCACGAAAATAATATTTTTTCAACTTAAAAATATTCAAAACATAAATGCTTGATATAGATATATAAAACAATTTAAACAACAACAATAAATATTAACGATATAAATTATTTAATTTTAAGGTCCCTCTCTTATTAAAATGCAATTTGTTATCCAACTATTTTTTAAGATCCCCATTCCTCTGAGATATATATTCTTAACTTTTTTATTTTTATTTTAATAATTTATTTATTTTTTTCATTTTGAGTAGAATTAATTATTTTTTTAGTAAAAAAACAGAAACTTTAATTCACCAGGGTAAAATTCATTTTTCGAAAAGCTTTTTGGAAAAAGAATGAGAAAAAAAAAATATTGCTTTCATTAATTTCAAAGCATAAAAAGAGGTTCCGATAGTAAAATAAATAAATAAATAAAATCATGCATATTGTATGCCTTGTTTTTTGATTAATACGAAGGAATAGAACAGGTGGTTTTTATTTTAAAAACAATAACAAATAAAAAGGGAAAGAAAGAAGGTAGGATTCTTTTGTGAATATTTAAAATTCATTGTTTATTTCTTACTTCATGTGTACTACTACCTTATTAAAAAAAAAAGATTAAAAAGAAAGGCATACAGTTTTAATTCGTTACTTCCCTTATTAAAAATCTGTAGAAAAAAGGGAAAAAATCATTTTAAAGGAAGTCTTTTTTTTTTTAATGTTGTTTTTGTACACGTGCTGCCATTTTTTTTTTTTTTTTTTTTTTTTTTGTACATATATTTTGTTTTCTTGTTATTTATATTGATTTTGGATTTATCGTTCCCGTTCCTTTTTTCAAGGGGGGTAGTAGACTATTTATTTTCGACTCATGATAAATTTCAGAAAGAAAATAATGAAATGCCAAAGCCACACACACCATAATGATCCTTTGTATTTTTTTATTTATTTATTTCGTAGGATTCAGTATAAAGGAATTGGTTTAAAGCTACTGAAAATAGAATTTGAATATACTAAAATAAATGTCTTTAAAGCAACAGAATGCAAATAGAGATTCTCATTTAAGTAGTAAACCAATAATAATACTTTTTTTATTATTATTTATCACATTACTTATTTATTTCAGAGAGAAGGCAAGAAATTTTTAAGAAAATTTAAATCATAAAGGCAGCCAAAATAAAGAAAAAAGCTTCTTTTAAAGCCTTTGGTTAAACCTTTTTCAAAACTTTCATAATTTCATTAAATATCAAAACCTTTAGTTAAAGCTTTTTCAAAACCTTGATAGGTTCATTAAATATCAAAACTTTTGGTTAAACTTTCACAGTTTCATTAAATATCAAATTCATAGTTTCATTAAATATCAAATTCATAGTTTCATTAAATATCAAATTCATAGTTTCATTAAATATCAAATTCATAGTTTCATTAAATATCAAAACCTTTAGTTAAACCTTTTTCAAAACCTTCAGAGTTTCATTAAATATCAAATTAATTAGTTAAACCTTTTTCAAAACCCTCATACGCTCAATAAATATCAACGCCTTTAGTTAAACCTTTTTCAAAACCTTCATAGGCTCATTAAAATCCAAAACCTTTAGTTACAACTTTTTTCAAAACCTTCACAGGCTCATTAAATATCAAAACCTTTAATTTAAACCTTTTTCAAAACCTTCATATGCCCATTAAATATCAAAACCTTCATAGGTTCATTAAATATCAAACCCTTCATAGGTCCATTAAATATTATAACCTTCATAGGTTCATTAAATATCAAAGATGCTGGTTAAATCTTTTTCAAATGCTTCAGAGGCTTATTAAATATCAAATTATTTAGTTAAACCTTTTTCAAAACCTTCATACTTTCATTAAATATGAAAGCTGTTGGTTAACCTTTTTTCTAAACCTTCATAGGTTCATTAAATGTGAAAACTGTTGGTGAACCGTTTTCCTAAACCTTCATAGTTTCATTAAATATCAAAACCTTCATAGGTTCATTAAATATCAAAACCTTTGTTATAACCTTCGAAAACATAATTTATATTTCAGGTCCTACAAATAAACTTAGCTTTTACAACTTATAAATTTTGACTTTTATTCATAAAACTTCATTGCATTTAAATATGTACTAGCTTTCTAGTTGGAAATTAAAATGGCCGATTTGTTGTACCTTACAAAAGTCTATTTAGTTTCAAAAAATAATACCTTTATTTTTCCACATACACAGAAAAATTATTTTAACAAAACATAATTTTTCATAGATGCTTATGAAACAATCCATCTTTAAAAAAAATTTCAAATTCTCGAGTTCCCTGTCTCTTAATAACAACTTAACTCTAAGGACAAATAACAACAAAACCAACTCTCTTAATAACTTACTGGGAGCATTTCAGGCAGCTTTAAAATGGAAGGGTGCATTCTTAGGCTGATGTCAAGGGAGGGGGAATAATCTTGAGATAATTACAATGCAGCCGAAACAATTACTCGTTGGCCAATAGGTTGCAAAAGCTGGGATTACTCCGCCTGACTCAGACAAGAATCCTGGCACCCTTTCGCAGGATTAGGCCTCTCCTTCTGTGTGTTGACTCTTTTAACTTAAGAATATTTTCTAAGTAGCCTAAGCCTAATTCCTCGGAAGAGTGTCGTCATTTCGAAACGCCAATAAGGATTACAACAGAGGTGATGCCAAACAATGTATCGTAATTCCAAATTAAAACTAGGTGCATCGAAGTATTACATTATGCGGAGTTTTGCTGTATGGACTTAATAAAGAATTATTATTTTAAAAATTAGCTAAGACTAAATTCTTAAGGAAGTTTGGAACTGTTAAACGATTGGTTGTAGGACTTTTCAAAATAAATTAAATAGTATGTATCCAAATAATATGGCATTTTTCAATAACTGGCATTTTCCCCAGTGGAAGAGTTGTAACATTTCGTTTCCAGGAGAGAGAATGTATATTTTTTAACAAGTACACAATAACAACCTATCACTCAAATTTGACAGCAGATAAGCAGTGTTGTGGATAGTTATATTCCATGCAATTAGAGTTTTGTACTAATGAGAACAACCTGTCATTTAATGATATCAGATATTCAGGTCATGGATAATGAGACTCAGGAAATGAACGATTGTCTGTACGACCTTCACAGATCGAAACAATTACAGATGGAATATGGACTGCACCATAAGTTGTTTCAGGTGACTGGTGATATAGACCATGGGCTGAGAAAGGGTCTACTCCACTGAGAAGTGAGGGAAATTGATCCCGCCTCTTGTATTTTCTTAAAGTGAGGATTTTGGAGAAGTAGAAGGAGAGTTTTGCGACGAGTCGATAAGAAATGTTGTTTTTCTTATTTTCTCTGAATTGTTTTTTAATTTCAAAGTTTTATTTTTCAAGTTTCTGAATTTCTCTGAAAAAGTTTCTCAACACTAGTTTAGTTTAGTTTAGTTTGTCGCCCTACGGCCTTCTTGTGCACACTTTAGATTAATTAGACCATGACCTACAGTTCAACGTGGATTCCAAACCACTCACAAACGTCCATGCCACCGCCAGGATTCGAATCTGAAGCCTGTGGTGACAAAGGCAAAAGATCTAGTCAATTGGCCATCAGGCCGTATACGTTTGTACTAAATTTGTTATATGATAATTTAATCAATATAGACTTCTGTATTCAAAGAGTTTTTATTGGCGCAGAAGATGGGATTTCTCCAATTTACGATGGATTTTTTTTTTTCCGTGGATTTTTTCAAGTTGGCTCAAGTCTTCTTTCTCAAAATATATTGGTCAAGTTTATGATTTAAAAATTAGTTATATTCTTGAATCCAAAACATTTTATCTTATAAATGTTCAATGAAGCAGCCACTGTTTTTGTTAGTGGTTGCATTGAAAGAATATATGAAATTTCCCCTTAACATTTAACTTTAAAATAAATTCTCAGAATTTCGAAAAAATAATAATGATGTTTCTTTAATCGTATTTTTATCGCCTTCCCCGATTCCCATTGATTAAAAAAAAAAAAAAAAAAAAAAAGGGGTAAAACTGAATTCAAAACCACTGGTTTAACCAATTAAGCACAGAACCCAAAGACCAACCCACGCCAACAAGATGCCTACGCTATTTTTCCGCTAAAATGTACCTATTCCAAAAGACCACACGCTTCGATTTGAAAGCACCTTCTCAACCTTCCTTCCCACCCCTATGACTACCTCAAACGACGTGCTGTTGTCCTATCAGTTTCACAACATGGAGGCATCCATTGTGAATTTCCTTGATCCAGAAGCACTGACAAAGGAACACGCGTGTCCAAGGCCGAGTGCTATTCCGGTCCTCTTATCAGGCCGACCTTGGGCCATCCCTTAAACGCTCTCGCTTAGTGCGACGACAGCTTTTTGATGTAATGGCTCTACTGATTCCACGAGTCGTTCACGCTTCAGAACATAGCTAATGTTGATGTTGTTGTTGTTGTTTTTGAGGATAATGATGTTCAACTTGTGTTGATGATGGCTGATATGTGAATGGTGTGTGTTGAAAGATATTGATAAGGCTAAAAAATATTCTATGGAAAGAATGCAAGATTTTTTTTTTTTCATTTTAACTTCTTAAAATCGTACAGATTGCTGGTCAGTCGATTATTTTCATCTATGCCGCCACATCAAATATACATTTTACTTATTAAAAAAATTTTTTTTTTTCTTTCTAATGCAGCTGGCAAACACTTAGACAGCTTGGTCTTGGATGCCTTAAGGCAAGCGCTGCATAGACGTTACTCACTTTGCATTACCCAGGGGGTGAGTGTAACTTGATGGTAAGCCACGGACGCGGAGTAACAATGCCCCCACAATGCTCTACGATCAGGTTAGATCTGAACCTACGGTTTAAAGTGGATTCCGAACCCCTACAAACATCCATGGCACCGCCGGTACTCGAACCCGAAACCTGTGGTACCGAGCGCCAGAGCGCTAGCCACTCGGCCATTCAGGCCCCATTAAAAAAATATAAGTGATAAAATTGTGAACTATTTTCAGATTTAGATTAAAACAGAACCAGTATTTTGTGAGCATGAACCAGTCTTTGCTTAATAACCAAGTAAGCATTCAAATATTGAAAAAAAAAATGTATTTAATTCAACGTTTTCCTATTTTATTACGGACTAGAATTTAAAGATGTTAATTTTCAGATCACTTGATAGGGAATTCCAGTAGCCAGTTAATCAAAATCAGTTTCGAGAAGATTTCAAATTGCCTGAGTTGAATTAAGCAAAACATTGCAAATTGAGAGGATGAGCTTTTTGAAAAAGAAAAATATCGTTAAATATCGTTATATAAGCATTTTTTTTTTAATAATTTAATGACTTTATATGGCTGAAATTTAAAAAAAAACCGTGTAAGTTGCTTTCATTCCATGATATATTCCATGCTTTTTTAAATGTTTAGATTCCACTCTATCAAAATACAGTCATACTACAAGAGTTCATTGAGATGATATTACTTCATTATTATAAATTACTAACTTACCATCTTACTTACCAAATAACTTAATTATTTACTAATAACCAACTTACATTTTTAATAAAGCTTTGAAATAAATTAACCATTATTTTATTTATGAATAATGAGATTGTTTTCCCTCTTATTCACGTTGTACTTAATATTTTATTACAATTCTGTATTGATATAATCTAACTTTTATACATGTTCTAATATAACTGGTGTGTATAACTGTGTAACGTGTTCTCATGTAATTATTATTTTATTTATGAATAATGAGATTCGTTTTTTTCGTTTCCTCTTATTCACATTATACTTAACATTTTATTACAAATATTTTGTGATAAAATCTAAAATAACTCATATACATGTTCTAATATAACTCTCTTACATGTTCATTCCTATACACTACATAATATATGTGTTGAAAATGAAATTTTTGTTTCAGAAAATAAGTTTGAGTGAAAGATAAAAGAAATTATGTGTGCATATTTAGCTTTTAACTGTATTTATTTCATGCATGAAATATTTTGCCATTTTATTTCTGATTTTTGTCTTAATTTTTTAATTTGATTTCTGTGGTAAGACATTATGCTTTGTGACAACCATTATCTATTCTATTGTCAGTTCTTTCTCTTACAAGAAATGAGACTTTTAGTCATCTGAATGTCCAACAAGACAATAAAAAAACAAATTAATCTCGATTCCCTCATACGGCATTGCTTTTTTCTCTGAGTGACTTTCTCATCAACGACAAAAGCCCACTCAGAAAAGAAACCAGAAAAAAGAACCAGAAACCAGAAATAAAATAAAAAAAGAAACCAGATTCCTTGTGTGCCGCTCTTCCGAATAACGAAATAAATTGGATCTGCTTTCTTTCAACGACGCCTGTCCAGAAAAACAATTAAGCAGTGCCCCCATCTGCACATAATGCGTCTTCCTCTTCCTCCTGTCTTCTGGTTCAAGTCCTCTTTGTGTGAGAACACAAGTCCTGTCGTGTGCGAAAGCCCCCAAAACAAAGCACCAACTCCAGTAGTCCCTTTCTCTCCTTGCAGCAATTTATTTTTTAGCTTGCGGTCCGGACGCATTCTGTTTGTAGATGGAAAACATCATTATTCCAAAGAAGCAAAGGGGGGTTGGTTCTTTTGAATTTCGGTACTGGCAGTACTTGGAGGGGGGGGGGATGAGTGAACAATGTACTAGTGTGTGTCGTGCTTTGCTGGATTGGGAGCACACGCGATTGCATGCGAGGGGTTGATTAGGCGAGTAGAACATCCCTGGCGCTATTTTATTACTTAATAAAATCCTACTTGCCAGACACTTTCTCCGTATCAATCTCAAAAGTTTAAGAATGTTGTTGACATCTCATTGTTTGATATCCCTAGTTATAAATTTGATCGATTTATAGCGAACAATCGTTATATGAACGATTTCTATGTACACCTTAATTAATGATTAATAATAATAATTAACCTATCATTACCTAATATAATTGTTTCAATGATTAAACTTCCATGCTTCAATAATTTAAATAATATCTAAGATGTGAACTGTTTTTTAATGATGGCACTTGTCTTGATATTACTCGCTATAAATTTCATCGATTTCTAATGACTCGTTACATGAACGTTTTCTATTTACACTTTGATTAATGAAAATCATTCAAAGTGGGTTTTTACGTTTTAATTTTAATAATAATTAACCATGCATTATCAAATACAATTTTTTCATTGATTAAAATTCCTTACTTCAATCATTTAAAATAAAATCTAAGCTGTGAACCGTTTTTAGATGATGGCATAAATGACAAATTTCTATCGGTCCCTGATTACAGATGTGAACAATTTCTATGTACACCATAGGAAGTTGATTTTATGCAAATCAATAGAAGTGAATTTTTAGTTATTTAAAAAAATATCTCATTTTTTTAATGATGGCACTTGGTTTGATATCACTCGTTATAGATAATAACGATTTCTATGTACAACCTAAGAGGTTGATTTTATGCAAATCATTCGAAAGTGGTTTTTACATTTAAATTTTAATCACAATTAATAATTGTTAATAATAATTAACTAGCATTATCTAATGCAATTGTTTCAATGATTAAACTACCTTACTTCAGACATTTAAAATAAAATCTAACCTGTGAACTGTTTTGTAATAATGACACTTGGCTTGATATCGCTCGTTTTAAAAAGGATCAATTTCTTACGATCACTGATTATAGATATGAAGAATTTCTATGTACGCCCTAGAAGGCTGATTTTGAGCAAATCATTCGATATGTGCTTTTATATTTTAATTCTAATAATAATTGATCTAGCATTACCTAATACATTGATTTCAATGATTAAACTCCTCACTTCAGTCATTTAAAATATGAACCGTTTTTTAATGATGGCACCTGGTTTCATATCACTCGTCAAAAATTTGATCGATTTCTAACGAATGCTCGTTATAGATATGAAGACTTCGATGTACACTCTAGGAGGTTGAATTTTAATAATGATAAATAGTTATTAATAATAACTAACTTATCAATACCTAATAATATTGTTTCAATGATTTAAACCTGTGGACCGTTTTTTCATGATGGCACTTGGCTTGATTTTACTCGTTATAGATATGATCAATACTCGTTGTAGATTCTAGGAACTTGATTACATGCAAATCAGTAAAGTGAATTTTTACATTTTAATTTCAATTATAATTAATAATTATTGATAATAATTACTAATTATAAATTAACTACCATAATTACTAATTAACTAGCATTTTCAAATGCAATTGTTTTAATGGTTAAACTTCCTTACTTCAATCATTTAAAAAATTATCTGAACTGTGAATCGATTTTTAATGATGACACTTGGCTTGATACTACTTGTGATAAATATGATCGATTTCTAATAATCACTCGTTTTAAATATGAACAATTTCTATGTACACCATAGGAGGTGATTTTATGCAAGGGGGCTAATCACTAGAAGTGAATTTTTACATTTTGATTCATTTTGTTTGTAGATGGGAAACATCATTGTTCCAAAGAAGCAAAGAGGGGCGGGGGGAGTGGTTCTTTTGAATTTCGGTACTGGCAGTACTGGGGGGGGGATAGTGAACAATGTACTAGAGTCTGTCGTGCTTTGCTGGATTGGGAGCACACGCGATTGCATGCGAGGAGTTACTTAGGCGAGAAGACCATCCCTGGAGCTATTTTATTACTTAATAAAATCCTACGTGCCAGACACTTTCTGCCGTATCAATCTCAAAAGATTAAGAATCTATTATTCAAGTGGTTCGGCCAGTTTTCTTGAAGAAATGGTCCATCAATGGAGCAGCAGAACTGGGAATCGTGTTCTCCATGGACGTTTATTGCTCTGTTTCTACATATTAAAGTCCATGAAAGAGCCCACTTCTCCGGGATTAATTTCTTTTCAGTGGTCTTGTTAGTCCTTTATCGTTTTTCTGGTACATGGTGTCTACATTGTTGCCAATCTTACAAGGACTTGATTTTGGAAATGTCATCAAATAATATGACTCATTTTGTATTAATTTTTTATTATCATTTATTTTTCTGTAAGAGCCGTATATTAATAAAATCTATCTAATATCTGAATAGTTCGTTTAACATTTTTATGTGCTACTTACATAATCTGTACACTCATAGGTTACGATTAGTTAGTTACCATCTATAGTAGTAGTTGTCATCTATGTCAGTTACCATCTATATGTCTTACCCAGAAAACATTTACATATTTGTTTTGACACTTATGTTAGTCGCTTTGCGGTTTTTGCGCACTCTGGGCTAATTAGACCGGAATCTATAGTTTAACGTGAGTTCCTAATCAATCACAAGCATTTATGCCACAGCCAGGATTAAACCCTGAAGCCTGTGTTACCAATGGCCAGGGCGCTAGCCAATTGGTCATCGGGTTGCTTTTGTTTTGATGAAATATATTATATTTAACAGTTAAAGATATCTGTAACGAATTTTGAATTTATCTTCTTGAAGAAATGGTTCATTAATGGAGCGGCAAAACTGGGAATCGTGTTCTCTAGGGACGTTTATTGCTCTGTTTCTACATTTTAAAGACCATGAAAGAAACCACTTCTGTAGGATTAATTTCTTTTAAGTGGCTTTGTTAGTCCTTTATCGTTCTTGCTGGTACATTGTTCCTACATTTTTACCAATGTTACAAAGGTTTGATTTTTGAAACGTCGGCAAATAATATGAATCATTTTGGGCTAAATTTTGAATTATTTTTTTCTGTAAAGAACGTACCTGAATAGTTCAATTCATTTTTTTTTTTTTTTTTTTTTTTTTTTTCCCTGCTGCTGCTGCTGCCGAGTTACTGGCTCTAGGTGCCTCAAGTCCCGGCAGTACCATGGATGTTTATAGTGGTTCGGAATCCTCTTTAAACCTAGTATGACTGTTGGCATAGAGCTGTTAAAAAGAAACCATCTCCTGTTTCGAAATCTGCCAGTAAGCAGACGGTCTTGGTCCACCATAACGCTGTTACGTTAATGAAGAAGATGAATAAAATTGGTAGATTACAATACATTTAAAATTTTGGGGGCCTGGTGGCCGAGTAACTAGCGCTCTGGAGCTCAGTGCCACAGATTTCGGGTTCCAGTAGTAATTCGGAGTCCACTTTCAACAGTAAATCTCAGTCTAATATGACTGTAGTGCGTTAGATGTAGAGCTGATAACCCTTCCCTGTAAAAAGAAGCCATCTCCTGTCTCGAAATCTGCCAGTAGGCAGATGGCCTTCGGCCACCATGGGGCTGTTGCGCCCATGAAGAAAAAAAAGAAGAAGCATGATATCTATATATACTCATAAGAATAGTTTGTTACCATTTACTGAATTACAATCCAATTAAGTTCAACTCATCAAAAAGTTGCTGATATATATGTCTTATTCAGAAAGTATTTACTAATTTGTTTTGATAAAATATATTATATTTAACAGTAAAAGTTATCTGTAACAATTTTGAATTTATTCTATTGCACCTTTATGATTTTTGTTTCTTTGAATAGCATATGCCGTTCATACTTTTATATACAGGGTGATTGTAATTAAAGTTCCTCTTTCAAACTGCTGTAGAACAAGAATCACTCGTCTCAATGAGTTCAAATTTGAACTGAAGATGATTTGGCATGAGTTACACATTAAACCAACTGTAGTGTTCAATGTGCTTGATTGTTTTAGTTTTTTAACGGAAAAAAAAATTCCAGGTCATTCAACAGTTGTGACACTGTTAGGGAAAAGTCCATCCTTCACGGCACAGTCTTACCAAATTGGAGGGGAAAAACCGCTGAAACTTTTTTTTTTATGCTATACCGTTTCCCCCTTCTTCAAGTATCTTCAGTTCAAATTTTAACTCATTGTGACGAATGGTTCTTTTTTTACAGCATTTTGAAAGTGGTACTTTATAATCACCCTGTATATATAAGTTGACGAAGATAAAATAATATAACTCTTTTTTTTTATCACGTAATTAAATAAGATTATTTTTTAACTTGAATAACCCTAAAATATAAAAAAAAATTGTGATTTTCTTTCAGATCAAAGGTAAGGAAAGCTCAAGATTTGAATTTTATAACTTACTGAAATCATCAGAATAAAAACGGATTAGGTCAATCGATTGCCAAAATTTATAATTGAAATTGGGAAACCAATGGATAAAAACAACTAACAATGAAAGAGATTAGACAAATACAAACTTCAAAATGAATCGATTAACAAAATAAAACATTTCTATTACAATAATAAAATTTATTCAATCATTTTAAATAGGCAATGTGAAGTATTTCGTTTGACTTCATTTATAGAGTCCACTAACTATTACTAAATAAATAGAGTATATAATTATTATAAATAATGAAGCAAGTCTGGAGAAAGTATATGAACGAAAACTCATTATACAGAAAACTAATTAACTATTTTAAACTTTATAATCAGCGAGAAACTTCAGCGAATTAGTAATACTTCAAAAACATTTTAATAAATTATTACCAGACTAAATTTTTAATTTCATATATTAATTCCTTTCAGGAAGACGATATTGAAAACAGCCCCTTTCGAAACATTCTTTGAATAGAATGTTTGTTTTTATTGTGCAATTCGAACTCCTCTATGTAAATATCCATTATATTCTGGCACAGAGCTTATTTTAAAACATACATATCCCATCCTATGTTCTTATATTAAACATCTGCATCAATTCTACGCTTTTTTTTTTTGTACTGATACAAATATATTTTTTTATTTTTATTATTTACTTTTATTCTTTTGACTGAATGGCAACTCGGCAAGTTCATCAGAGTGTTGTGACAAAGTAAATATCATTCTCCGAAAAGATGAAAGCTGGTATCTAAACTGTTCTTCTATGTACACATTCCATCTTTCCCCTTCTTCCCCCCCCCCCCTTCCCTTTTATTTTCAAAGTTACCCCCGTGATTCTTTCCTTTTTGCCCCCCTTCCCTTCCCTTTCCCATTACTGATGCGTCGCCATGGCAACCGGAACGGTGCGGGAGAGCGAAGCATTTCTAAAGGTGGGAATGGCAACATTTATTAGAGTCGCAGTTTTGCTTTTTGGCAATGAAGTGAGTGAGTGGTGGAAGCTTTCGCAGGTACAACAATGGCGGACTAAGCCGTTTGTTGGAACTTCTTTGCCTCGGCTTTTAAAGATCGGGTAACAGCGGGCTTTTTGGTAGTTTTCAGGAGTTTTGAGTTACTTCAAAACGAAAAATACAGAAAATAAAAAAAGTTTTTTTCTGTAAAACACGCGTAATAGGGGATTACCGGGACAGAATGAAAAGAACGGAATTGATTGAATGACAAAATATATATATATATATATTGTTCGAATAAAAGTTTGTGAAAGAAATATTGAAAAAGTTTCGAAGTAGTGTAATTGTTTGTTTAAATTCTTTTTCCGTTCTCAGTAGGATATTGATTTTCGATGCTGAAATTGGAAATAAATATCGTTAAAGTATTGAAATCCTATTTTCGTGTGATGATTTTTGGTTTCTATTAAAGAATGATTTATCATATAAAAATTCATTTCACATATATTTCTGTTGATCTGCTTGTATAAAATCTTTAACGCTAAAGAAATAAAAAAAAGTTATAAACAATAGAAACAAATATCTAAAGCAATGAATTATTTATTTTAAAGAATCTTTAAATGTTTACATTATTTTTCAAGATTTGAAAAATTATGAAAGTAAAAGAGATATTTAAGCTCTTTTTCGAAAAAAGAATCCATTTTTTTATTTTCTAAAATATTTGAATAAATAAATATTGATTATTTTGCAGAAACAACACACCAGTTGTATTAAAATAGTTATTTTTCGCACAAATAAACAGATAAAAAGGTTAAATTTTTGTTTAAATGAGCATTGATAATAATAATAAATTATATAAACATTATCGACATAAATACAAATATAAAATTGTTGTTTTAATGAGCGTTGATGTTAATAATAAATAACATAAAACTTATCTAAATAAATACAAATACAAAATATTTATTTTCTTACCATTTAAAATCATATTTATTTCTGTTGATAAATTAGTTATTACGTTAAAATAAATATGATTTTGCAATTGGTAGTATTAGAATATCTAATAGCCAACGGCCGTACCATGCTGAATATACCGGTTCTCGTTAGATCACCGAAGTCAAGCAGTATTGGGCGCGGTCAGTACTTGGGTGGGTGACCACTTGGGAACACCGCGTGCCGTTGGCAAATTTGGGACCTGAATGGTCGAGTGTCTAGCGCTCTGGCGCTCGGTGCCACAGGTTTCGGGTTCGAATCCCGGCGGTGCCATGGATGTTTGTAGTGGTTCGGAATCCACTTTAAGCCGTAGGTCCCGGTCTCCTATGACCGTAAGAGCGTCACGGAGCAAAAGTCAGGCTTCTACCTACGGGTGCTCCATCACAACAGAAGCTGCTTCCTTCCCCTTCAATCATGAGTCCATGTGGGCTCGTGGGCTTGGCCAGCCAAGTGGGATAAGAAACAACAACAACAACAGAATATCTAATAATTTATTGATATGGAAAGAATATTTTACGAAAGAACACATATTTTAATATTTTCAATCTGAATTAAACAGAAGTAATTTTAAAGTTGTTTACTTACTATTCTGTAGCAGAATATTTTTAAAGATGATTTGTAAACATAAGGAGTGAATAAGTAGTCAGCTAATGATACCACAGTAAATCCGTTTTTAATGTACATCTCACGTATGAAGATGGAAGCTCTGTTATATATTGACCTTGTAGGGACTTTCGCACACAAAGGAGAAAATAATAAAAGTTTGTTCATAACTTTTGAATGAAACTGGCTTACATTTGTACCGCACGTGGGGAAAAATCAAGAAAATAATTACAAAAGCAGCCCAATTATAAAATGGGGCCTGATGGCCGAATGAGTAGCGGTCTGTCACTCGGTGCCACAGGCTTCGGGTCTGAGTACGTGCAATGCTATGAATGCTTGTGGTGGTTCGGAATCCACTTTAAACTGCAGGTCCCCGTCTAATATGACTGTTTTGCTTAAAACTGACAACCCTGTCCCGTAAAAAGGGAACATCTGTTTCTTGAATCTACCAGTATGCAGACGGCATTGGCCCGCCATAGGCTGTAGTGCCAGAGATGACATAACGCTATAAGGATAGTTAGTTAAGGTATGATTAGTTAGATATAATAGTTAAGTAAGATATAATGCACAAGATTAAAATCAATAAAATATTCTAATATAGTTGCAGAACATTGGGCTGACAACCCTACACAGTAAAAAGAACATATCTTGTTTTGGAATCTGCCAGTAGGCAGATGATCATAGTCCAGCATGGACTGTAATGATAGGGAGTTAGTTCAATGATAAAGCAGTATACGGCCGAATTTTTGATAGATAAATTCAGTACGGTATATTGAAACGGTATTATGATAGATAAATTCAATATGATAGATTGAAAGGCATTATGATAGATAAATTCAATATAATAGATTGAAAGGTATTATGATAGATAAATTCAATAGGGTAGATTGAAATGGCAATACATCTATCATATTGCCATTTCAATCTACCATTTCAATTTACAATATCCATGAATCAGATATTATTAACACTTGAACCTACCAAAGAGTCATTGAGCTTTTGATCAAAATATATTCAAATAATGTACTGGATAAATGTATTATTATCATTTATTTTTGAAACAATCTATAAATACTACAGCAACAAGTGCTTATTTACAAGACATTCATAGTGAAAACCATCCGCAAGAAACACCTTTATTTAAAAACTAGAAATTAATTAATTAAAATAAAAAAAACTTTTAAAGTTAAAGGAAGTTTCGCTTCTGGCCACCAGGTAATCGGCCTCCAATTGGCTGCAAGTACCCCTTGATGCTATCCGTGTCCTTCTTAATGGGTGGCAAGGGATGTGGCATCAGAACTTTTCTAATTAGAATTTTTTGCCCTGCAGATGGCTCCCCCGCGATTACCCCATCCGTCTTGCCCTGTCCGCGATTACCCCGATTAAGATGGCGCGATATTCTGTCGAGTCCTGCAGGAATTGCAGAACGGGAAGGTTTGTTTTTTTAATTCTTTGTGTGGTTTCAATTACGGTTTGGCTTTTTTTTTATTTAAAGAAAAGTACCTGTAGAAGATTTAAATTCCTGGATGTCGATTTCAGGAAGCTACTGAAAAAGAGTTTAAGACAAAAAAAAACTATAGTTGACAGCCGACTTTATGCAAATCGTTTTATATATTAGTAATAATATTATTAATAGCAATTATATTAATAATTTTAATAATGATATTATTATTAATTAACCTAGCCTTATTTAATATAATTGTTTCGATGATTAAATTTCATTACTTCAGTCATTGAAAAAATATCTAAGCTGTCAGTTTTTTTAATGATGGCACTATATGAGGTAGATTTTATGCAAAGCCTTCAAAGTGGGTTTTTACATTTTAAATATAATAATAATTAATAATCAAGCATTATTTAATAAATATTAAATAAATGTACATAAAAATGTACGTAAATATTACTGATATCATGTTAATAAATGCTAATAATAAATTATTAAATTTCCTTACATCAGCCATTAAAAAAATAAGCATTACTCAAGCATGAATAATGTTAACATTAATGTAATTAATTAATTATTAATTAGTTATTAATATTAAAATTAATTCATCAAACATTAATAATAAGCACAATCAAGTGTTACTTAATAAATATTAATAATATGTTAATAAATGTTAATAAAAAATGATTAAACTTTCTTACTTCAATCATTTAAAATAAAATCTAAGCTGTGGATCGTTTTTTAATGATGGCACTTGACTTGATATCACTCCTTATAAATAAGATCGATTTCTAACGGTCACTCGTTACAGCTATGAACGATTTCTATGTACACCCTAGGAAGAAGTAAGTAGGAACATATTATTAACGAAATTAATTTTAAATAAAAATAATAGTAATGCACTTGTACTCAATGTATCGTTTACCATCTATTCGAATTAAAATTTTAGAAATAATTTATTATTATTATTATTATTATTAAAATAATTTATTATTATTTTGAATTTTTTTTAATTTATAAAAATTAATATATTTAAATAATTAATTATTATTATTAATTATTAATATTAATAAATTAATATTAATATATTTAATTTATTTTACTTAGTTTATTCATATCAAAATGTAGATTTTCTGTTAAAATATTTGTGCAAAGAAATAAAATAAAGCAGAAATAAAAAAAGAAAGAACGAAATATGTATATTTATCAGATGGATATGGAAATAAAGTTATTAAAATTTAGAATAACCCCCATCCCACCCCCTAAAAAAGAAAAAGAAACAGGAGCTTATTTTCCAAGTAAATAAATATTCCTTCTTGGAGATTTCGATTAAGATTAAGATTTAGGAACATCATTTTGCTGAAACTGTTACGGTGAAGTGACGTCTTTAAATAGGAGCTATTCTCTTTTTGCCCATTTTGTATTTGGCAACACCAGCAATTCGAATAAATATATTTTGCACCCCTCCTTCTTCTATCTGTAAAAAAACAATAGAATCTGTATCGGAAGTGAAGTCTCAAAATCTCGTATTTATCGCCGAAGCAATTCTATTTTTTTCATCCGACTGGACAATCCGCACGGCTTTGTTCGAAATCGAACGTTCCAAAAGGCCGCAGACGATTTTTATATATATCTATATTTACAATGAAAAAAAAAAGAAAAAAAGGATGGCATCTGGAATCCTGATGCACAGCTGCGGTTCGAATCGATCGCAGGCGATTATTGCTGCAACGGACGGTTTTCGATCCTCAACCTTCTTCATCCGCCCCCTTCCCCCCATCTCAATCCCTCTCGGAAAATGTTCCGTTCGATTCCCTCCCCTCTCTTACTGAATATTTTTTTTTTTATTTTTTTTTTTTTTTTTTTATATATTATTTGTTTATTTTTTTATTGATATGCGGCATAAAAACGTCGTACACAAAGCGGGTTTAAGGGAAAAAGACTGATGGAACAAAAGAAATGAACGAAAGGGATGGAGGGGGGAAGGGGGGAAGCAGGTGATCAAGGGTAGAGGGGGTCGAGGACGAGAAACAATTCGTTTGGTCCAGTTTTGAAACTTTTACGAAAGGTGACATGATTCCACCGGGAGAGAAAAAAGTTGTAATATACCGCAACCATTTTTTAAAAATTTGTTTCAAGTTTTCTTTTTCGTTTTCCAGGTGGCGCTTTAACGTACTTCAGAGATCTTTTGTCATGGCAATGGTTCATTTTTAGCATAGAATCCTTTATGGGTCATTGCTTTTAATAGGAATGGCTTTTTTTTTTTTTTTTTCCGCAGAGACAAATAATGTATTTTTAAACAACAAATTGTAAATAAATTCTGAAATTAAAGAAATTCATTTAACTCATAATATGTGATATTAATTGAAACAAGGCTAAAAGATCAGTTGGACGATATTTCAATTTAAAAATATGTACTTAAATTATGAATATATATATATATATATATATAATATATATATATATATATATACGCATGTATCACACACACACACATGCATATATACAATTTTATTTCAAAGTGAAAACAAGATTTTGCAAGAAAGAAAATTGTTTGGAATTCGGTGGTTTTTATTTTTTAGTTTGCTGTTATGTGTTTTGTACTTGCATTACATTCGAAATTTTATGGGTAAACTGCATATATATACATACTATAGATAGATAGATAGATAGATATAGATAAATATCACCGATTTTAATTTATAATTTTTTAATTACTTAATCTTCATTTATAATCCATTTAATCTTTTTCTCTGCCTCACTTTTATGAAAGATTCAATGTTTTCAAAAGTTAATAAATTAATTTTTCTAGGTCAAATGCTCTAGCAAAATCAATTGTCCAACTTTATTATTTATTTTACGACTATTAGGAATTGCATTTATCGATAACGAATTATAAACACTATTTAACAATATGCCTGAAACTTTGACTTAGGCAAGATCTGATGAGGCCCATTTGGTTATATTTGAGAGGGAAGATTTAAAGGGATATTCTTGGAGGTGTTGGGGAAAGGATTGTTGGAGAAGACGGCACAACGCAGAAATATATAAATACTATAAAGACCCAGATATTATGAAATTCATTAAGATCAGTAGATTAAGCTGGCTGCTCATGTATTTAGAATGAATGATGTAAACCCTGTAAAAAGACTCATTTTGGCAAAGCCACAGGGAGGAAGAGGACGACCCAAGTTGTGATGGATAGACGCAGTTGAAAAAGATTTTGCTGTACTAAAAGTTAAGAACTGGAGGACTCTTGACACCAAGAGGAATGCATGGAAATCTTTTCAAAGGAAAGATTTGGTCCATTCTGGGCCACCGTGCTATTGGGGATGATGATGATCTAACAATATTATATATATATATATATATATATATATATATATGCTATAATATATAATTATTTGTATTGAAATTAAAGCGAATGCTTGAAAGTGAAGTAATATTTTGTAAAAATTCATTTTCAAAAATGGAGATTCCAATTAACTATTTCTTCGATATCCTGAAAGTTTTTCTTTTGAAGAAGCTTAAAATAAATAATAAATACATAAATTTAGTTTAGTGAGAAAATCTATTAAGAAATATATAAGAACAAAAACAATACTATCTTAAGTTCTCTAACGATTGCTACCACAGTATATTGCAAACATAACTAGTAGAAAACACCAGTAATACTAACATATCCTCCAAATATAATCAACAAAAATAGATCATATATAATATATTCCAAGTATAAACAACTAGAAAAAACTAATAAGGATAACATTGAAAAGACCAGAAATGACATATTCCAGACACAACCAATTAGAAAAGAACAGAAATGACGTATTCCAAAAGCAACCAACCAGAAAGCAAATTTTTTTTATTGTAGAAAGGAACATGTTTTAGAAATATGTAGTGTAGCCTATACTAAAAATGCAAGACTTTATTATCTTTGAAAAGAAATGATAACTCCATGATAATTGTATATCTCGGATTAAAGGTTATCAAATGAGATACTAATAAGGTAAATAAACCTTAAACAAGCGCTCGTGGCTCTTTGTTAGAAATCTCATTAGGAAAAGTTACCTCGAAAATTGACACTAATGATTAGCCAGCATCCAACATTATTGGCGCTAATGATTAACAAGCACCAAGAATTTATCTTGGAGATGATTCGGAAATAATTAGAAAAGTCAATTTACAACAAAAGTTGAGCAAGAATTTTTAATTTATATCTGAAATACCGAAGAACAAAGCACTAGATTAGCTGCATTTTGAAAACTTCTATAGTTTTATTATTAAAGGCTTCAGGGAATAGTGTTAAATTTTGAAGTTCCAATGATAAATCCATTATATTAAAACAATTTAATAAATTTGCATCCAGATATAGCTACATAAATATTTCGTATTTCTGCTTTATATTCAAATATTAGATCATTATAAAAATTTTCATTTTCGTGATTTTAATTTTTACCGGTTTTTTAATATTTGAGAGTATATCAAAGCAAATTTGAAGATAGATATGCCTAGGTTGTTAGACCTGCTTAGACATGCTTAGGTTAGACATGTTAGGTAAAAACAGGTTTTGCATCGTATACGTTTTATTCAACACTTTTCGTTCTTTATTTGAATCGGCAGTTGTCTTTAGAATCTAATGAGGTTTTTTTTTTTCTTAGAATTGTTTTCAATCTAATTTGTTATTCAAAGACAGCAGCTAGTATGCAGGAGAACTGCGGTTCAAATCCGCTGGAGACATGGTTGTGGTCATTGCTTCCTGAAAACAGACAACTCGAGGGTGTTTGCGACAATATGCGTAAAACATAATTATGACATCGATAGTCAAGCTGTATGGGGTTTCGGGTTTTCTCCCAGACACACTCATGCGAGGCAGTTACCCCTAAACGGTTCAGTGGTAATGTGCGCAGCTAGGGGGCAGGATTGCTGAAGTTTGAATCTGCTTGCGCCATGGTTGCAGTAACTGCTTTCAGAAACGAGGAACCTCATTGGCGATTGTGAGAATGTGTCTCGCATTGATAATCGAGCTGCCTGGTGGGGGTTTTACGGGTTATCTACCATGCGACACTCAAATGCGGGGTAGCTACCCCTAAAAGTAATTCCAGAAGGCACTGCCCTCCCCTTCATCAACTGGTAGACTGGCAGGGTATGCACAAGGCCCACCGATGTTCCACCATCTCCTTTACAATTGGTGGGGGCTGCATAACCCTAAATACTGGGGTGAGATGTGGAAAACAGAAAATAAAAGTTACCCCTAAATGCACTCCATTCAACATCCATCGGTGGGCTGTTCGTTGTATACATGAGGTCCACCGATGATCCTTTCTAACTAATAGGGGGCTGCATAGCCCTGGATACTGGGGTCAGGTATGAAGAATAAAATATAAAAGTTGCACCTAAATGTTCTTCCTTATACATGATAAGCTGTTCGTGGTATGCACGGGCCCACCGATGTTCCACCATCACCTTTCTAACTGATAGGGGCTGCCTAGCCCTAGGTACGGGGATGAGGTGTGGAAGAAATAAAAGAAAAATTACCTCTAAATGTTCTCTCTTCGATACCCATCGGTAGGCTGTTTGTGAGGCCCACCGATAATCCTTGCTAACTGATAGGAGTGAGACTGCATAACCCTGGATACTGGAGTGAGGTGTGGACAAAAGAAAAGTTATCCCTAAATTTTATCCCTTCAACACCCATCAGCGAGCTGTTCGTGGTAAACATCAGGTCCACCGATGGTTTATTCTCCCCTTTCTCTCTCTAGGGGGCTATATAGCCTTAGGTACGGGGGAAAGGTGTGGGGAACGGAAAAAAAGTTATTTACTAACTATCATTAGCTATTTTTATCCGCTATTAATGCTTAGTAAATGACTTTATCAGCTATTATTATTAGCTATTAATGTTTAGTAAATAACTTTATTGTCTATTAATGCTTAGTAAATAACCTTTTTAGCTATTCTTATTATGAAAGTTCTTTACTCAGCAGTAACATTTTCACTATTTGATGGGGGGGAACTGATTAGAACTAGGAAAGTCTCATTGGCAAAGAGATTATTTTCCATAACATCGTGCGCTTGCATTCATTTAAAATCACTTTAAATGAATTTTTAAATATTTAAAAAGAAAAAAAATCATAGCAAAATTTGCACCCATATTTTTCGCATATTTCTATTATCTTAAATCTAAGAAACTTTTGGTTAAGAAAGACATATACAAAAATGAATTTATTTTTCGCAATAATAAACTTTTCAAGGGTCACTAGTTATTAATTTCCCCGTTCTATTCCTCCGAGCTATCCATTCCGTTCTATTTATTCGTCTTGTTTAACCTCGGACAACGCTCCCTTAATTCAATGTCACGATTTCCAATTAAAAATAACGTAACAGAAGAAGGAAACCCAGTGACATTTCCTCTTCAAAAAATCCCCACCCACCCGTCACCGTCCGCATTCGATTCTGGTGAAAAAAAGAGAAAAAACTCCTTGACAGATCATTACCCAAGAAACGCCCATGCATGCCAGATGAGACAAGCCCCAGCCGCCCTCTCAGCAATCAGATTGTGATCACGATACCTGACGGGCCGGCTCCGCCCTCAGGTATGCATGTCAACCACCCGCTACACAGAGGATTAACGGGCTTCTCCTTTGTCTGTTGGTTGTCTTCTCCTGAAAGTGCTTTTTCCCGTCGCGCACCGATGTCAGGCTGGGAAAAAAGCTTCACAAGGAACTGTTTCCTTGGAAGAATAAAAGAAAGATCGTGCGAAAAGTTCTTTTTTTTTCTTTCTTTCTTTCTTTTTTTAAATTTGATTAAAAATGTGGAATATTTTGCTCAAAATTATAAGTTTTAGTTTTAATATAGTTATATTTTCACACTATCTACTACAAATTTTTTTGATATTTTGGGAATTGGCACCAGTACAACAATTGGCCTGATGACCGAGTGGTTAGTGCTCTGGCGCTTGGTGCTATAGGTTTTGGGTTCAAGTCCCGGTTTTTTCTATGGATGATTGTAGTGGTTCAGAATCCACTTTAAGCCGTAGGTCCCAGTCTCATATGACCGTAGAGTGTCGCAGAGCCCAGTCAGACTTTTTTCACCCATATCATTCTTTAATTTAATATCCTTTTTTTGAGAATAAAACAAATATATTTTTATGTCAGAAATATTTTTAATTAATTAATTTCTTTTCGCATAATTTAGTACCAAAAGTCCTAAAAAATTTAAACATTGAAAAAAGATTAACGAATTGTGTTTCCTTTTCTTTCTTTAAAAATATTTTTCAAAAAATAATAATTGTAATATAATAATAATTTTAATAAAAATAATAATAATTTAAATAATAATTTTTATTATAACAATAATTTTAATATAATAATAATTGTAATAAAAAATAATAATTTAAATAATGATTTGTAATATAATAATAATTTAAATAATAATTTAAAAAATAATAATTGAAATAATAATAATAATTTAAATAATAATTTTTAATCTAATAATAAAAGTAATAATAATTTTAATAAAAATACAGTAGAACCTCTGTAAGTCGAACTTCAAGGGAGACGCCAAATAATTCGAATTATAGAGTTTTCGACTTATGGAGGATTTCGACTTACGCGGATTTTGTAAGGAAATATTCGACTTGTAGAGGTTTAGATTCTTTCTAACTTATTTTGAGTTAGAGAGGTAAAATAAATAAAAATTCAAGTTACGGGGGTAATAAACATGTTTATTTGCAACTTAAAAGTTATGTACTACAATAAATAAAACAAAATCATCTAGAGTTCAAATGAAATCAATAGTAATACTAAGAATTATAAGAATAAGCATTATAATAATAATATTTCATACAATTGATTATTCTATGTACTGTATACTCATACATTGTTTTCTAAGAAACAATGACGTGCATTGTCGGCAAATCCTTAAAGTCGGTAACTTATTTTTCTTCGAGCTATAAGAGGTAATTAGTTTCAAATGATGGAGTTGTAAAAGTTGTAAAATCAAACATAGCTAATGTTCGAGATACAAAGGTCCAATTTTTTTTCGAGTTACGGAGGGAAAATATATACCAAAATGGCTTGTGGGGATTGACTCATTATTTCGACTTATAGAGGGTTGAAATTTCGAGTCATGGAGGTTTTGGGGCTTGAAGGGAAGGGAACAAAAAAAATTTTCGGGTTTTGGAGGTTTTCGACTTAATCGAGGTTCGACTTAAAGAGGTTCTATTGTAATAATATTTAATAATTAAGCTGTGAACCTACGCGTTTTTTTTTTTTTTTTTTTTAATTTAATGTACTTTTTACCAGTAAACTATTTACAATGGCTTATTCATTCAAAATGGCTGACATTGATGAACACCGACGAAGATCTTAAGTACCCACTGGTCAAGATGCCTATTCCACAAAACGTGCAACAAGTGCAGTTATTTTTGCAAAAATACGTTGATCTCATCATTTAAGACAATGACCAGATAACAAAAGAGTTATTAACAATCATCATATTAACAATCATGATTTAACAAGGATCTCAACCTATTGTACAGCCAAGGATAGCAAAGGGAAGAACAGACGTCATCTGAAATCCATAAAATTGCTGCCCTCAGGCAAAATATACAATACAATATCAACGATCCCACGAACCAAAATGTGCTATTCTGAAGAGACCTATGAAATAATACACTAGAGGCACACAAAGTACGCGCTGCAACAAATCTCTACGTAAGTTGCACGCAATTCTAGGACATGGCAGATGCTAGGACGCGGAAGTGAAAGAGGAACCCCAAAGGACTAGACAAAGGGGTCCGCGTGTGCTCATCATAAGGCAGGTTGGTAACAGGAGCAGGGGGAGATTAGTGATTGGCCTAAATGAGCACGTGACCAGCACAAAGGAAGGGGTACATCGCGGAAATGTACTGATTTCACTCCCGAATCTAACACAATTGCAAATGGGAAACTTAACCCTTCCCCTCCAAAAAAAAAAAAAAAAAAAAAATACGATGGAATAGAATACGAATATGGAATAGAATCTGGAATTCTATGGAACATAATGGAATACTACAGTTTACCACGCTGAACTGTAGGCCCTAGTCCATTTAACCTAAGCTGTGCAAAAAAAAAACAGTAGAGCGACAAACCAGACTTCATAATAGTAGGAACAGGTAACAGGAGCAGAGGGACATTAGTTATTAGCCTAAATGAACACGTGATGACAAAGAGGGAGGGGTGCATTACTGAAATCCCCTGGTTTTAATCCCGAAAATTTAACAAGCCTTTCAGAGTTCCAGCAATCTGCAAATTGAAAACTTGAACCCTTCCTCAAAAAGAAAAAGAAATCATGGGACAGAAATTGGGAATACTGTAAATCTATTAACTTTTTAGTATGAAATAAGTCCTCGGAATCCACGTTTAACTGTAGGCCCCAGTCTAATTAGCCTAAACTTCGCAAAAAAATGACAGTAGAACGAAAAACCATACTAGATCTACATTTAGCATGTAAATTCATTAACATTATGTATGATAAAATGGTTTTATTGAATCTCTGACTACAGAAATAATTCTTTGTTTTTTTTTTATACATCTTTATGTAATATCATACACGTGTGTTCATTAAAAATTTCATAATGGTGGTTCGGTAACTGGAGCAGGGTGAGATTAGTCAGTAGTCTAAATGAGCACCTGTTCAGGACAAAGAGGAAGGAGTGCATTACTGACATCCCCCGATTTTAATCCCGAAAATTTAACAAGCATTTCAGAGTACCAACAATCTGCAAATGGGAAATTTGAACCTTCTACGAAAAAAAAACATCATTGAATAGACAGTGGGAACAGGATAAATCTACTAATCTTTTAGTATAAAAAAATCTTTCAAAATTTCAAATATTATTTTTTGTTTAATCAGAATTTATAAAGTAACAAAGTACTTACATATAAAATAACTAGGTCTTGGAATCCACGTTAAACTGTAGGCCCTAGTCTAATTAGACTAGGACCTACAGTTTAACGTGGATTAATTAGGCCTAATTAGGACGCTAATTAGAGCGACAAACCAAACCAAACTAGGCCTCCATTTAAAAATGTTAACTCCATCAACATCATGTTTGATAAAATTATTGTATGGAATCTCTTGAACCAGAAATGACTTTGTTGCTTTTCTAAGGAAGCTGGCAATACAGAAGCAGTTAATCGTTATGCCATGCACCGCTGTTATTCATTTAGCACTACCCAGGGGGCACGTGTAGCCTGACGATATACTATGGACGCGAATAACACTACTCCCACAATGCTCTACGATCCTATTAGACCGAGAATACGGTTTAAAGTGGATTTCGAACCACTACAAATATCCATCACCCTCGATAGGACTCCAACCCGAAACCTGAGGTATAGAGCACCAGAGCGCTGTCCAATCGGCCATCAGGCCCCAAAAGACTCTTGCTGATTTTATACGTTTTTATGTAAAAATATTATTAATTTTTATGTAATGACATGCACGCGTTCTCATCAAGAACTTCTTATGGGTAGGTTGGTGACTGGAGTAGGGGGAGATTAGCCTTAACTTAAATGAGCACGTGATCAGTACAAAGGAAGGGGTGCATTACTGAAATCCCCCCCGATTTTAATCCTGAATGTGACACGCATTTCAGAGTTCCAATATGCAAATGGGGAATTTGACCCTTCCTTAACAAAAAAAAAAAAATAAAAAAAAATCATGAGATAGAAAGTGGGAGGAGGGTAAATCTATTACCTTTTTAGTATAAAAGCATCTTTCAAAATTTCAATTACAACTCTCTGTTTAATACGCTTTTTACAAGAAGAATTTATGGAGTAACAAAGATTTTAGATATAAAATAAATAGGCTTCGGAATCCACGTTAAACTGTAGGCCTCAGTCTAATTAGCCCAAACTGTGCAAAAAAATGACCGTAGGGCAATAAACCAAACTAGGCCCCTATTTAACATGTTAACTCCATCCACATTATGTTGATAAAATTGTTTTATGGAATCTCTTGAACTAGAAATGACTCTTTGTTGCTTTTCTAATGTAGCTGGCAATGCACAGACAGTTATTCTTTATGCCATAAGCAAGGGCTGCACTGCTGTAACATATCCAGATATCCTGATGTAACATATTTAACATATCCAGAGGGCCGTGTAGCTTGAAGATATGCTATGGACGCAAGTAACGCTACCCTTGCAACGTTCTGTGATCCTATTAGACCGGAAATACGGTTTAAAGTGGATTTCGAACCTCTACAAACATCCATGGCACAGCCGGGACTCGAACCGCCTGGGATACAGAGCGCTCACCACTTTGTGATTAGGTCCCAAATAACTCTTTGTGTTTTTATATATTTTTATGTAAAAATATTATATATTTTTAGGAAATAATGTGCACGTGTGCTCATTAAGAACTTCATAATGGTGGTTTGGTAACTGGAGAAGAGGGAGATTAGTCATTGGCTTAAATGAGCACGTGATCAGGACAAAAGGGAGGGTGCATTACTGTAATCCCCCGATTTTAATCCCGAATTTAACAAGCCTTTCAGGGTTTAAATCTGCAAATGGGGAACAAGACCCTTACTCAAAAAAAATAATAATAATAATAAAATCATTGAATAGGCAGTGGGAACAGGGTAATGCAATGAACTTTTTAGTATAAAAGCATCTTTTAAAATTTCAAATATTACTCTTTGTTTAATCAGCTTTTTTACAAAAAGAATTTATGAAGTAACAAAGGTTTTAGATATAAAATAACTAGGCCCCGCGTTAAACCGTAGGCCCCAGTCTAATGAGCCTAAACTGTGCAAAAAGTAACCGTACAGTGACAAACCAAACTAACGGGCCTCCATTTAAAATGTTAATTCCATCAACATTATGTTTGATAAAATTGTTTTAGAGGTATTTCTTGCGGACAGAAATAACTGTGCTTTTATGCGTTTTTATGTAATGATATTATTTATTTTATACATTTTTATGCAATGGTATTATTAATTTTTGTGTAGCAACATGCACGTGTTCTCATTAAGAACTTCTTATGGGTAGGTTGGTAACTGGAACAGGGGGAGATTATTCTTCAGCTTAAATGAGCACGTGATCAATTGAAAGGTAGGGGTGCATTATTGAAATCCCCTGATTTTAATCCCGAATTTAACAAGCATGTCAGAGTTCCAATCAGCAAATGGGAAACTGGACCCTTCCACAAAAAAAAAAATAAATAAATAAAAAAAAAAAAAAAATTTATCATGGAATAGAAAGTGGTAGGAGAATAATTCAAATAACTTTTTAATATAAAATAGTCTTACAAAATTTCAAATACAGTAGAACCTCTTTAAGTTGAACCGCGATAAGTCGAAAACCTCCAAAACTGGAAAACAAATTTTTGTTCCCTTCCCCAAAAGCTCCATTACTCGAAATTTCAACCGTCTATAGGTCGAAATAATGAGTGAATCCCATCGAGTCATTTTGGTATATATTTTCCATCGGTAACACGAAAAAAAAAAAAAATTGGACTTGGATAATGCTTAAAAAAGCTTAGATAATGCTATAGATAGAGAACGATCAAATTGTCTAAAGCAAAAAAAAAAAAAAATAATAATAATAATAAATAAATAAATAAAAATAAAATAAAATAACTGGCATAATATTTTTAATTTTAAGGTTGTTTCGGAATTATTTTGATTTTTTATTGTAGTACATAATATAACTTTTAAGTTGCAAATAAACATATTTATTATCTCCGTAACTTGAATTTTTATTTCTTTTACCTCTCTAACTCAAAATAAGTTAGAAAGAATCTAAACCTCTACAAGTCGAATATTTCTTTACAAAATCCGCGTAAGTCGAAATCCTCCCTAAGTCGAAAACGCTATGACTCGAATTATTTGGCGTCTCCCTTGAAGTTCGATTTACAGAGGTTCTACTGTACTACTCTTTGTTTAATCCGTTTTTTACAGAAAGAATGTATGAAGAAACAAAGTTTTTAGATATAAAATAACTAGTCATCGGAATCCACGTTAAACTGCAGGCCCCAGTCTAATCAGCCTAAACTGTGACAAAAAAAAAAAAAAAAAAAAAAAAAAATGGCCGTAGAGCGACAAACCAAACCAGCCCTCCATTTAACATGTTAACTGCATCCACATTATGTTTGATAACACTGTTTTATGGAATTTCTTGCGGACAGAAAAGACTATTTCTGCATTTATACATTTTCATGTAATAATGTTATTTATTTTTATGTAATAATAGGCATGTGTGCTCATTAAAAACTTCGTAATGGTGGTTCGGTAACTGGAGCAGGGTTGAGATTAGTCGTTAGCCTAAATGAGCACGGGATCTGGACAAAAGGAGGGGGTGCATTACTGAAGTTCCCTGGTTTTAATCCCGAATTTAACACGCATCACAGAGTTCCAATCTGCAAATGGGGGGCTTCACCTTTCCTCTAAAAAATAATAAAAATAAAATTAAAATTATCGTGGAATTGAAAATGGGAGGAGGAGGGTAACTTAATTAACTTTTTAGTACAAAAACATCTTTCAAAATTTCAAAAGCTGCTTTTCATAAGAAGAATTTATAAAGTACTGAAGTTTTTCGATATAAAGTAACTAGGTCTCCATTAAACATGATTCATCAAGATTATGTTTGAAAAAAAATGGTTTCAAAGGTATTTCTTGGGGCAGAAGTGACTATTCATGCTTTAATACATTTTTACGTATTATTTATTATTTTAATATTCGATCCAGATTCGATTCGATTTTAATATTCGATTTAATATAGCAGGATCATTATTGATTAACCATTTAATAAAAATATTACGGTATAACCATTGGCGAAATCGCAAAATGTTGGTAGTAGCGCCAAATGAGCGATAAGTCGCCAAATGTGATAACAATTGCTTGTACTGTTTGCAATTCACTTCACTTACAATCTCAACCTATTTCTTGGCACACTTTGGCGGCTCCTATTGTATGATTTTGCCTAAACATTTAACAAACCATATTCTTTGCAAAAATATTAATGAAAAAAAAAAAACAGCAATGCACACTGAATTAGGGATGCACAGATTTGCAAAAACCATGGGCCACATGTATTGTCTGTAACTTGACCGCAGGAAGCATTTATTGTTTATCACTTGACCACGTGCCACGAGCAGGGCCAGATTTAGATGAAAAGAGGCCCTAGGCTATTCCATTTATGAGGCCCTTTCACCTCCCATTTTTAAGTTTGTAAATTACATGAGAGATAATAAAATACATCGTTACTGGGATATATATCAAAATGTTAAAGGAAACATGTTGCGATGGGTACTAATCTTTATAAAAAAATGTGCCCGGATAATAAATAAATAAAAAAAAAAAGTCGAGAACACTTTTATGGACATTTATTCTCAGCACCCTGTATAGTACTTGTAACAATAACTAATCAAACATAACACACAACATTTACAAAGAAACAAAATTCAAATAATAAAAAAGTGTTTCAGTGATGTATATTTTTAGATTAGTGTAATTCTAATTTTGTTGTGTAGGCCTCTCTTGATCTTGAAGCCTAGTTAGCCTATAGGAAAATCTGGCCCTGGCCACAAGCAAAAAAAAAAAAAAAAAAAAAACTTCAGAGAAAGCATTTTGAAAACAAATTTGTAAACTTTGTTAAGTGTATTTTTGTTTTATTCTATTTTACTATTTTAAAAATTCAGCATTTAATACAACATGTAACAAAAAAATGCGTATGTCGCTGTTCTAATTTCGAATACAGTGATTACATTCACATTAAAAAAGAACGTTTAACAAAAAAGATTTTTTTTTTTTTTTTTTTAAAAAAGCAGAGTGAGTGGAAAAAAATAAAATTCTGTATAATTTCAAATTAAGTATGCAAAGGGTTACTTTAAGGCTTGTGAAGAAAGTAAAGTTTAAACATTTAAAATGTTAAAAGAAATTTTCTTAACTAATACAATCTAGTTTTTAAAAAAGGATTATTTATTCAATTCACGTATATTTTCTCACAAGTGAAAAAGATTCTTAACTCGGTCTAGACATATATTTCTCAATATTGACCGAACTCTGTTTGGTTAGAAGCATATAAGAAGATCTGATTGGCTGATACAGACCAGAATTTGATAGAAATACCAAATATTTGCGATTTTTTTTACAGTAAATTCTATAATGAAGAAAAATGTTTCGCAAAATAAACCCCTCAGAATAAACTTTAAAGGCCGAGTAGTTTTAAGGTCCATGTTATCAAAGTTGCTCTTTTGATTATAAAATTAAATATTTTGTGGGGTTTTTTTTTCTTCCAAATGGCAGTTACTTCAGAAGATGAAATATTTACTAGTTGAAATTTTCTAGATTTTTATTTTTTTTTTCTTGGCAGGCTGCCAATTTATTTGTTTTGGTTTAGAACTTCCTTTAAAGGAAAATAACATGAGCAACTCAGGCTTGTTGTTGTTGTAAAACATTTGCATACATTTTTCAATAAATATGAAGGTTAATAACTACAAAATTTCGTCTTTACGCAATTATTCCTTCGAATTTTTTTTTAATTTCATTTTCTAAAATATTTAAATTCATTTCCTCACTATAATCTAATTAATTTTTTTTGTGTTGTGCTATAAAACAGTCTTGTCATTGTTGTAAAACAACTGCATAAATTTTTAAATAAAATTTTAAAGGTTGATGACTACAATATTTCGTCTTTATGTAATCTTTCCTTCGTCTTTTTTTTAAATTTAATTCTTAAAAATATTTAAATTCTTTTCATCACAATAATCTAATTAATTTTTGTTGTGTTGTGTTGTAAAACAGCCTTGTTATTGTTGTAAAACATCTGCATAGAATAGTTGGCCTACGGACTCTCACCCGTACAGAAAGCGTATTTCGCGCACCCTGCGCGTAGCCCAGCTTCGGATTTTCGACTTAGAAGTGGAGTCCTTCCACGAATCTATAGTTATCTATCTTTAAATGTGTTACATATTGTATGTTTCTAATTGTATGCGTGTGGTGTTTGTTCATATGTAATTAAAGCTCTGATTTCTCCAACCTGTGATTTAAGTATATCAACCCAACCACACCCAGTTACAATACAGTTGCCTAATCTGCACTTTACAATAATAAAATGGTTTTGAACGAAAATTCAGCAAAATAAATGTGAAATTCAGGCAAAAAATTTTAAAACATTAATGAAAATAAATACAGAATTGAATATTTATGACTTTTTCTACGTTGCATTTTTTGGCCTGATTAATAAAAAGAATGAAATCATGCTTAAATAAATTTTTATAAAAAATATACAGAAGAACAGCAAGATGACTAAAAAATTTTAATAATATTTTATGATTATTTTTTTTTTTTTAATTTTCCATTATTTTAATCGTTAAAAAATTATCATTTATAATATATATTTATTTTAATCTTTATCATCATCATAAAAAATTATCAATCATTTTAAACACTAAAAAAAAATTTAATAATGATAAATAAACAATAAAATACAAACATTTAAATTTAAATAACTTTAATTCTTAATACGGAGGCGAAATAGACATTCGAAGTTGATGCCACTATTAATATAATTAAAACTGCTAATCACTACTATTGCGGCATGTTTTATGCACAGTTATTGAAAAAAATTGGAAGGATATCTTTTTTCTTATTTTACAATTTACTACATGCAAAAACTTCTCCCTCAAAACAATTTTCCTCTCAAAAAAAAAAAAAAAAAACTGAAAATCGCTGTCTGTCATATCCGCTGCAGATACATTATTATCTCGTTAATATGTCTCACGTTACAGGCCTTCAAACGCACCGATTGAGAAGGATTGAAACGAGATGACTCACAGCACTGTGTACCGACGCAGTTGCCCCGTCACATAATATCCTGTTCCCGTTCTACGCGCGTGACGTCACAAAAGAACCGAAAGAGAAAACGGCATTGAAAGAGCAATTATCTTATCAAACGCGACGTAATTGACAAATGCTGAGTAAAAAAAAAAAACAAATATTCTGGCTTCTGGTTCATGGCTGTTCAAAGGCGAGTGAGAATATCCAGTTAGGGTTACGGGTAAAATAAAAAAAAAAAAATTAGAATGACGCGTGGAACGTTTTGATTAAATAAGGCTTATCAATGTCGCTGAAATATTCGGAACATGTTGCTTTGAAGTTTGATAATTGAATATTTTTAAATAAACTCTTTTTAGGATAATAAATATAAGATGCTGCTGGAATGTTCATATTTGAGTCCAGACGAATAGAATCGCTTTGATGAAATTTTAATGAAGAATTTCGCAGTGTTCTATTTATTTATTTTTTGTGTTGCCAATTAAGGAAGCTTAAAACTAAAGTGAATTAAATGAAGTAGAAGAAAATGAAGAATGCTCATGCTTCGCTTCAAGTTGCTCTATGGAATGTGTATTTTTAATCTTGATATTAATGAGGTAGTTTATTTTATTATTTATTTTAAAAGTTCTGTAAACGTAGGAATTTATTCTAAAATTAGCATTCATTTTAGTATAAATAATTAAAAATGTCGTGTGCTTTACTTTTTTAAACACATTTCAATCTAAGTAAACAGCATGAGAAAATGCATAATTATGTAGTTTTTTTATATTTGTAAGACGAAAACAAGAAAAGAGGAATTCTATTCTATTTATTATAATTTCTTTTTAAATGCTGCAATTATGATAGAATTTAGAAGTATATCTTTTATGTGTTATTAAAGAATTCAAGTTATGGTAATTCTGTTTTTTTAATAAATATAAGTTTTCTTTTTTCTTATTTTGCTTAATGATTTCTAATTATGTACGAATTAGTGATATTATATTATTACTGTTTCATATGTTTACCTAACAAAAAAAAAAAAAAAACAGGATTGTGTCTGCCAATATGACTTTTTATGGGTTAAGACATCTGTTTATATCACAGTTCATAAGCAGAAAAATCAAATTCTTGTTATATAAAACCATTATTAGACCTATTTTAGTTTTAGGCTCTGAAACTTGGACTTCGGCAAGATCTGATGAGGCCCATTTGAGTATATTTGAGCTGAAGATTTGAAGGGCTATTCTTGGAAGTGTTATGAAAGGGATTGTTGGAGAAGACGGTGCAGCGCAGACATTTATAAATGCTATAAAGATCCAGATATTATAAAATTGATTAAGATCAGTAGATTAAACTGGGCTGCTCATGTATTTAGAACGAATGATTTTAAACATGAAAAAAAGACTCGTTTCGGTAAAGCCGCAGGGACAAAGAGGAAGAGGACAATCCAAGTTGCAATGAATAGACGCAGTCAAAAAAGATTTTGCTGTACTAAAGGTTAAGAATTGGAGGGCCTTTGTCACCCAGAGGAATGCTGCTGTCGTGCTATTAATGATGATGATGAGGATGATATTTCATATATTACTGATGATTCTGATGGCCGAATGACTAGCACTCTGCCACTTGTTGCCACAGGTTTCTAGTTCGAGTTCCGGTGGCGGCATGAATGTTTTCAGTGCTTCGGAATTCACTTCAACCCGTAGGTCTCGGTCTAATATGACTGTAGAGCCCAGGGCTGTCAACCCTACCCCATAAAATAAAATATCTCCTGTCTCGAAATCTGTCATTAGGCAGACGGCCTTGGTCCACCGTGGTGCTGTTGCGCGAATGAAGAAGAAAAATGTGTTACAGAAAGTTTTATAATTGATGCTAATATTTTTTTAGATTAAATTAAATTAAGCTTAAAGTCTTAGTTCAATATATAATATTGACATTTTATAGCAAATCTCTTATACATTCATTAAAAAAAAAAAAAAAAAAAAAAGAAGTATAAGAGATTTGCAATAAAATGCATTTATCTTTATAAAAAGAAATTAGGCTAAGCTATGTTGTAGAACCTCAGAAAAATCTTCAACCAGTCTGTACTAGTGTCGATACGAAATATTCTGCTGCTGTCTTCATCGAATCTATTAGTTTTTCAAAGCAATGTTAATAGCACATACCACCAACAGGAAACTAGTCTTCTTGCATGCTATCCGATCCGGTCTATCACTGAGTTGCGAGCAGATAAATACTTGGATATTAGAAAACAAATTGATTGAACATTTTTTCATCAATTACAAATATCGCAATAGCTTAGCAAATGCTGCCACTATGTAGAATGTGCACTCGTTAATTGTAAAGCCAGAAGAGCAATTCTATTGTGTTCATAAGCTCTAATTTTTCCTTCTCTAATAATGAGTCATTTAATGCTAGCTATAGGATCTCTGTCTGACACTTCTTCGTCTATCTCGAACTCGTGCACCATTGTCTCATATAAATAAATGGAAAGCTATTAGACAGGGAACGAACTCGATGTCTGTAACAAATTTTTCTGGAGTTGATCTCATCAATAATGTATTGCATGTTTAAAAAAAATTCCACAAGTCCCGTTTTACTTTCAAACTATTTCAAAATCATTTTGTGACAAATTTAGCAATTTTGGATCCTTCGATGATTATGTTCAATGCAAATAAACCTACTAATCGACATTTACTATTTTGTCTATAAGTCTAATATTCACCGTCTAAAATCATAATACACTGGATTGTATCAATAAAACAGGATTATACCAAATTAAGCAGGATTGTAGCAAATAAAGCGGATTGTACCAAGTATAACATTGCATATAGGATTGTTCCAAACAAAGCAAAATTTTGCAAATAATATTACTCATCTATTATTAATGTCTATAATTTTTTTTTAATTATTTACACTCTGAAATCAAAATAACACTGGATTGTAACAATAAAACAGGATTGTACCGAATATAGCAGGATTATACCAAATAAAACAGAATTGTGCACATGATTGTACCATAAAAAGCAGAATTGTACATAAGATTGTTCCAAACAAAGCAACATTTTGCATATAAAAATGCTATATTCTTAGCGTCTGTAACTCATCTGTAATTATTTACCTTCTAAAATCAAAATACACTGGATAGTATCAATAAAGCAGGATTGTATATAGGAGTGTTAAAAATGAAGTAAAAGTTTGCAAATAATAATACTCATCTATTATTATTGTCTATATTTACAGTCTGAAATCAAAGTACACGGGATTAAATCAATAAAACAGGATTCTACCAAATAAAACATTATTGTACCAAATAAAAAATAATTGTATACATGATTGTACCAATAAAACATAATTGTGGCAAATAAAGCAGGATTGTACATAGGATTGTTCCAAGTAAAGCAAAATTTTGTAAATAATAATACACATCTCTTATTATTGTCTATAATTATTTACCACCTGAAATCAAAGTATATTGGATTGTATCAATAAAACAGGATTGTACCGAATATAGCAGGATTGTTCCCAAGAAAATAGAATTGTATTACATGAAGCAGGATTGTATCAAATAATGATGGATTGTACCAAATAATGCAGGATTGTACGCATGGTTGTATCAAATAGACAAAAGTATACAGGATTTTACCAAAAAAAATGTAGTTTCAAGAAGTCTAAGGACAAGTCCTTGGCTCCAAAGGAAACCTCACTGCTGTTGAAGAAGGGGGAAATAGTAATCTTTCCAGGAGGCTGTCAGTATCCCGAATTCGAGCTTTGCATTGGAAAAACCATAAAAACCAATCAGGAAATCTATTGGTGATACGAGAACTCTATCCCAGTCTCTACCATGCTTATTCGTTTTTATTCAAAACAACGTCTAACATTTCTTCATCTGCATGTAGCACAAACATACATGTATTTTAAAGTAATATAAGTAGTGCATAAATAGTACAGCTTAAAGCAGGGGTGGCCAACCCAAATGATCTTGCGGGCCACTTTGAAAATGCATCCTAACTCCGCGGGCCGCATATAAAATTATATATCTTCATAGTAGATTTAGTCTTACTATAAACATTTTTTGGGGGTGAAAAACTGAAACATAATGAGTTATTATTTTTGTATTTACTATTGTTCTTGCACGTAAACATAGATAATAGAATAATAATAATACTAAACGCACATTGCAAAGAATATAACACTAAAAATGAAATATAAAAAATATAAACTAAATAAAAAAAAATGAAATCATTAGAAAATATTTATTTTACTACTGCGATGTTTATCCACTCTTTCACTTAGTTTTTGTTAATCTATCCTCATTTGGGTATTTGCACATTGTAATGGGTGTTGCAGGTTAGCATCTATTATGTTTGAGCATGTTTTGTGTTGGGTCAATTTCATTTTAGTACAAAAACCGATTCGTAGGTGTAAGTTGAATCAAAAGCACTAACAACTTCAAGTAAGAGTCTGGTTTGCTCTGCTATCAACAATCAACTGTGCGTGTCTTGGGTTGGTCACTGAGGTCACTTAAAGTGAGACATAGAAGCTGTTATATTAGATGTTCCAATATGCGAGTGCATCACGAGTTCGCAGAATATAATTCAATTATTCTGCGAACTAATTCAGAATATAATTCAATTATTCAATAAAACAGGCAATATTGTCAAGAATATTATTTTAAAATGGAAGTTAATTTTTTCTTACAATTTCGGCAGTTCATTTTTGAATATGTGGATGCACACATAATGTATTTCTTTAATACATTGGGTTTCACTACTTTGGCCATTATGAAATACACATATATTTTGTAAAAGTGTGATACATCTCACAGCACGAAAAATATTCAAGTCGGTTGGCCTGGCGTAAAAGATTTTTAAGCCGAATTGCATAGCATTGGGCCTTTTATCACTATACTAGGGATTGAATTTATTATGTTACATGCGGCACATTAAATATGGATTATTCGAATATAGTTATTATTTAATGTCCCTGCTCTGGAGAAAAACCTCAGTATTTTCAACAAAAACAATAATATTGTACCAATTCCGATATCCATAACCTGCATTTACCTCACACCGACTCCCTATAATTATTCCATTAAAGAAACAACAGGAAAAAAAAAATGCAAAAATTCCCAGAAAATTAAGTTGTCCATCAGAGATTCCTCCCTCTCTGATCAATAAATCCATAAACACTTCTTTTTTTGGGTTAATTCCACCCCAGAAATCAACTCCTTCCCGCAATCAGTGCACCCTCCAGTTTCTTGGCTGTCAAAAGAATGTCACCGTTCAAGACTCATTTTCCGCCGAATTTGGGGGTGATTATCCGCTACTTTGTGTGTCAATCACGCCCCGAGCACTTTTAGCCGACCGCTTCATTCCAGCATCGCATGCAAAGTACTTGCGGATGAAATCGGTTAGTTTTTATAGATCATTCAAGAAATGCAGGCATCCGTTCATCAAGCCGCTGCTTATCAACTAAAGGAAGTATTTATTTATTTATTTAGGATTCTTGCAGCCCGATGTATTCGTTTTTTATTTCATTGTTATTTAGGAGAATAATCCATTATTCAAAGATTCGTAGAAGAGGGGTTTTTTATTTATAATTTTTAATTTTATGAGTGAGCTACGGAAAATAAGAAAATAAATTTTATTTTCAAGCAAGTGAAAGATTTATTTATAGACATGATTTTTAGTTTTGTCCTCAGGGTGGTCCTCTAACTAACGATTACCAATTCTATCAATGCTATGATAAAGCATTCTCTGATAGATACCATGTTAAGATGGCTCAATTTTACAGCATTTGGATTCAATTACGAAAAAGAACCATAACACAATTTTCTAACTTTAAAACGTAAAAAGAAAGATTATCCTACGCTTTAACTAACTAACTAATCCCTGGCACTACAGTCCATGTTGAACCAAAGCCGTGTGCCTACTGGCAGATTCCAGAACTGGAGATGTTCTCTTTTTACGCAGTAGAGTTGTTAACGTAACACCCCACAGTCATATTAGACAGGGACCTACGGCTTAAAGTGGATTTCGAAACACTACAAGCATCCATGATGCCACCGGGGCTCGAACACGAAACCTGTGGAACCCCTAGTCAGAGCACTAGTCACTCGGCCATTAATCTCTTAGAGTGGGCTTCATGTTCTACTTATACATGCAACGAATAGCCCATTGACAGACGATGAGGGGAATATTTATATGCTTTTATGGGTAAATGCTCTGCATTTATGTGTCGATTGGGAAAAACCTCGGAAAACTCCTATCAGGTACAAAACTATTTAGGCTGTCACAATCGTCTTCAAGGTGACCTCGTTCCAGAAAGTAGAGATTGTAACGGATGCCATCAATGTATACAAGCCTGAGTTAATTTACCATCAGGACGCAAGTCAAGTATTCAAATATGGTGGACACCATTTCGAACAGAATTTTAAAAAAATTTTGCTTCCTCGCGTCAGTATATGAATCTGCTAGACTAGTGCTCTAACCTTTAGTACCAGAGGCTGCAGGCTCGAATCCTGGTGGTGGCATGGGATTTGTTAGGGGATCGGAATCCACATTAAACTGTAGATCCCGGTCTAATTAGCCCAAAGTGTGCAAAAAATGACCGTAAAGTGACAAATCAAATCAGACCTAGAAGAATTTGACAGAAAAATTTTGCTTCACTCACACTTTTCTCCCAATTTCCCTCTAACAGATTACCATCTTTTTATAAGGTTACAGAAACATTTTGCACGACTCTTGCATATATTTGTCTAAGTTTTCAGTTTCGTTTCAAATGGAAAAAAGGATAAAACCTTTGTTACAACTTGATATTATATCGATGGACTACATTTGGTAATAACTAATTAACTGCAGCCCCTTGGTAGGCAATGGCCGTCTTAATAAATTTTTAGAAGATTTAAATTAACTAACTAACTCCTTGCATTACAGTCCATGTTGGACTATGGCCAACTGCCTACTGGCAGATTTTTAAACATGTTTTTTTACGGAGTAGGGTTGCCAGTCCGACGTCCAACATTCTACAGTCATATTAGATCGGAACTATGGTTTAAAGTGGGTTACAAATCATTACAAGCATCCTTGGCACCGTAATAGTAATCTAATAGATTGCACATTATAACTGCCATAATATTTTTTTTCTTACTTTTCTATTGCATATTTTTTGTTTCAAAACAAACAAAGCCACACGGAAATAAGTTAGTATTTCATATGTGCATCCAAACCAAGCTTGCAAATTTATGTCCTCTCAGCCATCCATGAAATCTTTTACTCCAACCATCCATGGCCCCCCGAGTAACCCCCACGGCGCTCTCCACTCCAGGAAGAGGCAGCCACATTGTGTCTTTATGTGTGAGAGAATTTGAGGAAACGATTTCTGCGTGCCTAGCCTTACGTCCAACTCTCTACATTCATATTAGACCGGAACCTACAATTTAAAATGGATTCCGAACCACTACAGGCATCTATGGCACCAACCGTTAGTCACTCGGCCATCAGGCCCCTTATTTGGTAGTAAAGGTTATTTTTAATTATGTCGAGGACTTGTTCGTATCGACCATTTCCTTGTGATCAGCCCAACACAAACTAGCCTTGAAGAAGACATGTCATGTGGGCTACACCGCCGACCGCCGTTACACATGTAGCACTATCCAGGGGGCACGTGTAACTTGAAGATATGCTACGGAAGCGAGTGACACTACCTCCACAACACTCTACTCTACTATCCTGCGGTTTAAAGAGAATTCCGAACCACTATAAACATCCATGGCGCCGCCGGGCTCGAGCCTTGTGGCACCGAGCGCCAGAGTCTAGCTGCTCGGTCATCACACTAAAAAATAACATAAAAAAAGGGTTTTATATAAAATGTACTACACTTTAATGTCATTATAAATGCCAAGGGCGAGATTTCTGGTCACTCGGCCATCAGGCGCCATTTGGTAGTAATATGATAAAAGTCACATTATAACAGCCATCTGATTGAATATTTTTAAACTCCCTTAATAAATTCACATTAAATTGTAGGTCCCGGTCTGTTTAGCCTAAAGTGTGCATAAGATGACCGTAGAGCGACAAACCAAACCAAATCCTTAATAAATGTATTTAGACTATATCATTTTTTCCCCCTTGCTTTTCTATTGCATATTCATTGTTCAAAACAAATAAAACCACAGGAAAATCAGTTAGTATTTCTCATATACATCCAAAACCATGCTTGGAAATTTATGTTATGTCCTTCCAGCCATCCATGAAATCTTTGGCCCCCAGCAATCCATGGCCCCCGAGTAACCCCCACGGCGCTCGCCACTCCAGGAAGAGGCAGCCACATTGTGTCTTTATGTGTAAGATAATTTGAGGAAACGATTTCTGCGTGCCGTGCCGTCCCCGGGGGTTGTAGTGGGCAGGGCGGAGGATAGCGTGAGGCCCAGGAATTACTTCATTGTGTTGCGAACACACGACTCTCGGCTAGGTTCACTTAGCAATCGCTTCTTCGTTTATTCCACCCCCACCCCCACCCCCTCGCCATCTCTGAATCTCGACTGATAGTGTGATGGCGTGACCTATGGACTTGGATTTTGTCCTGTCCCGAATGCCACGTGGATTTCAAGAATGAAAACAGACACATTAAAAAAATGTATGTGCAGTTGTCGAAGTCATATATGGATTTCTTTTTTTATCTTTCATTAATTGATATGGTCACGTATATGTGAAGTATTTTTTGTGATAAAAGTAGCTTTAAGTGTATTTCGGTTGATTGAGAACCAGTAAAAAAAAAATGCTTTGCTATTAAGTGAATTAAAAAAGATTCTTAATGGTGTAATTATAGGCAAAAATCAGAAGCCAAATCTATTGTATAATTAACTTTAATTATTGATGATAGTTCATTGTTCTTCAATATAATCTCTTTGCTTTTCAATATAACTCGCCCATCTGCCTCCAATAAGCCTTTGTATTTCTTTACAATTTGAAGAAGTACAAGAGGTACAAATTGGAGAAGTACAAAGAACCAATATAACCAGGGATTTATTTTTTCTAAAATTTAAAAAGGAGCCTGTATCCAATCAAATCAAATCCAATCACAAATGCCCCATGGATTTCAGAAATTAAAACATACACATTCAAAAAGTATGTGCAGTTGTCGAAGTCATATATGAATTTTTTTTTTTTTGTCTTTCATTAACTGATATGGTCACGTATATATGAAATATTTTTTGTGTCTGGAGCAGCTTTAAGTGTGTTTTGTTTGATTGTTAACCAATATAAAAAAGTGAGTTGCTATTAAATGAATTATAAAAGATTCTTAATGGGTGCAAGCAATTATTATTTCCAATTTAAGCAAAAATACGGAAGTCAAGTCTACTTACTGTAGAATTAATTTTAATTTTTTAAGATATATTGTATCCAATACAATACAATCCTCTTTGTATCCAATACAATTCGCCCATCAAGTTTTTGTATTTCTTTATAATTTTGTAGTACAAATCTTGTAAAGGATCAATATAACCAGGGATTTAGTTTTTCTCAAATTTAAAAAAGAGCTTGAATCAAATCAAATCAAATCAAATGGATTTCAAGAATGAAAACATGCACATTACAAACAATATGCGCAGTTGCCGATATGTCTATGTCAGCAATCATATATGCCTATTTTTTTACTTTCATTAATTGACATGATCACGTATATATGAAATATTTTTTTGTGTTAGGAGTAGCTTTAAGTGCATTTTGTTTGATTGCGAACCAATTAATAAAAGTGCATTGCTTTAAAGTGAATTATAATAGATTCTTTATGGCTAGAAGCAATTGTTATTTCCAAATATATGAAAATAAGTCTATTTCAACTGTAGAATTAATTTTAATTTTTTATGATAATGCATTGTTCTTCAATATAATCTCTTTGCCTTTCAGCGGCCTGGTGGCCCAGTGGCTAGCACTCTGGCCTTTGGTATTCCAGGCTTCGGATACGAATCCTAGCGGTGGCATCGATGTTTGTGAGTGGTTTGGAATGGTGGTTCTCTAAACTGTAGTGGTCTAATTCAGTGGTTCTTTAAACTGTAGGTCCCGGTCTAATTAGCCCAATATGTGCACAAAATGACCGTTGAGCGACAAACAAACTTTGCTTTTCAATGCAATTAGCCCATCAAGCTTTTGTATTTCTTAAAATTTGGTAAGTAACAAACTTGTAAAGGACCAATATAATCAGGGATTTATGTTTCCCAAAATTTGAAAAGGAGTTCGAATCCAAACAAACCAAATCCAATTCCAAATGCCACTTGGATTGCAAGAATGGAAACATACCATTAAAAAAGTATGCGCAGTTGTCGAAGTCATATATAATTTTTTTTTTCTTTTCATTAATTGATATGGTCTCGTATATGTGAAATATTTTTTGTGATAGAAGTAGATTTAAGTGTATTTTGGTTGGATGCGAAGCAATAAAAAAAAGTGCGTTGCTATTAAGTGGATTATAAAAGATTCTTAATGGGTAGAATTAATTATTATTTCCAATTATAGGCAAAAATACGAAGTCAAATCTACTTACTGTAGAATTAATTTTAATTTTTTATGAGACATTGATCTTCAATATAATCTCTTTGCTTTTCAATACAATTCGCAGTACAGCATACAGTCAATAAGCTTTTATATTTCTTTATAAATTGGGAATCTTGTAAAAGTCTTATGTAGCCAGGGTTTTGTGTTTTTTAATATTTAAAAATAAGCATGGATTCAATCAAATATTAATTTTATGCGAAAAAATGTCATATAGGAATATATCTATATATACTAAATTAAAATTACATTAAGTTATAATTGTTATAAATAAGCACGTTATTTTGATAAAATCAAATAATACACATCTTTATTATGTTTTGGATGATGGAGTTAAAGAGAATTTTACTCCATCAAACAAAATTGACAAAAGATGCTCATCTGTTAGTACTGAACGTCATTCAAAAGAGATTCAACAACAATTCTTCAAAGATTCATCAACATTTCAACATGCTATCAAATTGACAGTAGTACCACAATTGAAACAGAAACCACCTTACACGATTATCGATTACTAGAATTGTAACCCGCTGTCTTAAGACACCAAAGCCTTCGCTGTAATTGTCTCGTAGCCTCCAGCCATTGCTGGGTGGTGAGCAAAAGCAGCGTGTTTACCACAGCGAGGTTGTTCCCAAGCGCCCTCTGCGATAACGCTAATTCAAACATTGAGGAAACATAATTGCATTATTAGGTTTGCAATAAGAAGCGTATCATTTTGTCTCCGGACATGCAAAATAAGAAATCACTTTTTGGACTTGAATTTTTGGATACGAAATCAACAAAAATTTTAATTAAATTAAAATCACTGTTAAATCATTATGGAATCACTCCAAGCCAAATAAAAGTAGTTTTGATATAAAAAAAAAATAAATAATAATAAATAAAAAAAAATAAATAAATAAAAAATTTCTCCTCATGAATTTCTATTTTGGGCTATTTTCGTTTTGTGTTCTTTTGACTTAACATTACACCGTGAAACTCAGTGAATTATTCAACACTAATAATATAGTAATAATTAGTAGTAATTCAGTGTATTAGTTTAATTAAGTGTATTAGTTTGATATATTATTACACCAAATAATATATTATTTGCGGACAGATGGCCCAAGAGCTCGGTACCAAAGGTTTCGGACACGAGTCCCGGCGGGACTACAGATGCTTGTAGCGGTTCAGAATCCATTTTAAACTGTAGGTCCCGCTCTAATAGGACAGTTCGGTGTAGGGGTGACAACCCTACCCCGTAAAAAAAAACCATCTCCTGTTCGAAATATGCCACTATGTAGACGGCATTGGCCTGCCATGGGGTTGTTGCGCAGATGAAGAATAAGAATATGAATACTATTTACTTTATTTTTTAATTTTTTTTTTTTTTTAATTTCTGTTTTTAATTCGAAAATTGTTTTTCTTTCAAACCCTGTTGTATGGAATACTATTAGGAAGACCATGTAAAACGACAAACTCTACTATACTATTGCTACCACTATTAATTAATTAATGAAAGCTTGACTTATGGCTATTTAAAAGTTTGCCCGAGATGTGGCCTAGTGGTAAGGTAAGCAACAATTGTCCAGTTGTATTGTACTATTAGGAAGACCATGTAAAACAAAAACTCTACCATACTATTGCTGCCACTATTAATTAATTAATGAAAGCTTGACTTATGGCTATTTAAAAGTTTGCCCGAGATGTGGCCTAGTGGTAAGGTAAGCAACAATTGTCCAGTTGTATTGTACTATTAGGAAGACCATGTAAAATAAAAAACTCTACCATACTATTGCTGCCACTATTAATTAATTAATGAAAGCTTGACTTATGGCTATTTAAAAGTTTGCCCGAGATGTGGCCTAGTGGTAAGGTAAGCAACAATTGTCCAGTTGTATTGTACTATTAGGAAGACCATGTAAAACAAAAAACTCTACCATACTATTGCTGCCACTATTAATTAATTAATGAAAGCTTGACTTATGGCTATTTAAAAGTTTGCCCGAGATGTGGCCTAGTGGTAAGGTAAGGAACAATTGTCCAGTTGTATTGTACTATTAGGAAGACCATGTAAAACAAAAACTCTACCATACTATTGCTGCCACTATTAATTAATTAATGAAAGCTTGACTTATGGCTATTTAAAAGTTTGCCCGAGATGTGGCCTAGTGGTAAGGTAAGCAACAATTGTCCAGTTGTATTGTACTATTAAGAAGACCATGTAAAACAAAAAACTCTACCATACTATTGCTGCCACTATTAATTAATTAATGAAAGCTTGACTTATGGCTATTTAAAAGTTTGCCCGGAGATGTGGCCTAGTGGTAAGGTAAGCAACAATTGTCCAGTTGTATTGTACTATTAGGAAGACCATGTAAAACAAAAAATTCTACCATACTATTGCTGCCACTATTAATTAATTAATGAAAGCTTGACTTATGGCTATTTAAAAGTTTGCCCGAGATGTGGCCTAGTGGTAAGGTAAGCAACAATTGTCCAGTTGTATTATACTATTAGGAAGACCATGTAAAACAAAAAACTCTACCATACTATTGCTGCCACTCTTAATTAATTAATGAAAGCTTGACTTATGGCTATTTAAAAGTTTGCCCGAGATGTGGCCTAGTGGTAAGGTAAGCAACAATTGTCCAGTTGTATTATACTATTAGGAAGACCATGTAAAACAAAAAACTCTACCATACTATTGCTGCCACTATTAATTAATTAATGAAAGCTTGACTTATGGCTATTTGAAAGTTTGCCCGAGATGTGGCCTAGTGGTAAGGTAAGCAACAAATGTCCAAGAATTTTTAAGTTCGCATCCATACGTAACCCATTTCTGAATCACAGAAAAGTTAAATGCATATGTTGATTAAATGTATAACTGTGTAAAATTTCGAACGATTTGTAAACTGTTAAGGGAAATTATTTTTAATATTAAAGTAGAAATTTATCTGAGGCTAATTGAAAAGAATTACAAATTCTTTTTTTGATTTTTACTATTTTTTTTTTTTAATTTTAAATTAGGAGGATGAATTTTCCTTGATTTCACAGTTTAAAAAAACGAAGCGCACTGGTGAATTTTTTAGAGGACCCTGGTTCTAATCCACTGGTAGATTTCCTTGAAGTCATTGTTACCAGAAACGAAGGAGAGTCTCGCATTAACACTCAAGTTGGAAAGGGAGTTTTTCACCTTATCTACCCCACGACACACAAAGGCGGGCAATTACACCTAAAAGTCCTCTCAAAAGGCAATGCCTCTCTATATCATCTCATCCAACAGTACGTTATTTGTCGCATACATAAGTAGTACAGACTTATTGATCTAAATATATATACCTATATATATATATATATATATATGTAGGTTGGTCGCTTGGAAAGAAGACGCATCCCAGCCGAAACCCCAATTTTTGTAGGGTTACACCGGTTTCAACTGATGCATTCCGGCCGAACCTACAGTTTTGTTAGACTTCTCCTCCAGTCTAAACAAAGCTGAACTTTTGAAGTGGGTGTCTAGGGGTGTTTGACATGCAAAACGCAGTAACGGGACGTTACTTTAAATGAAGCCATTTATTCCTATATCTTACAATGATATTTACATTAGCAATTAATAAAAGGAAGGCAGCTCCGTCCATTCTCTCGCTGCTTCACGCAGCCTCCCATCCGTTCCTCTTCCAGCTAGCGTCTCTCCTTGTTTCTTCATCTACGGGGATCTTGCCCCTTTTCGTGGGGTCAGAGTTCAAAGTTCAATACACCCCCATGTTGTAAACAGCTCTGTCAAAGAGAAGGGACCGTAAGGTGTCGCTGTCTGGTGATTACCAGACAAATAAATCCCACATACATATATAACAGGTTGCCTACTAGCAGATTTCGAGACAGGAGATGGTTTCTTTTAACAGGGTAGGATTATCAGCCCAACGCTCTGCAGTCACATTTGACCGGGACTTACAGTTTAAAGTGGATTCCAAACCCCTACAAACATTAAAATCGCAGTTTAAAACCGTAGGTCCCAGCCTAATATGACTGCAGAGCGTTGGGCTGACAATCCTACATTGTAAAAAGTAACCGTCTCCTGTCTCGAAATCTGCTAGTAAGCAGACGGTCTTGGCCCACTATGGGCTGTAGTGGCAAGGAGTTTATATATATAACTCCTTGTCACACTATATATATATATATGGTGTTGAAGTGAAAAAAATAAACGATCGGTAATATTTGTTTTGAAAATTATTAAAATCGGAAATAATGGTTTATTTGAAAGAAATACAAATCAGTTAATACATCTTCCCAAGATAATAGTTTTTAAGCGCGAGCAAATCCTGAAACTAACTCCTAGACAAAAAATAAAAAAAATAAAGGCCTGTACAATTGGAGGAACATTAAAAAGTGATTAAAACACATAATAAAATAATATACACAGATCATTAGAAAATAAAGTGTAGCCAAAAGTTTGGTAGTGAAAATTTTCACTGGCAACTTCTGGAAGGAAATAATTCTGAGGCATAGCTGTTATTAACTATTTCCTTCTAAAAAATTGACATCGATTGCTTATGTTTCAAGGAGTTTTCAAAATTGCTTCTTTTGGCACCAATACTTATAAATAATCTTGTGCCACATGTATGTTTTTGATAAACGTTTATTACTTTTGTTTTTATTGACTTTGTCAAAGATCAGTCAGATTTATTTGTCGACATTCTCCAGACTCAACTCAAAGTCTCCGCGTTCGATCGCTTTCATTACGAAAGGTGTTCAACTGATAAAACTCGCGGGTTGTTGACTCTGCACGACAATAACATGGCGATATCTGTAGGGCGTCAAAAAAGTCCGACAAAGTCAGTCAACATTTGACTTGCAATTGCTTGAAATATGCATGGAAGGATATTTTTGACATTCGGAAGGGGGGGTCGGAAGAAAATAAGTAAGCTGTAATCGCATGAATCGATATTTGAAAACTGAACTGGTTCATAGATACAAAACGATAAATCTATTGACCAAGATGTTGACAGAGAATTTTAATTGATTGACCAACATTGATAGAGAATTTTGATTGATTGATCAGCATTGACAGAGAATGTTAATTGAATGACCGCTGTTGACAAATAATTTTAATTGATTGACCGACATTGACAGGGAGTTTTAATTGAATGACCAACATTGATAGAGAATTTTGAATGATCGACCGACATTGACAGAGAATTTTATTTTGATTGACCAGCATTGACAGAATTTTAATTGAGTGACCAACAATGGCAGAAAATTTTAATTCATTGATCAACATTAACAGAGACTTTAAATTCAAGGACCAACATTAACACAAACTTTTAATTCAATGACCAACATTAACATAAACTTTTAATTCAATGACCAACATTAACATAAACTTTTAATTCAATGACCAACATTAACATAAACTTTTAATTCAATGACCAACATTAACATAAACTTTTAATTCAATGACCAACATTAACACAAACTTTTAATTCAATGACCAACATTAGCAGAGACTTTTAATTGATTGACCAACATTGACAGAGAATTTTAATAAATAACTAATGTCTGAACTGTCATTTTATTAAATCAATGATATTCAGAAACTTCTAGTCGCTCATCAAGGTATATAAGTATAAAATCCTATAAGTTGCGGTCTGATGGTCAATTGGCCAGTGGATCTTCAATGGATTGGTCTCTGTCTTTGGAACGACAGACTTCAGGTTGAAATCCTGACGGTAGTATGGATGTTTCTTAAAGTTTCTGAATCCACGTTAAACTGTAAGTCCCGGTCTGATTAGCCCCTCGTGTGCACAAAATGACCGTAGAGCGGCAAACCAAACCAAGCCTGATGTTCAATTGGCCAGTGGTCTAGCCTTTGGTACTACGTACTTCAGGTTCGAATCCTGTCGGTGGCATGGATATTTCCTAGCGGTTCGGAATCCACGTTAAACTGTAGGTCCCAGTCTAATTAGCCTAAAGTGTGCACAAAATGATCGTAGAGCAACGAACCAAACCAAAAATCCTGCAAGTTATTTAGTATTTTCATCATTATTTTATTGCTGCTGCCCAGAAATATATGCTTGCTTCTTGATTTTTTTTTTATTTGTGTTCTAATTATTTATTTTAGAACAAAAATTGAAAAAAATCGAAAGAAATTTTTTTTTTTATCATTATTTGGTGGATTTGCACAAATTTCTTTCAAAGTAAATCTCATTTTGGACAGTTGTCAGTTGGTGGATCAATTTGGTCAGTGGATGGATATTGGATCGGAGCTTTTCAATTTAAATGGTTGCCATTATCCAATTAATTAGAGCTTTTACAATGATGGAATAGTAGGTGTGTTTCTTTTAATGTTATTTTGGTCAGTTGTCAATTGGTGTGTCAGTCTGGTCAGTATGTTGGATCAGAGCTTTTCAATTAGTATGTGTGCAATTATCCAATTAATTAGAGCGTTTAGAATGATGGAATAGTAGGCATAGGGTTCTTTTCTTCATGTGCAACACAAATGTTATGTGTCAGTTACCTTTAAATAGATATTCAAAAAATAATTCTTCTATTACACCATAAAGAAAAGAACTCTCATCTCAATCAGTTTCAGAAAGTAAACAATTTTTATTTTTTTGTGCCCAAATCATTTAAGAAAATATTTTCTTTTTTTGTTATATTCTAATTCCAAAATCATAGAGCGATTAATACTTTTAACTTTAGAAATAGAAAGCAATAGATAAATTTAAGATATCTATGTATTAATGCATAATACGTATCAAAATTAACAAATAAAGTAAATATCTAAGGAATTTAATATATCTTGAATATAAATTCAAGTACTTTCCGAATTAATAACGATAATGAATATCTTCCTTAAAGCTGAATTAATAACAATAATAAATATCTTCCTTAAAGTTGAAAGAATAACGATAATACCTTTCTTAAAGTTGAATTAATAAAGATAATGAATATCTTAATTCAAGGTCAATTAATCAGTATAATGAATATCTTCCTTAAAATTCAATTAATAACGATAATGAATACATTCCTTAAAGTTGAATTAATAACGATAATGAATATCTTCCTTAACGTTGAATTAATAACGATTAACGAATATTCTTCCTTAAAGTTGAATTAATAAAGATAAAGAATATTCTTGCTTAAAGTTGAATTAATAGCTATAATGAATATTCTTCAAGTTGAATTAATAACGATAAAGAATATTCTTCCTTAAAGTGGAATTAATAATGATAATGAATATCTTCCTTAAAGTTGAATTAATAACGATAATGAATATTTTCCTTAACGCATGCTTGAGCATGCGCGCTAGGGAGAAAAGCTAATTATGCAAAAACGATAATGAATATTTTCCTTAACGTTGAATTAATAACGATTAACGAATATTCTTCCTTAAAGTTGAATTAATAAAGATAAAGAATATTCTTGCTTAAAGTTGAATTAATAGCTATAATGAATATTCTTCAAGTTGAATTAATAACGATAAAGAATATTCTTCCTTAAAGGTTGAATTAATAATGATAATGAATATCTTCTTACAGTTGAATTAATAACGATAACGAATATCTTCCTTAAAGTTGAATCAATTATACATTTGCAGCCCTTAAATTTTTACTCTTTTAGAATCACAGATAACTTTCATTTTACTTTAGAAACGCACAAAAAAGTGTGAACTTTAATGTCATTTTGAAAACACAGCAGCTTGAGATTATTTGTATTATTTCAAATTGCTGAATGAAAATAATATTCTTGGTAAGCCACAACTTTCAACAAATATCACTTTTAGATATTGTAGCAATTCCAGAAATAACTTCTTATACTTATACTTCAAGAATCCAAAATAACTGTCGAAAAGCACTTCAATCTCAAAGATCACATGTGCTCCGGGTTTTATTGGGAAACAATCAGATCATATAATGCCGAAGAAGTTTTTAGAATTTAATAACTTGGCGAGCACTGAACTTTTGCTGTTAAGTTTATTCTCAATAACGCACTCTGATATTTTCTTTCATACGGCAACTTCGGAAGGAACATAAATTTGAAAAGCAATAAAACGTCTTTTTTACGATGAGACAAGGCGTCTTAAAACAACAAAAGCCTTCCCTTACACACGTTCGAATTTCGAACAGATGAAAAAAAGAAATCTTCGAAGCCGTACGTTCTCGAAATGTTGGCATGTTGCCAAAGCACGATTTTATACTCGGAAGTTATCTTTCCGAGTTGACATCGTAAATTTTTGGCTGTAAAAATTACTCTTAAATTTAATGCCTTCATATTTTCTTCTCATATATTTTTATCTCATATTCGTCGATTGGTGAAACTTAAACTGCAATAAGTTTCAAGATAAATTTCAATTTAAAGCTGCAGAATGTTTATGAATGCAACATTTGCATATTTTTTTGGCAACAATAAAGATTTTTATTGTACTTTGGTGTTGGAACATTTTGGTCTGAAATGTATTGTCATTACAGGAAATATATTCAAATGGTATCCAATTTACAATTATTTTTAATATAATTTTCATAGTTTCAACTTAGAATAGAGCAAATTTTTATAAGATTGAATTTTACAATTTTAAAATGATTGAATTTTTAGTGATTTATCTTTATTTATTCTACAAGTGTTGGATTTTTTTATTCTACACATATATTTTTATCTCGTAGTCGTCGATTGGCGAAACTTAAACTACAATAAGTTTCAAGATAAATTTCAATTTAAAACTGCAATATGTTTATGAATTCAATATTTATTTATTTATTTTTTTTTTTTTTGCAACAGTAAAATTTTTTATTGTTCATTCATGTTAGAACATTTTGGTCTGAAATGTATTTCATTACAGGAAATATATTCAAATGGTATTCAATTTAAAATTATTTTTAATATAACTTCTATATTGTATATATATATAATATATATATTATTCTATATTAATATAACTTATAACTTAGAATAGAGTAAACGTTCATAAGATCGAATTTTTAGTGATTTATTCTACAAATGTTGGAATTTTTTTTAATTCTACAAAATTACTTTTAAATGTCCTGTTTTTAATTGACATAAGATACGTTAATAATTATTTCGAAGCTTAGAATTTATTTAAATAAATTATATTTTCTTGAATTTTGTAAATTTCAATTTTGAGCTGCAAAACGGTTTTGAATTCAACGTTTGCATTTTTTTTGTGGCAACAGTAAAATATTTTTAATGTACATTGATGTTGGAACATTTTGGTCTGAAATGTATTTCGTTACAAGAAATATACTCAAATGATATACAATTTAAAATTATTTTTAACATATTTTGTATAATTTAAACTTTGAATAGAGTAAGCGTTTATAAGATCGAAGAGATTTATCTTTACTTATTCTATAAGTGTTGAATTTTTGTAATTCTACAAAATTGCTTTTAAATTTTCTATTTTTATTTTTGGAGTAAAATAAGTTAAAAATTAGTTGGAAGTTTGGTATGTATCTAAATAAATTATATTTTCTATAATTTTTGTACCTCATAATTTAAATACAACATTAATTTTATTAAATTTTGATATTATTTGAACATTCGTTAACTGGTTAAAACAATTTTAATTAGAATCACTTGTTTTGAGTCGATATATTTCATGTTTTACTTATATTACTTATTATTTTCCTCGTTTATTTATTTTTTGAACACCACGCTGTGGAAAATGATGAGGAATGTGATGAATGTGGAAAAGGATGAGTGTTCGGTTCTCACTGATGGCGTGCACTACAGGCGCCGTTTTGAAAAATGAGTAGATTCGGTGCAAATATCTCTAACAGACTTTATTTAACTTCTTAAAAATTGCGTGGCATGTGAGAAAACATTGCAAACTTTCATAAGGCAGCAGCCTGACTATTGATCTGAAACCGCTTATATGCATTCCCACAATCGTCATACATAAGGGTCTTATGGTAAGGGATACTACTACTATTACACCGTACCACACCACATCACTGTGCGTAGAGCTGAGTTACCCCTTTACAAATTGGGAATGATGTGGGTGAGAAGTCTGATTAGGGCTGTGACGCTCTACAGGTATATGAGACAGCGTCTTACAGCTTGAAGTGGATTCCGAACAACTGCAAGCATCCATGGCATCGTCGGGACCTGAATCCGAAACCTGTGGCACAAAGCGCCAGAGCACTAGTCACTCGGCCATAAGGGATAAGACAAGATAAGATACATATAAGGAACTCTTATGCGTCCATTGCTGTCACTGCTCTCACAAACGAGCAATAATCGCAATGGACGCCATAAGCGGATTCGATCATGAATCTCGGCAACCAAGCTGCGAACATTATCATTGTGCCATGAGTTGTACTTCCTTGATCTTTGTAGCGGCCTGATGGCCAATTGGCTAGCGGTTTGGAATCCGCTTTAAACAGTAGATCTGGGTCTAATATAGATGTAGAGCCTTGCGCGCAGGGCTGACAACCCTACCCCATGAAAAGAAAAATCTTCCGCCACGAAATCTACCAGTAGGCAGATTGCCTTGACCCACCATGGGGATGTTGCGCCAATGATGAGGATTATAATAATAATGATGGTGATTGATTGCGTATCATCCAGCTCCTTCATTGCGGCCTGATGGTCAATTGGCTAGTTTTCTTGCCTTTGATATCATAGGGTTCAGGTTCGAATCCTGGCATGGATGTTTATTAGCGGTTCGGAATCCACGTTAAACTGTTGGTCCCTGTCTCATTAGCCCAATGTATGCACAAAATGACAGCAGAGCGACAAACCATACCAAACCAATCCTTCATCTTTGTAAGCCCAGTCTGTTATCCCAATATGTTCGTAACCGTGACCATTATCCCATTATATAAATGCAAATTAGAGAATGGATAAAAATCATTTCGCAAAAGAATACCCATCATTGCCTATTGATTTCTATTCACCACTTACAAGCACGATTCAATGTGCAGTGAGCATAGAATTCTACAAGACAATTCGGCGCCAGGCGAAATGGGCATCTTTCCAATCAATAGCATGTGTTGACTCTTGATTGAGGGCCGATGTTGCTCGCGTGAGCCGAGATGAGTGTGACGCCCAAAACACATCAAACCAATCCTGTTCTCGGTAATTGATTCCCGCCGAATAGTGTTCGCCGGTGCATGCACAACAGAGACTCTGTGTTCACCCAATGAAGGATAATAATTCACCAATAGTAGCTCCGGTGCCGCAGCTGAGTGGACAGGATAGCTTCGGAAAAGCACTCCGCATTCTGGCATATTTGATCATTGTCTAATGAACAACTGACGCACAAATGTCACGCGTATTAGCAATAATTAGCCTGAAGCACTTCAGTTAAAATGCCTTTGTGCAAACACAGTTGCGTTATTGAACAAAAAAGAAAAGGTGTGTCGTTCAATAATGTAGTCATATAAGTGTATCTTTTGTTGCTGTTGTGCGTACTGCACATTAAAATGTTGGTACAAAAGGTACTTTGTGTCAAAATACTTGCAAGACAGTAGGTATCATATTGTTACATCGTCTTTACGGCTTATTGTGATAGTCAGTGCAACGTCTCGACCTATACAAGAAGAGGACCACTTTCAGGTTCATGGAATCACTTTATTTTTTATTTACAAGCATTATTAATATGTACAGAACTCTATTTACAAATAAAATGAAAATTAAAGATAATTTGATTCATATGTGCAGTTCACTCCAAGGTCACAGATTTTCAGAGTTCTTGAGTCTACGACTAATCTAATTTCCTGGTCTGCGGTAGACCTTAATTATCACACGGCGTGATACACGAAACCACAAGTGGCTCACTTTGGAAACAGGTCTAACTCCGGCCTGTTTATCACTTCAAAATAAAAGGCAACACTTCTTATCGTTGCAGAACTCTCTTTCTCTCCTTCTCCAAAAACCTCACTTTAAGAAAATCCTTGAAGAGGGGGCGGGGGGGGGCTTCCCTCACTTCTCATTGGAGTAGACACCTCTTCAGCCCATTGTTATAACACCCATTGCGATGCAGCAATTCATCACGTAGTCCACACAGACAAACGCTAATTTCAAGAGGTCTCATTATCCATGACACTGAACATCTGCTACCAGATTTGAGTGACAGGTTGTTCTCATGAGTACAAAACACTAATTGCATGTAATATAAATATCCACAACACTCAAATTTGAATATGTTATTATTATGTACTTATTAAAGAATATACATTCCTCTCTCCTGGGAACGAAATGCTATAACTCTTCTAGTGGGAGAAATGCGACATCAGTAATAGGTTAGGGTAGTAATAGCTTAGTAATCAGTTAGGGTGTTAATATAATCGGATCATAGAATCTTAAATATTCTTAAAGAAAAGTGAGAGGGTAAGAAAAATCTGGTTGTATGAGACAGATGGAAGAAGATTTCTCTGACCTATTTTCCCTTTCTTTTCAACTGTTTCACTTTGGCATCAGAATCCTTTTCCATATCTTTCATCCATCTCTTCCTCGGCCTTCCAGATTTTCTCTTATACTCTAATCTTTGTCTCTTTTCACTGTATTCTTCTGTACTTAATTGTTTTTATGATAGTCTTTTCCTTGTATGTTTTTTTGTCTTTCACTGCTAATTCAGATTCATCATGATCTTTATTCCCAAGCAATAAGTATACTTTTTCTCTCTGCGCTAAGGCCTATTAATAAGCTTTTTACAAATCAAAGAATCAATCAAACGAAAGTGATATCTTAATAACAACAGATTTTTTTAGCACTAATCAGATCGTGAGGTTTCCTGATGTGTGTCAAGTATTCTGTTATGTGTTAAATTATATAAAATTATCATTTGGTACTTTATAGTAAAGCATTGTTCAGCAATAACGCCAACAAATTTGTTGTTGTTACCTATGGCTTTACTGGAACTCAATCCACACAAATTTGGCCACTTACCATAGAAACAAAAGGAACGTTTAAGCAAATCAAAATTATAAAGTGAAAAGACCCGAAATTCTTAACAAAAACGACCCAAAAGTCTCAAAAACAAGTTCATAATGTTCTAATGACAAAAATTTAAAAAGCTAGAAGCTCCCTAATAAAAGTCCGTGTGATCGGGACGTGTTTTTCCCTGTCCCTCCTGTCCCAAGAGTCCAGTCTCGAGCAAACAAGCAGATGAGAACAAATTTAACGACAAACAAATACATTATCTAATTTTCAAACAACCATATACATTTAAACACAAAATACTAATGAAATATTTTTTTCTTCAGAAATATGGTTCAATATTAGTTGCTTATCATTATGCACGACAATAAAAAAAAAAAAATCTGTCAACATAATCATCATCATTGGCGCAACAGCCCCATGGTGGGCCAAGGCCGTCTGCATGATGGCAGATTTTAAGATAGGACATGTTTTCATTTTACGTGGTAGGATTGTCATTTTGTAGTTATGTTCAACGAACCAGAAGCCTGTGGCACCAAGCGTCAGAGCGCTAGTCACTCGGCCATCCGGCTCCAAATAATATTATGCAAACAATAAATATACTAAATGTGTATATAAGTATTTGTTTTCAGTTAAATATTACATATTTTTCATTTAAACATGTTCCAGTTTAATATGCAACAAACTTCCCGATTCTATTGTGATCAATCTGTAATCATTAACTATCCATGCGCCAAACAGGTAAAATACAAACAATCAAGTTGTCTGGTGAGAGTTTTCAAACTTTTCTCACATATGACACACAAATCCGGAGAAATTACGCTTAAAAGTCATCTCGAAAGGCAATGCTTTCTACTACACCATCCGTCAGTGTGCTGTTCGTAGCATACATAAGTGGTATAGGCCTATCGATCTAACTATATATATTTTTTAAATCAACAAAAATTTTAAATATACTATACATATCCTTATATATATATATATATAAGGATATATTCTTCAATGGCGCGACAGCCCCATGGTGGGTTAAGCCCGTTTGCCTACTGGCAGTTTTCCAAATAGGAAACGTTTTCTTTTTTATTCACGGTGTGGGGTTGTCAGCCCTACGCCCAACGCTCTACAGTTATAGTAGACTGGAAACTATGGTTTACATCAGGCTCAATGAAAAAAAAACCCAGAAAATTCTATTAACATGAAGGAGAGCTTCTCACTGGTTTTCAAACGATATAACGATATTTTACAAAAATTATTTCAAAATACCTATTTGAAATAATTTATCAGAGAAAAAATTATTTCAAAAAAAAACAAAAAAACTCCAAATTATCTATAGATATTCGATTTGATATATATATATATATATATATAGTTTCATGTCTTCAGAAAACTCTTTGAGATATAACTGTTTTGCTTTTATGTGTTGCATGGTAGGAAACCCATAAAATTCCGACCAGGCAGCTCCGATTATCAATGCAAGATGATGACACGCTTCCATAATTGCCATCAAGTCTTCTCCCTTTTGGAAGCAGTGGAGCAGGAAATTGAATCTTAATCCGTTTTCCATAGATATCGATCGAATCCATATTATTCGTATGATGATATAGAAATCGAGCGAATCCATATTATTCTTTTACTGATACGAATCCATATCATTCGTATAATGATACGAATCATTCCATCATTTTTCGGTCATTTGTCGAATTTATATCATTCATTTACTGATACGAATCCATATTATTCGTATAATGATATGAATCATTCCATTATTATTCAGTCATTTGTTGAATCATAATAATTCGAATCCCAGTTAACCTAATTCTGCTTAATACAAAGAGATGTGGATGAGGTTTTTTTTTTTTTTTTTTTTAGACTGCGCTAGAGCTTTTTATCGAATTTTCTTCTCCTGTTTGGGGGGCCTAATTAGTCCCAATATCTGAGGGTATCCCGATATAATAACTCTATAATATCATTGCGTCATTATGTTCGAGAAATCAGAGAAGTAAGACGATATATTTCTAATCAGAAAATGAGCGGAAAATATTGTTTGTTTCCTTAGATGTTGAGATGAAGGACATTGATGAAATTGAAGAATGAAATGCTTAAAAGTAAAAGACAATTAGGGACCTGATGGCCACGTGGCTAGCTCTCGGTATCACAAGTTTCAGTTTGAGTTCCGGCTTTGCCATGGATGTTTGGAATCCACTTTAAACCGTAGATCCCGGTCTAATAAGATAGTAAAGCGTTGTCGGGGTAGTGTTACTCGCTTCCATAGCGTATCTTCAAACTACACGTGCCCCATAGGTAGTGCTAAATGAGTAACAGCGGTGCAGCTATTGCTTATAGCATAAACATTAACTGTCTCTGTATTGCCAGCTGCATTAGAACAACTGGAAAAGAAAATTTCGAATGCAGAAGGAATCAAATAACTAAATGCATGAAGCAGTAATAAAAACTTTTACCGCCAGTCGTTCTACTTTTGAAGAGTTCGCGAGAAAAAACGGAAAGAAAGATAATTTATATACGGTAAACGTTTTTCACTAATTAATTAATTAATTTTAGCGTTGTCTGAATTTCCATTTATCCTATGTGTTCATTATTATTCCCGTTCAAATGTTTTATTTTAGATTTTATTAAACTTTTAGGTATATTCTTTTTATTTTGGGAACAACCCCTTAATCCGAGTTTTTAGTAATCTGAGTTGGCAACACTCATGATTTATTCGGAATTTGGCTGAAAATAAATATATCGGTATCTTAATTTTACACCCTTTAGCGGCCCTCTAAAGGGAAAAGAACACAGAAATCATTTTCATTTGGAAATCATCTTATATTATAATAAATAATCAATTCGATTTCTAGTTTTCAATTAGCTCATAGTTTACACTTTTGCCATGTATATTTTTTAAGCATCTTGCATGAAAAATTTATTATTTTTTTTTAAAGCAAACTCCGGTTAAATGTTAATAAAGAAAACTGGTGAACTAGACATTACCAAATAAACAAAACTGAATAAAATTTTTAAAAATATGTGTAAATTAAATTAAAAATAATGAATTTTTATCTAAACTAAAACAATCAATAAAAAAAGTAACAATAACAATAATAAAACTATCAAGATCAAAAAGAAATAAAACTGAATAAAATTTTAAAAAATATGTGTAAATTAAATAAAAGAAATTAAATTTTTATTAAAACCAAAAAAATTAATAAAGAATAATAATAATAATAATAACTGTCGAATTAAAAGTGGAAGCATTATTTATTTTTAATTAATTTTATGAAAAAGTTATTATTTTTTTAAAGCACAGTCCATTTAAATGTTAGATAAGGGAAAACTTGGTGGACTAAAATTTATCAAAAATAATTAAACTGAATGAAATTTAAAAAAATATGTGAAAATTAAATTTTTATGTAAACAAAAACAAACAATAAAAATAATAATAAAAGCTGTCAAGTAAAAAGTGGAAAAATTATACATTTTTAATTAATTTTATAAAAAATTAACTATTTTTTTAAAGCAAACTCCAGTTAAATGTTAAATAACTGAAAATTGGAGAACTAAGCTTTATCAAAAATAAATAAAAGTGAATAAAATTTTAAAATATATGTGAAAATTAAATTAAAGAAATTAAATTTTTATCAAAACATAAACAATTAATAAAATAATAATAATAATAATAATAATAATAATAAAAATTGCGGAGATATAAATGTAAAGATTATTTATTTTTAATTGTCTTTTAATGATAACGTAATGTACTAAAATTCAAACATTGCGAAATAAGGTAAAAAAGTAAATAAAAAACTCAAAATTCCTTGAAAATTCGAGCATTCAAACAATCAAAAGAGTTCATTTAACGAAATTTGCATGAAAAATTTATTATTTTTTTACAGCAATCTCCAGTTAAAAGTTAGATAAGGAAAACTGGAAAACTAAGCTTTATCAAAAATAATTAAAACTGAAAAAAATTTTTAAAAAATGTGAAAATGAAATTAAAGAAATTAACTTTTTATCAAAACCTAAACAATCAATAAAAAAATTGTGGGGATGAAAATGGAAAAATTATTTATTTTAAAAATTATTTTTAATTTTAACGATGTACTAAAATTCAAACATAACGAGATTAAATAAAAAAAATAAGTAAAAAATTCAAAACTTCCCTGAAAATTCGAACACGGAGTGACCAAATAGAAAGAACAACAGTCGCAAGGTTTTATTTAAAAGAAATTTGTTCAGTAGGTCAATTTTTATTTCAAAGCTTTAATTTTTGAAAGTATTATATGATAAAAAAATTATTGTTTTATGTGTTTAATAAAACATAACTCTAAATCAATAAAATTCGTTTGAAGACAAACGATAAATTTCTATTATTATTTCCCCCTATCCTTACAATACATCAATAATTCAAAATAACTGACACAAACAAAATAAAAGTAAACAAACATAAAAAACCGAAACCAATCTGAACACAATGAGAATTCAGAACTCCCTCAAAAACCTGAATACTAAAAAGTAGAAAAATAACCCGAACGCATTCGAAAAAGGAACCAGACAGAACAATGTTGGAAACGTAATACTTGTTTACAGACTATTTTCGCCATATTTCAAGGCACCTCCAAACCAAAATGGGAAAAAATCTAACAAAACGAAAAGCACATGGAAAAGGAAGAGAGGGGGACATGCATTGTTGTTATGGGTTGCTAGATATGGAAGGAGGGGGGTGCACACGGGGGTGGTGGAGCGGAAAATCTCACAGAGGACAAAGTTGTGCATGCAGGATGAATTGGCACTGTGCCAGACTTGTGTCGTTGCACTGTCGACTCTTTTGGTACTTTGATTTCTATTTTTGAAGAGTTAGGGACACGTTTGGCGACTTTTTGGCGATTTATTTTCATTGTTCTGTTGGCGATGTTTCAACAAAGGCGGAAACAAAAAAACTCTTTCCTGTACTTATATGTTTAATAACAATTGCTTAATCGCAGAATAAACTGCTTTCCTACAAACGAGTTATTTGAAATTTGGAAACAAAATTATTCACTGCAGAAGTATCAGCTGTGATTTTGTTTATTTTTAATGAATTTTAAACATTTGCAAACATAATTGTTTTAAGAAAATACAGCTACAATCATATGCCATATGATCCTATTTAAAACACGTTTGTATATATTTATTGTCTGATAAAGGGGTTGAAATTCTTGAACAAAATAAATAAACCAGTATTTCCAAGACATGCACATTTTATTACTTTTTCTCTGATTTTTTTTTTAACAGTATTCCTTATACACTATTTTTTAAGTATCGTTGCTCTGTAGTCTCTTTTGGTAGTTTAATTTCTATGTTAGAAGAGTTTTGAATACGTTTGGCGACTTTTATCTAAAATTTGGCGATTAATTTCTTTGTTCTGTTGGCGATGTTTCAACAAAGACGGAAACAAAAAACTCTTTCCTGTACTATTCTTTTTTTTTTTTTTTCCCGCCACACACTTTATTATTATTTTTTGTAAACTTTTTATTTCGGAATTTATGATGTCAAGTTACATGAATTTCCGTTTTCTCTCTCGTTTTAATTAAATAAAAAGAGTAAATTTTTTTTTTGCTTCCTACTTTTAATCATAAGGGAATTTAAAAAGAAAAAAGATTTATTTCATTAGATGCTAGCGTTGACGAGCGACATCATTAATAAGGTTCACTCTCTCTCGCCAAGTGAGCGCAGTTTTTGCACAACAGCACAAAAGATGGTGTTATTGAAATGTATAGATGCATTTAGATTAAGCTACAAGTACTTGATTAATTTATTTTTAATTGCATTGATTTCAAAATAACAAAAAAAAGACTTTGAGATGAGAAAAAAAAAAGCATTCTGACAACAATAATTAGAGAGTTGTGCAGATTTCGCCTTATATTCTAAATATCTTGAAAAGTGCCTTTGGCAATGAGCCCTAATAATAAAAAGAAAAGAAAAAAAAGCGAAGAATTGCCTTAGCGCAATTAACTCTCATTTTTTTTTATATAAATAAAACGACAGTAATCAATAAATTAATCATTTGCAAGTGTGGCATTGCGACAATCTTTCAAATAATTAATTAAACCGTGTTCAATTAACTGGTTTTTTTTTTCTGATAAAAGAATCGATTAGTTTAATTTCATAACAAATATTATTGCTACATAATGACTAGGAAAAAAATAAAATAAATTTCAATAAAAACCCATTCCATTTTTTTTTAAAGGCAATATTTAGTATTTGATTGTAAATATTGAATATTGATTGAATATTTAATTTCAGAATGGGTTGGGTTTACTGTAAAATGAATACTAATTGCAAATGGTTAATGATACAAAGCAAAATGATTATTCATTAACTAAAATTATCATTTTCTGTATCATTAAATTATGGCATAATATGTTTCTTTTTGTAAACATAAATGATTTGAGAAAATATTGCTGCAATCATATGCCATGTGATGATATTTAAGACACGTTTGTTTATATTTGTTATCTGTTAAAAGGGTTGTAATTATTGAACAAACCAGTATTTCCAAGACATTAATATTTTATTTTATTTTTTCTTTAATAGTATACCTTATACGCGTTTTTATCAATCGTTGTACTGTCGACTCTTTTGGTACTTTGATTTCTATTTTTGAAGAGTTTCGGACATGTTTGGCGACTTTATCTAAATTTTGGCGATTAATTTTCTTTGTTCTGTTGGCGATGTTTCAGCAAAGGTGGAAAGAAAAACTATTTCCTGTTTGTTTCCTTTTTTTTTTTTTTTTTTTCCCTCCCCACATACTTTTTTTTTTTTTTTCGCAATTCATGATGTCAAGTTGCATGAATTTTTCTCTCGTTTTAATTAAATGAAGAATAATTTTTTTCACTTTTAATCGTAAGGGAATTTAAAGAGAATTGAAATAAATAATAAGGGAAATAAATCCTAAAGGACTTGAAAAATCATTGAAATTATTTTGAATAATAAGGGAAATTTTTAAAAAAAATTATTAATTATTAATTAAAAGAAAAATTAAAAAATTGAAAGAAAATTAAAATTAAAAGAAAATTAAAAAATTATTCATTATTAAAATTAATTAAATTAATCATTAATAAAAATTGAAAGAAAATTAAAAAATTGATAATTATTTGAAATTATTTAATAATAAGGAAAATAAATCTTAAGGAAATTGAAAAATCCTTAAAATTATTTTAATCTTAAGGACTTACAGATATAATCGACTAAACCGATCAACAATTGTTTAATCACAGGATAAACTTCTTCCTTACAAAAGAATTATCTGAAATCTGGAAAAAGAAAATTATTCACAGAAGCAGTATCAGTTGTGATTTTGTTTATTTTTTAATGAATTTGAAGCATTTGTAAACATAAATGGTTTAAAAAAATACAGCTGCAATCATATGCCATGTGATCGTATCTAAAACACGTTTGCATATATTTATTGTCTGATAAAGAGGTTGAAATTGTTGAACAAACTAATTAAGCCAGTATTTCCAAGATATGAATATTTTATTACTTTTTCTCCAATTTTTTACCGTAATAGTATTCCTTTTACACTATTTTTTTATCTATCGTTGCACCGTCGAACTCTTTTGGTACTTTTAATTTTTCTTTTTGAAGAGTTTTGGGACACGTTTGGCGACTTTTACCTAAATTTTGGCGATTAATTTTCTTTGTTCTATTGGCGACGTTTCAATAAAGGTGGAACAAAAACTATTTCCTGTTCTTTTCCTTTTTTTTTTTCCTCCCCCGCACACTTTTTTTAAAAAAAAATTTTATTTCGCAATTTATGATGCCAACTTATATGAATTTTTTAAATAAAGAATAATTTTTTTCCTCACTTTTACTCATAAGGGAATTTAAAGCGAATTGAAAAAAATAATAAGAGAAATAAATTCTAAAGGAATTGAAAAATTCTTGAAATTATTGTGAATAATAAGAGAAAATTTTTAAAAAAATTATTAATTAAAAGAAAAATTAAAAATATTGAAAGAAATTTTTTTAAAAATTATTAATTATTAAAATTAATTATTAATAAAATTTAAAATAAAATTTTAAAAATATTAATTATTTGAAATTATTTAATAATAAGGTAAAAAAAGCATAAAAGAAATTGAAAAACCCCTTTAGGGACATAAAAAATAATTGACTAAACCGATCAACAATTGTTTAATCACAGGATAAACTGCTTCCTTACAAAAGAATTACTTGAAATCTGGTGATAAAATCATTCACAGCAGCAGTATCAGCTGTGATTTTGTTTATTTTTAATGAATTTTAATCATTTTCAAACATAAATGATTATTTATTCGATTATTCATCATTATTTCATAATGAAAGGGCTTTGTTATTTTCGTTCGTTAGTTGAACGAAAAAAAATTTAAAACTTAAAAATGAAATTTTGAAAATTTTGAAAAAAATTGGAAAAAAAAAAAAAAATTGAAATTTTTTTATCACTTTTAAATGATAACTTTTCTTACAAATAATTTAAAAAAATAAGACAAAACATTTCATTAAAAAAGATCGCTAGAAATTATTTGCTAAAATTAACAATTTGAACTTTAAAAAGATACTAGGCATTCTGAAAATATAAATAAAATGATATACCAAATCACTCTTTAAATTACAATCGATGTATCATCATATTTCTTAAACAACACCTAACTACTTGAATGCATAACCACCAAAATCTTCCTTTGTATTCTGATCGATTCTTCCTAGGCTAATAAGAGCAAACGACCTAATGTGCTATTATCCCGAGCTGTAACAAAGATGTTGTTTCCCCGATTAGGAAAATTTTCTGCGGGAGAAACCAAGATAAGATTCACTAACTCGATTACCCTAAACCTATACGATTCTTTTTCTTGATCTGGGGTTTGAATTTCGTCAAATTATCGCCCTCTCAGCTTCAGCGATTAGGTTTTCGAACAATCCATTTATCGTCTGCGTTTTCCCTTTGATTAGAAGGAAATGAAGTGAGTTGAGCTCGCAGCTGTAGATAACGTTTGCTATTCTCCGTAAGACTGAGTTGAGTTGAGAGGTATCTAAAGTTTTCGTGAGAGTCGTTTTCTGATAGTATCTTAATATTTACCCGCCGCATCCAATTTATGATTCGATTTAGAAATTTGATGGAGTTTGAATAGTTGTTGATAGAAACGGAGTGGGTTTTGTTTAGATTTCATTGAAAAGAAGATCTGAAGCATAAACTTTTGTGTGGAATAGAACAAAAGTAGAATAAACATAAAATAATTGAATAAATATAGAATAAACTTTTGTTCTATTCCATGCAAAAGTATATTTGTGTGCAAATGAAATGTTTATTTCTTAAACGATGACAAAGAATAAATTTTATCTATCTTTTCAAATGGATTTTATTAAAATGTTATGAATGGAGTAATTTAACTTTTTTTTTATTAATTTTCATGAAATTGAAAGGAAAGGAAATGAAATATACTATATAATCAAAAATATTCGATGATTTTTAAAATAATAGCTATTCCATCTTTTGAATGAGCAAAAAATAAAAAATAATTGAATAGGGATTCTAAATTCGTAAAAAAAAAAAAAAAAAATATTCGAGGATTCTATTTTTTAAATAATAGCTTCTTCATCTTTTGAATATGCACAAAATAAAAAAAGAACTGAATATAGGTTCTAAATTCATATAAAAAAACCTCAGATATAAAATTTGAAAAACATTTAACTTTTTATAATGTTTTTATCTTGAACAACGAATTTCTTAAACTAAAAAAAAAAACTGAATTATCTCTTTGTGTTCAAAAAATAACTATACAAGTAGCATTTTTTTTTAAATTTTTATTCAAGATCAACCATTTCAAAAATTGCTTTTTCGAGTTTATTATAAATATATTTTTCAGACAATGTTGTTGTAAGAAAAACTTTAACATCATGATAGTGAAGACTTAACATCGAAACAAAATAAATATTGTCATACGAAATATAGCAATATTTATTTTATCATGATAATGAAGTCAAATATGTATATCTGATAGTAATATTAACATAAATTCAATTTTCATAAAAGAAATATCCAAAATAAATTGAAAAGAAACATGCTTTCCAATTTAAATTTAATATATGTTTAATTTTTTTTTTTTTTTTTGTAATAAATTGTTTGCTTTTTAACCTTTCGTCGTTTTATGTTTTTAATAAAAATTTCAAATTGAACTCGACTTTAAAATTTGAAATTGAGTCAACCTTATTTTTGGAAAATGATTGTAAAAGCAAACATCATTAACTTTTTCCCCAGACTTCAATATCTTTTATTATCTCTGCATCAGCAAATATTGAGATGATCCTGTTTGTTCTTTCAGACGGTAATAAATGGAAAAACATACTAGATGTGGAACTTTATATTAATAACAGAAATATATTTGATCAAGACAAATAATATAAAGACACGGATATCTATACTGAATTAATGAAGAGAAGATATAGTAACTTTTTTTCTTCTTCATTTTCCATTATAATATGACTGGGAGACAAAGAGTTGGAAAGCAATAACATCCAATATTCCTCCTAGACTAATATACCTCGGCTTCCTTTATTGCAAAGGATTCTCTCCCCACTCGCATAAAAAAAAAGAACATTTCCACCAGAAATTGTAATTGTTCTAGCAACCCTTCTAATGTTCCATGTCAACACACTGAACCCTGGTAATGGAAACAGCAGTAGGAAATGGGGATAGTAATAAAATGGCGATCACCATGCTTTCGTCTTGAGGGAAAGAAAAAAAAAGAATGAAAAAGAAGAAGCAGAAATTAAAGAAAATGGTTCTATTTCTCTGTTCGAAAGAGATATTCGTTGGTGCTAGACGGTGAGCCTCCTTGTAAAAACAAAAGAGGGAAGTAGAAAAAAGATTCTGTGGTGCTTCTTTTAGTTCGAGTATTTATTCCTTTTTTTATTTATTCTCATTCTTTTTCCTTTATTTTACCATTTTTAGTAGTGTCTTTGTGTTTTTTTAAGGGACGTCAACTTCTCCCCACTTGAATAATCAATGAAAATCATTTTCATGATATGATGGGACGAAAAGAAGTGAAGAGAGACAGAGAGAGAGAGAGGAAAATGTAATCGTCTGGAAGGTTTTTATTCCTTTTTACGGACTGCAGCAGTCGAAGTGCTTTTTTATTTATCGTTTGCTGCTTGCTGTTAAAAACAAAAAGACTTTTAAAAGGCAGATTTTTTTTTTTTTTACTATGTCTTGCTCTTTTTTAATCAAAAACATAACAGCACAGTACCCATATCGCTATTTATTATCGTTTGTTCTTGATGAAAAATTCAGAGTGAAATGGGGGGGAGGATGAATGAGCTCATCGAAAAATTAAAAAAAAATTCAAATATTTCTATTTTTCTTAGATTGTTCAAAGCAAAAATAGAAATGTAAGTTTACTGATGTCCATGTTAAATGGAAAGAATTTTTCAGCTTTCATAATATAGCGTAATAATTTATGAATAAAGATCAGAAGAAAAAAAAATAGAGCAAAAAACTACTAAACGTGATATAATGTATAATTCTTAGTAAATAGTTGATTTTTTTTTCAGGAAAATTTGTATTGTCTTTTGCACGATTAAGTAATGAAAAAATAGCTGAGTTAAAGTGTTGAAGTTAAACAGTAGAGACAGTAGAATATTTATTGTACAAAGGCATTTTGACTACAACATAAAAAAATATCAAGTGATTTCAAAAATAAGTAAACATTTCATTTGTCACAGTTTTCAAATGGAATTCTGTAAAAACTTACGATTACTGAATACAAAATATTTACAGTATCTCCCATAAGTATTCGAATATTTGCAAAGAATCTTGTATATGACCGATTAAAGAACTGAAAACACTTCATTTATTTGTACTCCACTTTTTTTTCTTCAAAATACTTTTCGTTGTAAAAAAATAAATTTAGTCTTTTCATTTATTAGAGAAGACGGTGAAAATGAATTTACATATTAATTAAGACACTAATAGGTTTTGTCGACATTATTTGCGAATGATACATTTTTTTTTTTTTTTTTTTTTTTTTTTTTCATTTTAAATGAGAATACATTACAAGATTTATCATCTACAATTTCAAATTATCAATTCTTTATTTAAAATAAATGAATAATATCAAACTTTGAATTGAATTTGAAGCAATTTACAACGAGATAATAACTTCAAGTTCCTTGAAAGTTTAATTTTAAAATATTTTAAACTATAATCATTAATGTGAAGCTTTGGTTTGTCTTTCTACGGTCATTTTTTACAAACTTTGGGCTAATTAGACCAGGACCTACAGTTTAGCGTGGGTTCTGAACCACTCACAAACATCCATGCCATGATATATATATATATATACCATGCTGAATATACCGGTTCTCGCTAGATCACCGAAGTGAAGCATCATTGGGCGCGGTCAGTACTTGGGTGGGTGACCACCTGGGAACACTGCGTGACGTTGGCACATTTGGGACCTGAATGGCCGAGTGTCTAGCGCTCTGGCGTTCGGTGCCACAGGTTTCGGGTTCGAATCCCGGCGGTGCCATGGATGTTTGTAGTGGTTCGGAATCCACTTTAAGGCGCAGGTCCCGGTCTTCTACGACTGTAAGAGCGTCACGGAGCAAAAGTCAGGCTTCTACCTACGGGTGCTCCATCACAACAGAAGCTGCTTCCTTCCCCTTCAATCATGAGTCCATATGGGCTCGTGGGCTTGGCCAGCCAAGTGGGATAAGAAACAACAACAAACATATATATGTATGTATGTATATATATATATAAAGAAATTTAGCTTCTACTGTATTTGGTAGAAGTTCATTTTAACAAAGGACAGTAGTATAAAAGAGTCTAGTTACTCAGCCATCAGGGCCAAAGGGAAAGTAATTTGTATTATTAAGTATTTTTAATATCTTAATTAACATAATGGGTACATTTTCTGTAAAATATTTATTTTTCATTAAATATATACAATTTATTTAGCAAAAGATAGTTCTTATAGCTGTCTTGTGTCAAAATAAACTTCTACCAAATACAGTAAAAGCTAAACTTTATTTATTTATTTTACAAATGAAACTGTCTGTATTGCCAGCTGCTTTAGAACAACAACAAAGGATATTTGTTGAACTTCATTCTGCATTGCAGAATAAATAGCCAGGATATCAAATAAACTTAAATTTCAGATAAAATCATGCCAAAAAACAGGGGTTTTTTTTCTATCATGACAATAAACTTCTATTTATTTACTTTCATTTTTCATTCCAAATTCAATTTGTTGCTTTTTCTTTAAATCCTATATATATAAAAAAAAATAATAAATTTGCAATTTCGTTTTAGTAGTAATATAAAAAGAATAAAATAGAAAGAAGATAAAATAGTTTTGCTTCCATTAAAGTGTAGAAAGCATCAAAAAATGGATTAATTTATACTCTCTCCGCTTTAAGTTGGCTTCAACGTTGTTTTCTCTATATTCACTTCGTCAAGATGCATATTTCAGTTGCCATGATAGGGTTGTCAGCCCTACGCCCAACACTCATATTAGACCGGGACCTACTGCTTAAAGTGATGTCCAAATCACCACAAACATCCATGCAAACTCCAGAACTCGAATTCGAAAACTGTGGCATCGAGCGTTAGAGCGCTAGTTACTCGAACATCAGAACCAATGGAAAACAAATTTATATTATTATGAATCTTTTCATACTTTTCTAAAACCTTAATTAACATAATGCTTATATTTTCTGTAAAATATTTCATTTTCAATAAATATTTAAAATTTATTTAACGAAAAGATTGTTTTTACAACTGTCCCGTATCATAAACTTCCACTAAATACAGTAGAAGTTAAACTTCTTTATTTATTTTACAAGCGATACTTGTTGAACTTCATTTTACATGCAGAATAAATAGGCAGAATATCAAATAAACTTAAATTTTCAGATATAAAATCATGCCAAAAAAACAATTTTTTTTTCTATCAAGACAATAAACTTCTATTTATTTCATTCAAAATTCAATTTGTTGCTTTTTCTTTAAATCCTATATAAAAAAAAAAAAAAAAATTCGCAATTTCGTTTTAGCAGTACTATAAAAAGAATAAAAGAGAAAAAGAAGAAGATAAAGTAGTTTTGCTTCCATTAAAGTGTAGAAAGCATCAAAAAATGGATTAATTTATACTCTCTCCGCTTTAAGTTGGCTTCCGCGTTGTTTTCTCTATATTCACTTCGTCAGGATGCATATTTCAGTCCCCGGAATTTCTGCTACCTCTTTTCTTTCTCCCTTTTTTATGGCTGTTTTTCGTCCCCCCCTTTCTTTTATCTTTTGCTGAAGAGGAAGATTAAATGCGAGAGTTATGGTAGAAAAGAGAAAAAAAAAGAAGAAAAAAAAAAAAAAAAGTAGGAAGGCAAGAAATAAAATTGTGATAATACAGAAGCAGTCAGTCCTCTTTCTCCGAACTTGCACAATGGTTGACTTTCTGCTGTGTTTCGAACACTTTTTTATTTTGAAGAATTTTACGCCTGCAGAACAATTTTTTTTTTGTCCAGTTTTAGAGTTTTTTCCTTTTTGTAGAATTCCTCTTCCTCTTATTATTCTTTCTCTCTTCATTGTAATTCTTTTTTTTTTTTTCTTTTTAGATACGTCGCACGTGGATTTTTACTCGTGGAATTGTTTTCTTTCTTCTCAGGAATTGTAATCGAATTTGTGGCACCACTCACAAAATCGAAAAAGACAAAGTGGTGTTCGAAATTGGATCGAATGCGCCAAATGCTGTCGAATATGTCATAGGCAGGTCTCTTAAGACCGAATAAAAAACCCCCTTCCCCCAAAAAGAAGCGAAATGGTACAAAAAAAAAATATTGTCAAACAGAACTCTAAGGATTTGTGGAAAATGTGCACTAAAGGCATCGCCTTGTTGTGTTCCTGTCCACATTTTTGGCCTCCAAAATAATGGCCTTAGCGGTTTCTTTAGCTCCGAATTCCCCAGTTTAGCAGTCTCTCTTAAGCTGTTTTCTCGAAAAGCAGAAGCTGTCTAGAATAAAAGGCATTTTACAAACAGTCGGTGTTATGTCTGGAATTTAAAACGGAAAGTTTTCATCCTCGAAATTTAGAAACATTTATTCGTTTTTCCGTTGAAAACACATTTTCTGTGTGTATTAATATTAAAGAAAGAATTCGTACTTTGGAAAATAGCACATTTTTATTTCAAGTATTTAAATTTGAAGCTATTCATCTTAAAATGGTGATTATGTCCAATGATATTTCAAGGTCAAAATCAGTACAATTACTGCACCATTTATAAAAATAAATTTTTAGCTTTTTTTATACTTTTTTTTTTACTTTAATTTTTTATATACTTTATTTAAAGTATTATCAAATATTGAATCATATTTACGAAGGATTCATTAAAAAAATTATTGTCAAACAGAACTCTATGGATTTGTGGAAACTAAGGCATCGCCTTGTTGTGTTCCTGTCCACATTTTTGGCCTCTAAAATAATGGCCTTAGCTGTTTCTTTAGCTCTGAATTCACCAGTTTAGCAGTCTTCCTTAAGCTCTTTTCTCGAAAAGCAGAAGCTGTCTAGAATAAATGGCATTTCGCAAACAGTCAGTGTTATGTCTGGAATTTAAAACGGACAATTTTCATCCTCGAAATTTATAAGCATTTATTCGTTTTTGAGTTGGAAATACTTTTTCTGCGTGTACTTAATATTAATATTAAAGAAAGAATTGATGCCTTGAAAAAATTGACGCTGTTTTCATTCCCTGAATTTCAATTTTAAACTATTGATCTTAAAATGGTGATTATCCCCAATGAAATTTCAAGGTCAGAATCAATACAATTACTGCAAAATTTATCAAAATAAATATCTATTAATTTTTATAGCTTATATAAATGCGAGAAAAAAATTTTCTTTCCCAAAGCATTGTACCTGAAACTTGTTTTTTTAGAGCAAATAAAAAAAATTATTTAAAACTATTCATCTTAAAATGGTGTTTATCTCCAATGAAATTTCAAGACCAGAATCAAATTATTGTGCAGTTTCCAACATAAATTTGTAGCTGGTTTTCAAAGTGTTATAAAATATTTTATCTTTTCTTCTGAAGGATTTTATAATTGTCAAATAGAACTATGTGGATTTCTTGAAAATACGCACTTGAGCATTGAGCAGCATAGGGTCTTATGTCTGGAATTTAAAACGAGTAGTTTTCAGCCACAAAATTTATAAACATTTATGCGTTTTTTCTTAATTGAAAAGCATACCGTACGTTTTCCGTAGGACGTCCGTTAGCTTTTTATCAAAATAGCGCGCATGCTCATAGGAAACTGAGCATGCGCGCTAAGGGAGGACGGTAACTAACGTACGGTATACAAAAACTCTATTAAGGAAAGAATGAATGCTTTGAAAAATAACAAGTTTTCATTCCACGAATTTCAATTTAAAACTATTCATCTTAAAAATGGTGATTATCTCCAATGAAATTTCAAGACCAAAATCAGTACAATTTAACAAAATAAATTTGTGTTGTTGTTGTTGTTGTTTCTTATCCCACTTGGGTGGCCAAGCCCACGAGCCCATATGGACTCATGATTGAAGGGGAAGGAAGCAGCTTCTGTTGTGATGGAGCACCCGTAGGTAGAAGCCTGACTTTTGCTCCGTGACGCTCTTACAGTCATAGAAGACCGGGACCTACGGCTTAAATGGATTCCGTTACAAACATCCATGGCACCGCCGGGATTCGAACCCGAAACCTGTGGCACCGAGCGCCAGAGCGCTAGACACTCGGCCATTCAGGTCCCAAATTTGCCAACGGCACGCAGTGTTCCCAGGTGGTCACCCACCCAAGTACTGACCGCGCCCAATGATGCTTGACTTCGGTGATCTAACGAGAACCGGTATATTCAGCATGGTACGGCCGTTGGCTTTGTTAAAAGCATTATAAAGTATTTTATCTCTTTCCCGAAGGATATTAAAACTCGTGATTTATAACATTATGTTATATTACAGGATCATCTGTTTTATTTACTTTTTATAACTTAGAAATATCAATGCGAGAAAAATTTTTTATTTTCTTTCCCAAATCATTGTATATGAAACCTTTTTTTTTAGAGCAAAAATAGTAATGAAAAGACATTTTTTTAAAATCCATTAATCATCACGATATGTAATTATATTTAACAATAATTTATGCTGATTGCTATATATAATTATTGTATATAAAGTATGTATATATTATATAATTATTATATATATAAAATATATGATTTTAAATATAAAGCATTAATTGTAAAAATTAATGTTTTGCAGGAACATAAGACCATTGAATATTTTTAAATTTGAGTACAAACGGTGTAAATTGACTAAATGTCAATTAAAAACTTGACTATTATTTGACTTGAGTATTAATACGTCAATTAAATTTTTCTAAAACTAACAGCAAACATTTGATCATTTTTATTTTATTTCAATTATCAGTTCATTATTACCACTTTTTTAAGCAAGTTATTTGAAAATGCAATGATTTTTTTTTTGTAAACAAAAATTAAAAAGATAATTATACGTTTAATTTTGCAGCAAAATATCACACTACAAAACAATAAAAATATTTTTTATTTCAGTCCCTTCAACTTTAACAAATAAAATAAAAATAATAATAATAAATGAATAATTTATTATGAATGTTTTGAGGAGAATATCAGGACAAAAAAAAATCAAATAAATGTAATCCGTGTTCATTTAAAGAGAATATTAAAGTATATTTTTAAAGAGTATATTTTTTTATACATAAGAAATACACAAACAATCACTTCACTGAATATCTTATGTAATTAATTGAAGCAAATGCATTCAAAAATGTTTTTTTAATTATTATTTTTTAAATAATTTTGAATAGATCTACCGAGAGAGAAAGAACAATGTTTTTTTTCATAATATTAAATCATTCTTTACGCAAATTTAACTGATGTATGAAATATTTTAAACGCCTGAGAGGGAAAAAAATGATGTTTTTGTTTGCTATATATTTAACTGGTGAAATAATTTTTTTATTCATTTGGCTTTTGTAATTTTTGTAATTAATTTTGATAAAAACTTTGAGAAATTAAAAAAAAATTATATTAAAGAAAAGATAAATTTAAAAAAAAAAAAAATTATGTTTTTTTAAAATATTTTATATTTTAAAAATGTAATATTTTTGTTATAAATTTTTAAACAATGCATTGTTCATTTTTTTTTTTTTTTTTACTTTTAAACAATACACGTTCATTTTTTTACAATTGTATTTTATTACAATGCAATTGCAAAAAATAAAAACATTTTGATTCAAACTTATTCTAGGAAAGTTAAATAACAAGATATATAACGAATAAATATTTAAATAAAGAATTATTTTTAAAAAAATTGAGAGATTTGTTTTTTAAATGAATGTATAAATTACATATTGCATGTATAACTACCTAATTGCATGTATTGCATATATAAATTGCATAATTGCATGTATTACATATATAAATTGCCTAATTGTATGTATAAATTGCAATTATGAAACGCTTCTAAAAATTTCCTACATTATTAGTATATGTAATACACTTTTTCAAAAAAGATTTTCATCAAAAATTGAATAAGTATTTCTATATTTATTTGAATAGAAATAGGAATAGAATTTTATAGATAATATAATTTATCTATGTATTATTATGTAATTAAATACATAATAATAATAAATATCATATATTATTTCTAGATAATATAATAGAATTTTCTTTACTTTTGCATGAGACGTGAATTTAAATTTAAATATTCATGAATAAAATTTCTTTATTATTTAAATTTAAATTTAAATAATAAAGAAATAGTTTTATGCTCTAAATTAATTTATATTTTAAAGACAGAACTGGAAAAAAAACTGGGAAAATTTTAGGAAATTTTATTCCAGATACTATTTTTAAATCATTTTATTTATTTTTACATATATATAACAGATATTTCTGACAAATCATTTTTGATAGTATTAAAGCTATTTTTAAATTCTGGAATTCTACAGAAAATTGAGAAGTGAAATCAGACATATTTCTGTTGTTTGAATTGTTCTATTAATAAGTTCACATTCAATTTCAAACCCCATTATAGCAAAAATTCCTTTGTACATAAGAATTCAAAGCATTAGCACTGAAATTTATCATTCCATTTAGAAATAAATTACTATTCTTCTTCTTTTTTCACTTTCGCTGAAAATTTAATTTCCCATTTCCGGAAATAGCAATCCTCCATGCTGCGTGACAAATTTTAAATCACACCTTTGGGCATTTATACGTATTTGCAATTCCAAAGTGTCATTTCGTTGAAGTGGGTGGCAACGCGTCAGGCTTCTAGGGTGACGTCATCTGACAGAGATGCCACTCCATTAAGAGTGGAATTTTATCCACACAACTGAGGAATTCAATGACCGTGCAAAAGGAATTTGCAATCTCTTTTACACAGAAAATTTTGACTTATTGATCAAGAAAATAAATTAGAAATTCAAGAGAGAAATTAGAATTAGGATTTAATTAAAAATAAATTAGAAATTCGTCCTATACAAGAGAATCCTGAAGAATATTTTTGTTCCGAAATAAAGAAAAACAAATTAGGGAGTTCTTCAAAGTTTCTCATAAGTGCAACATGTAATTATGTAAATTATGCCTAAAGTTTTATGACTTTTTTACTGTTCATGTTAAAAATTCTGTTAATTTATTAGCAATATTTTATTTCATATATTTTCCCCCATATTAGGGAAAATTATTTTGAATTTGGGGAACAATTGATGCTTACTTTTACCACAAGTACAGTAAATTAAATGTTTCCTTTTAAAAAGAATTTTATAATGTGATAGATTAAATAGCCTAATAAATATAATAAATTAATTGAGTAAAATGTATTTACATATAAGTAAAACAAATGTTTTTTTTTAATCAGAGTCTGATGATAGGATAAATTAAATTGTCTAATAAATAGTATAATAAATTAATTGAGTAAAATGTATTTATATATAAGTAAATTAAATGTTTCCCTTTAATAAGAATTTTATAATGTGATAGATTAAATTGTCTAATAAATAGTATAATAAATTAATTGAGTAAAATGTATTTACATATAAGTAAAACAAATGTTTTTTTTTAATCAGAGTCTGATGATAGGGTAAATTAAATTGTCTAATAAATAGTATAATAAATTAATTGAGTAAAATGTATTTATATATAAGTAAATTAAATGTTTCCCTTTAATAAGAATTTTATAATGTGATAGATTAAATTGTTTAATAAATAGTCTAATAAATTAATTCAGTAAAAGTTATTTACATGTAAGTAAAAAAATACGTATTATATTAAAATTATTGTAAAAATTGTAAAAATTATTGTATAAATATTAATGCGTATTACATTAATACTTATATATTTATAATAACATATATTTTTAATAATATTTATACATATAATCAAAATTACATGCTTTAAGAACATGAAAAGGAAAGAAAAATTGAGACAAAGAAATTTGGTTTTTTAAATATATATTTCTATACTAATTTCTAATTATTAGAAAAGAATATTGTAATAAATATTTTTTTGTAGTAGATTATTATTTTTATGTATTATAGTATATTATTATAATAATATGTATTGTAGTAGATTATTATAATAATATGGTTTCAGCTTCATATAACACTAAGAAAATTAATTATTTAAAGATAAATATACTAATTACTTATGCATATTTTTATATAAATATATATTTGATGTAACTAATATACAGAAATAAAAAGTATGAGAAGCAAAAAAATATTTTCAGGAAAATATTTTTACGGGAAAAATAGGAAACTAATTATATTATAATTAATAAATAATTATAATGTCATTTGTTGTTCGTTCTAATTAATTTTAAACGTAAAAATAATTTGAGATATTTTTAAAAAACTATTGTAAAAAGTTTCATTTGCAAGATATCTTTTTATAATATTAAAAATGCGGTAAATGAATAGGGACATAATAAGATGCAATAATTTTTATGAGTTAAAAATGCATTTTACATAAATACATTACAATAACATTGCATAATAACATTGTTATTATATAATATTAACATTATATAATAACAATAACGTTACAAAAATACATTACGATATATTTTTTATTTTAAAAAATAAAACAATAATTCAAAATAAATAGTTAATACGGATTAACTATTAATCTGGTTTGGTTCCCTTACAATTTTATATAATTATGATTTCTTTAAAAGTTCATATCAAATAATGCTAGGATCATAAAAAAAAATATAATAAATTAAAACATGAATATAATAAAGTTATTTAAGAAATGTTTATTTATTGTATTTACAGTGCTTTAAAACTAACCTAGTTTTAAACAATCATAAATTATGAGGAAGAAAACCCATTTAGTTGCAGATTAAATTTCTGAATTTTTAAAATCTGCGTATGGCTTCTCCGCATTATGATTATCAATGCAAAGAATACACATTTACAGCATTCAAAGGGACAAATCCATGATTCGCGTAAGTATGAAGACATTCAACTAACATTTTGTAGGAGTCAATCAATAGAATGAATCCCTATCTTTATGATGTAAAGCTATATTATTTATCAATAGAATGAATTACTATCTTTATGGTGTAAAGCTATATTACTTATATAAATATATATTAATCATGAAATGATTTTTATTTTCCATTTTGATGTACATAAAGTAATAGATTTGCGTATCTGTTTGTCGGTTTTAAAAATTAAAAATTGAAACACCTAAAAGTTTATTTTTATTTACCGAATTATTCATTCGTTTATCTATCAAAATTAAAAATTAACAAAATTATTTTAATTATTTAATTTTTAATTCAATAAAATTATAATTTTTTATTTTTAAATGTGCTTTAAAATTATTTAACTCAGAAAAAAAAAAAATGAATTACAAAGGGGAAATAACATCATAGATTATTAAGCATTCTTATTCACGTTTGTTATTCATAATTTCTATTTAATATTTTTTTATTCATATTTTTTTCACTATAATTCGTAAACATGTGAAGGAAACAAATTAAAAATTTTTTTTCCTTATAATTTATTTATTTTTTTTAAAAATTGCCTTAAATTTAAAAGGATTAAATTTTTTTTTAAATTTGTTTAATTAGATAAATAATATTTTTTTTTATTAATGTGCTTTAAAATTAATGAATTAAATGTGCTTAAAAATTATTTAACTCAAAAAATCATCTTTAAACGAATTACAAATGAGAAATAACATGATAGATGAGTAAGCCTTTTTAATCACTTTCGTGATTAATTATTTCTATTTAATATTTTTTTTATTCATGATTCTTTTCCATTATAATTAGTAAACATGTGAGAGAAAAAAAATGAAAGTATTTTCTTATAATTTATTTAGTTTTCTTTAAAAATTTCCCTTAAACTTAAAAGGGTTAGTTTTTTTTCTTTCTTTTGTTTCAAATGTTTATTTATATGTTAAAATTTATTTTTTAATTTTAAATTTCTTTTATTGATATTCACTTTTTATTTTCCTGTAACAAAATAAATTAAAATATGTTATTTCTGTAACCGTCTTTTGAAATGTCTTTAATCAATGGAAACAAGCAATGGAGTTTTTTAATTAAAAAATCTTTGAGAATTCATTTTATTTTAAAAGATAAAACAATAATTCAAAATAAATAATTTTCATGAATAATTTACTTTAGAGTAGAATCTATTTAATATTTTTTATTGAGAAATAAATTTTCGATATTAATTAAATTTTACTCCAAAGTAAATTATCTATTTTATTTTTTATTTTTTTTATTCATCTAGTTATTTTTTAAAAATATTTAAATTATATATGTCATCGATGTTTTACATGTCATATTTTCTTGATTTTTTTCTTATATACCTTTCTTGGTCTTATCTTTATTTATCTTATATATAGACACATATTTATACACACACACATATTTATATATATATATTCTTGAATTTATGCTATCAAAAGATCACTGAACCCAAATTTAATTGGTTAAAGATTGTATTAGATTTTTCGATTATCATATATATTGAAAATTAATATTCTTCTGTTGAATACAATTTCCCTCAATTTCTTTAAAATTTTCTCAGATTTTCCGTTTTAAATAAATTTACCAAAGAAAATATATCACTTCACTGAAATGGGTAAAACCGATCCATATCAATCACCTGGTATGTTATATAAATGTATATATAAAAGCTCATATACCAGCTGATCAATGTGTATACCCATTCGAAGTAATGTATCTTTGTGTATAATATTACAAAAAATACACATTTCTTTGAAATCCTTTATACGTTTTAGAAAAAGTACGTAAAATAATTAAAAATAAACTACTATTCATGCTGCATTTCCAAAAAACATTTTTAAAAGTCCCTATTTAACCAGTCATGGTTAATATCAGTTTAATACACTAAAGTTAAAATTTGAATTTTTTTTTTTTTAACCAATTCAGTTTTTAATTTTGCCATTTTAAGGAAATTTTCATAGCTAATTTTGCTATTGCTGCAGTTTGTAATTATGTGAAAGGTAAAATGTTTTATGATTGTTTAAATTGCTATGTTGATTAAATGTTATTTAAATGATCATAAATGTTAATGATTGTTTAAATGTTATGATTGTTGATTGTTATTTTCATAGCTACTTTTGCTATTGCTGCAGTTTGTAATTATGTGAAAGGTAAAATGTTTTATGATTGTTTAAAAATGTATATTAGATGTATATGCTTAAGAACGAATTGCAAAATGGATTTTAATGTTTTAGAGAAGATTTACGTGTCTTATAAAATAAATTTATCAGTGAAAATAAAAAGATGCATAGGTAACGTTTCATATCAATTGAAGAAAAAATTTTAATATGGATTTATATATAAAAATATTGCATAAAGTTATCAAAAAAATCATACACTTAATAAAAGAGAAATAGATATATTCATCACTTCTTAATAATTTGAATATTATCATGAATCTTTAATTTTTCTTCAATTTGAAATAGGTTCTATCTATTGTCCACAATGCAGTTTATATTTATTTAATTTTAAAATGTTGTATATTTAATTTGTTTAATTTCAAAATATTGTAAAATATTTCATTTTAAACTATTATATAATATTTAATTTCCAAATATTGTAAAATATTTAATTTATTTAATTTTAAAATATTGTATATCTATTTGTTTTTAATTTGTTTTTGTTTATTTTAAAATAATGTATACTTAATTTATTTCCTTTTAAAATATTGTATATCTATTTAATTTTAAAATTTTGTGAATTTATATAATTTTAAATTATTGTATATTTAATTTAACTTTAAAATACCGTATATCCATTTAATTTGTTTTTAAAATATTTTATACTATTTCCTTTATTTATTTTTTAAATATTGTCTATTTAATTTAAAAATATTACATATTTATTTAACTTTAAAATATTGCTTATTTATATAATTTAATAATATTGTATAATATTTCATTTATTCATTTTTTAAATATTGTATATTTAATTTTAAAATATTGCATAGTAATTTATTCAATTTTAAAATATTGTATACTATTTAGTTTATTTAACTTTAAAATATTGTATATTTATTTGATTTGTTTAATTTTAAAATATTGTATAATATTTAATTTAGTTAACTTTAAAATATTGTATATTTATTGATTTGTTTAATTCTAAAATATTGCAGTCTACTTATTCAATTACTGCTAGTTATAACACCAGAAGTAATTTCTATTTAAGAAATTAAATTGCACCATTAATTAAAAATCTTATCCCCACAGATTCTAAATTGAATTCAAGGATAAACGAAACCCCACAAAATCCTTTTGTAAGGGAAGTCACAATAACTCGATGAAAATGAGCATTCTTCACACAGAATACCTCACGATTCCGTACATTAGCATTCTGAAGTTAATTCCCATTTTTAGTGCTACCTCAGATCATTAATAATGATGAAATTTAATTCCCTAAGCAGCTTTAAAGTTAATTGCGCGTCGTTTGAAAGCGGCCTCTAAGTGTTCTGATTGTCACAATTTCAAGATGGTGATGCCTTTACTCTGCATTTTGTGTTCTGCAGAATTTCATTCGTAATGATGATTGATAGAAAAGGGGAGAATCCTCAGAGTACACAAATTTGTTACTTATTATAATCGTGTACTTCTCTCACTTTAGCTCAAAATGAGTATTTAAATTCTTAATTCGCAATCCTTCAGGCTTTGGATTAGTAATTTATAAAACCAATCATAATAATCCAGTCTTTAATAATTTTTTTGAATTTTTAAATTCGCAATAATTTTAAATAAACTCTTTGTTAATATGATATTTTTGTACTTTTGTGTTATTTTACATAAGGACTACGAACAATACACATACATACAATACACAATACTTCATACAATGACTACATACAATACACATACAAGATACCATACTATATAAAATACACAATACATACAATGACTACACACAATACACAATGCTAAAAACAATACATGCACATACATACAATATACAATATACAATACTACATACAATATACAATACACAATACTACATACAATATGCAATACACAATACTGCATACAATATACAATACACAATACTACATACAATATACAATACACACAATACCTGCAATACACGCAATGCATACAATACACAATATTACATACAACACTACATAAAAAACACAATGCTACATACAATGAGTACATACTTTATGGAGAGCAATTTCATAGAAGAAGACTGAATTCTCTAGCTCTATAAAAGGACCATGATGATATATGAAATATTGCCAAACATTTTCCTTGTTCAATCTTTTTTGAATTTGGGTGATTCGGAATAGGAGAATAAGGTTCTGAACAATTTAAATAATTTACAATAATATTTTTTCATCAATCGTGTGTGTATTTATTTAACTTATTTATAAACATTTGATTATTTTAGTGTGAAAATTACACTTTTGTTTCAATCTCAGCATTTTTTTAACTAATCTTTCTCATGATATTTTATTTCAAACAAAAGTTTTGTATTTCACGAAGAAAGCCGTCTTATACAATTGCAGCAAAATTTCAGTACAAACAAACTGCAAGCTTGAATTCCGGCCAGTAGTAAAGTGCACAGCTAGCGTGCGGATGAATTAGGTATGAATCTTTTGGCGGCGTGAATTGCATATAAATATATATATCTTGCTTGCATATATATATATATATATATATTTTATGGAGAGGGTTGTCAGCTCTATGTCCAACATTCAACGATCATATTTACGGTTACATTTTATTAAACTGTACATCCCGGTCTAATATAATTGTAGACCGTTCTGACAACTCTCCCCATAAAAAGAAAATATCTTTTATTTCGAAATCTGGCAGTAGATCTGGTATATATATATATATATATATATATATATATATATATATATATACAATTTTATACGTAAATTTTAGCAGCATCAAAGATTTATATTTTCTGAGACATTCTGACCCACGAGTCGGGCACATAAACAGTAGTTTTACGTTTAAAAAAATAACATCAACAGCCACCATTTGTTGTAACCTTATTTGAATTCAGTATGAATGTGATGCAACATTTAGACAAAATTCCCGCAACCAATGAATATACCAAAACATCCCTACCAAAAAGAAGAACGACTTCTTAACTCCATCTGAGCGTATGCCCCACGTGGAGCCTGGAAGGCACAGTCCCACACTTCCGCAACTAATAAGCAAATTTAATAAAAGTCCTCATCCCATCTCGCTGGATAAGAACACGTTCCACTCCGGTGGGCAAACAGACGCGGCAAATTGGAACCAGCCCAAAGTTTCCTCCAGAACTAATGTCGATGAATACGAAAGAGTATCGAGAGATTGTCCAGGGATCGGTTTCCAACCCCCCCACCCCCCAATCCCTGTCTTATTGCCAGGAGTTACACCAGGAAATTACTCATCCAGCAACAACGTCTGGATTTCCTTATCGAGCGAGAAAATTGCCCCGGAATACTTTTCTGGGGCTTAGCAGCAGGTGTCCTCGAGTGCAATTGGATAACTTGGAGAAGATTTTCGCTCGGCGGGATCCCCATCCGACGCGATATTGCCTTTTCCACCCAGGGTGGAGCTAGACCCCTTGCACACGTGTGCTGAATGCACGAGGAATTTGCACGGGTCGTTTGGCTGATGGATATGCAGATTCAGGGATGGTAAGTGGATTTTTAATTTGAAGAGAGGTTTTGACAATGATCCTATTTGGAGACGAAATGGAGTTTTATATCTAATAGGTGGATCACATATAACCAAGTTAAAAATATTGAAGATGATACTGAAGATGCTTTTGGTAAATGACAATCATCAGATTTTGTTCTGAGCTGGAGATTTTTAAATTTAAACCAATTGAAGATGAGAATATCTGCTGTATATAGATTTAGATGAGTGTAAAATTTCGAATTTGACGGTTTGAAAAAGCAGTATCCAGCATTTTATTGAGGAAGGTTCATGTTTGAACAAGAAGAGTTTATTCAGATCTTACATAAATACTAATAAAAAAAAATGGTAACAATGGCATACTTTATTATATCCATCATGGCAAATAAGCAAAACTATCATGGCATTATATTCATAATTATTTAAATAAAAAAATTAATGAAGCTCTTTTATTTTCCGATGCATTTTATATTATTAGAATTTAAAAAATAGAAATAGAAATAAAAATAAAACTATCAATGATATAAAATTAATAAATTACAACGAAAAATAATTGAAATAAAAAATAAAAATTAAGTTAGAAATAAAAAAATTAAATGCAAAATAAAATGAATAACAAAAAATTAATAAATTATAATTAATAATAACTGAATTAAAACTAAAAGTAAAATTAGAAAATTAAATTAGAACTTTAAAAAAAATCAAATAAAAATTATAAATAAAAGTTGTATAACAACAGATTTATTTCATGAAAAACAAAACTTTTGATTTATAAGACTCTAATAAGGCCGATTGTCACATATGCTGGAGAAACGTGTACATTAAACGCTAAGAACTTGGATTACATCAGGGCCTTTGAGAGAAAGATTTTGAAAAAACTTTTTGGACAGAGTTGACTATGATATATGGATTAGAAGTCCGAACAACGAAATCGAACACCTAATTAAAACTAGAGACATTGTGAAATACACTCAAGAGCCAAAACATTATGACCACCTGTCAATAACGAGCTGGCCCACCTTTGGCGCGCAACACAGCTTCAACCCGCCTAGGCATGTATTAATACCACCAGTTAAATACCACTTCCACCTGATCACGTGCCTTCCACGTCATCCGGGAGAGTTCATTGAAAAATGTAGGGGTGGTCATAATGTTTTGGCTCTTGAGTGTACATCCAATGACAAAGAATCCGCTGGCTCGGACATGCACATCGCAGAGATGAGGTAAACATCATTAAAAGGATTATGGTATGCAAAGTGTTCAACAATAGAAAGACAGGGAAAGGTGAATGGATAGTGTAGAAGAGGTTCTTAGACAACTGAAAATTATTAATTGGAGTAGATTAGCATTGGAGCGAGACAGATGGAGAGCTGTTGTGTTGGAGGCTCAAGCCTGTACAAGGCTGTAAATGCCAGTAAAGAAGAAGAAGAAGAAATAAAAATTAAAATAATAATTAATTTTAAAAAAATAAGATTAAAATAATAAATTAACTAAATATAAAATAAAATAAATTCAAAAAGCTACTATTTTCAAGAAGCTTGTGATCCCATTCGTATCGTTGGATCACACATATCATGTTGGATCATGTTGGATCATGTTAGTCCACACATTCAGGACCATACAGTCCTGGTTTAAATAAAAATGGAAAAAAAAAATTTCCTACTTGAAAGTACGGCAAAGTGTTGACGCTTCTTTACATTTCTTACAGGAACCTACTAAGATAGTTCAAAATATTTTATTTATTTTAGACGTAATTTGAAACACACCTATTACGTTATATTTGAGGCTCCTACTATTCATCTACCATTTCAAAATCAATATCACAGTTTTAATTCCCGATATCCATAGAGGTACGGGAACTGATTGACAACACTTTTTTGGATATAAATTTAATTTCGTCAGTTCAATAAATTCGTTTTTTTTATTTTCCAGGCCACTACATTTCTGAAAATAAAACTTATGCTGATTTCATAATATTGATTTCAATTTAATTGCATATAACATATATTTCAATTAACTAGCACTCTAGACGAAATATTTACTGTACAAAAATCTTATTTAAAACAAAAATAATATAATATTTAAAATAAAAATAGTATATAAATATTTAAAACAAAAATAATATATAATAATATTTAAAACAAAAAATAATATCTAAGAAAATTTAAAATAAAAAAATAATATATAAGAATATTTAAAAAAAAATAATATATAAGAATATTTAAAACAAAAAATAATATATAACAATATTTAAAACAAAAATAATATATATATAAGAATATTTAAATCAAAAAATAATATATAAGAATATTTAAAACAAAAAATAATATCTAAGAAATTTAAAACAAAAATAATATAATATTTAAAATAAAAATAGTATATAAATATTTAAAACAAAAGTAATATATAATAATATTTAAAACAAAAAATAATATCTAAGAAAGTTTAAAATAAAAAATAATATATAAGAATATTTAAATCAAAAAATAATATATAAGAATATTTAAAACAAAAAATAATATCTAAGAATATTTAAAACAAAAATAATAAATATAAGAATATTTAAATGAAAAAATAATAAATATAAGTATATTTAAATGAAAAAATAATATATAAGAATATTTAAAACAAAAAATAATATCTAAGAATATTTAAAACAAAAATAATATAATATTTAAAATAAAAATAGCATATAAATATTTAAAACAAAAATAATATATAATAATATTTAAAACAAAAAATAATATCTAAGAAAATTTAAAATAAAAAATAGTATATAAGAATATTTAAACCAAAAAATAATATATAAGAATATTTAAATCAAAAAATAATATATCTAAGAATATTTAAAACAAAAAATAATATCTAAGAATATTTAAAACAAAAGTAATGTATATAAGAATATTTAAATAAATAAATATAAGTATATTTAAATGAAAAAAATAATATATAAGAATATTTAAAACAAAAAATAATATCTAAGAATATTTAAAACAAAAATAATATAATATTTAAAATAAAAATAATATATAAATATTTAAAACAAAAATAATATATAATAATATTTAAAACAAAAAATAATATCTAAGAAAATTTAAAATAAAAAATAATATATAAGAATACTTAAATCAAAAAATAATATCTAAGAATATTTAAAACAAAAAATAATATCTAAGAATATTTAAAACAAAAGTAATATATATAAGAATATTTAAAACAAAAATAGCATAGAAGAATATTTAAAACAAAACAGAATTAATAAAATCAAATATAAAGTAAATCAATGGCATTTGAATAAAACTTATCGGAAAAAAAATTATAAAATGTCGGAAGGGTTTTCTTAAATTTCCTTATAATTCACAAAAAAATAAATAAATAAAATAAAAAAAAAAGGATGTTTAGATTAAATGAATTCTGTGAGAAAAATATTAATACCTATATTCTCTCTTTGGATAAAACTAAAACAATAAATCAGATAAGATATATTTGATTTTTATTTCCTTGATAAAAAAAAAAGTAGTCCCAAGGGAATGGAATGTTTGATTGAAACTTCTCACTTGATGAATTCACACTGAGTCTGATAATAGGCCTACTGATTCTACACACTTTTAATAGTGTTATGTGTTGTTCGCTAATTAAATTTCTGAATTTGAATGAGGAAGACTGTGGTGTAAATAGATTTTTAATTTAATGATAATTCCCCCTAGGATTAGCTAGGGGTTGTTTTTATTTCGGTATAAGTAGGATGTATTATAGTAGAAACGAAAGAAGCATTTAATAGAAAGATTTGCAAAATGTGAAAAAAAAAAAAATTAATAAATAAATATACTCTCTTCAGAGACACATTATTTAGCAAAGGAATAAAAACGTCTTAATTTGTTTGTATAATTGCATTTTATTTGCTTCTTCTTCTTCTTCATTTGCGCAACAGCCCCAGGGTGGGCCAAGGCCGTCTGCTTACTGAAAGATTTCGAGACAAGAATATAGAAAAGATCTTTTTACGGGATAAGGTATTCAGCCCTACGCCTAATGCTCTACAGTCATATTAGATACCACTAGAACTCAGATCTAGGCACAGTGATGTGTGTGTGCAGTAGTAGTAGTAGTAGTAGTAGTCATATTAGACAGGGGCTTGATGGCTGAGTGGCTAGAGCTCTGGCGCTCGGTACCACAGGTTTTGGGTTCGAATACCGGAGGTGTCACGAATATTTGTAGTGGGTCAGAATCCCCTTTAAGCGTAGGTCCCGGTCTCATATGACCGTGGAGTGTCACAGAGCAAATTCAGACTTCTTCTCACCCACATCATTCCCAAACTGTAAAGGGGCAACTCAGCTCTAGGCACTGTGATGTGGTGTAGTCAAAGTAGACCGGGAATTACTGTTTAGAGTGGATTCCTGACCACTATAGTCATCCATGGCACCCCCGGGAGTCGAACCCAAAACTTGCAACTCCGAGCGTTAGTCACTCGGACATCAGATCCCCATATTATTATTATTAGTTAAATAATATTTTCATAACCTTCAATGATTTTGATACTACAGCAAATCTCTAACTCCCTTTCAACATAAAGCTATCAAACATCTGTTACATTTTAAAACCGCATTCCACATCAACAAATCCATCTTTAATTTATCGCCCTATCGCTTGATGCTTTGTTGGAATATTAGTTTCCGAACGCACAGTTTCAACCCTTCTTGTATCAACGTGGATACTGATCCATGGTTTCGGAATCGTACTCCATTAAGATAAATGCAGATTGCAGCGTGCAGCCATGACTGCAGGCGCATTACTCCGCTGATTAAAACTTCAACCACTGCACTTATCAGTCCCCCTGATAAGAGACGGATGATGGCACAGGCCAGGTTCTCTTCGGTGCGGGGATTCATCCATCAGGGAAGAGAAGGGGTGGATCAATAGTTTCTTTGTAAAAGTGCATTGTTATGAGTTCCAACTAATCGCTCTTATCTGCGCACGGACGTTAATGGAACTCGCAGAATAAGTTGATTTTGCTCGAGATTTATTTTTATAAAGTACCGTGCTGGGTAATTTGCAATTGCAGCTGTAAACGCTTCTTGCAGTACAAGAGTCACAATTCTTTGATGTTTCTGCATTCAGGGTTGAATATCAAATAGCTTAAAAGGGAGATTTATTATTTATTTTTCGATTGATATCAGACAGTGCGATTACTTTACTAACGTATATTATTATTTGGAAAACACCAAATCCATTTACTACCTCTACTTTATTTTTAACGTGTAAGGATTTCGGGCAAAACTGATAAATCACATAACATGTTTAGTGATTATTATTATAAAAATAAATTATGATGGTACCATACTTCCTCTTATAAACTGGCAAGACCGCCCCCTGGGGTTTTCAGGAGAAATGGTGAGTTGGACTCAGACGCTCGCTCGAGAAGAAATATAGCGCAACCTGCCTTCTCGCTCAGAAAACGTTTAGTTTACAGTCTCTCATCAAGAGAGGAAATATATTTAGCTCATCCCGGCACATTAGTTGTCCTACAGACTCTCATGAGAGATAGGAAGTATATTTTGCGCACCCTGCGTGTATCTTCATTATATTTCGTTCTTGAACACTTTCTAAAAAACATCCACGGAGTCTTAAATATTACCTCTTGAACCTCTTCAGATAGTTCTTCCCCTTTAAATCGTAGTCCTGGTCTAATAGGATCGTAGAGCGTCGTCTTGAGGTTTAGTTATTCTTCAGACCTCGAGGTTCTTCTCTAAAGTGAAGCTGCATATTACCCTTAGCCATGGATCAGTCGCCTGCAACGGGGTCTCTAGGACCTGGTGTAGACTTTCCTGCACCAGGAGGGTTAGTAACAACAACAAAAGATTTTTAAAAGTATGGAGAAATAATTAACCACATAAATAATATAAATATAATATATAATCGATTATTTAAATATTTTACACAGAATAAACAGCCATAACTCGTTATATCAAATATGCACTGTTCAATATTTGCCATAATAACAAACCCCACCATCATTATACATTTATTTTCATTATGCTTCATGATAAAATTCTACAAACTTTCTAACACGATAGACTGGTTGATATATATGTTAAATCGCATCAATCTTTCACCATCCTTGTTATTCAAAAACCTGGCATGTAAGCCTGTCATACTAATCTGTGCGACTAGTATTTATTATATCTAGCAATTTAATCATGGATTGTAGAAATACAATAAAAATGCCTCATTTTTCAGAAGTAAAATAAAAACCAACTTTCCAAAGATTTTCATGTTAAGGGAGAAAAAAAAAAACTAGTTGGACAAAGGTCGAAAAGTGCCACCAACTTTCCAACCCGACTGACCAATCAATATACCAACGGTATTAACCTTTTACAATCCATTTTATTCAAAAACCTGGCATACGAATATGTGCCACTAGTATTTATTATATCTAGAAATTTAATTATGGATTATACAAATAAAATAAAAATGCCTCTTTTTTCTGAAGTAAAAGAAACCAACTTTTCAAAGACTTTCATGATAACGGAGAACAACCCGTTGGACAAAGGACGAAAAGTTCCACCAACTTACCCTCCCGACTAACCAATCAATATACCAACCGCATCAACACAGTGTTACACTTTCATAATCCATGTTAATCAAAAATCTGGCATACGAATGCATGTCACTAGTATTTATTATATCTAACAATTTAATCATGGATTATAAAAATAAAATAAAAATGCCTTTTTTTTTCTGAAGGAAAAGAAACCACCTTTCCAAAGACTTTCACGTTAAGTGAGAACAACCAGTTGGACAATGGATGAAGTTCTACCAACTTTATAACTGACCAATCAATATAACAACATCATCACCACAATATATGCTATTGTACATTACACAATCCATGTTATTGGAGTTATTATTGTACACAATCTATTCAAAAACCTAGCATAACAATAAGTGCCTCTACTATTTATTATATCTAGCAATTTAATCAGGGATTGTAGAAACAAAATAAAAACACCACTTTTTTCTGAAGTAAAAGAAACCAACTTACCAAAGACTTTCATGTTAAGGAAGAACGGCCAATTGGACAAAGGACGAAAAGTTCCACCAACTTTCCAACCCGACTGACCAATCAATATACCAACAACATCAACCATTCATAATCCATGTCATTCAAAAACATTGCAGACGAACGTGTTCCACTAGTATTTATTATATCCAGCAATTTAATCATAAATTATAGAAATAAAATTGAAAATGCCACTTTTTTCTGAAGTAAAAGAAACATACTTTCCAACCCGACTGATCAATCAATATATCAACCATTCACAATCCACAATAACATGACATACAAATGTGTGCCACTGGTATTTATTATATCTAGCATTTTAATCATGGCAAAATAAAAATCAGTAATGCCTCTCTTTTCTGAATTAAAAGAAACCAACTTTCCAAAGAATTTTATGTAAAGGGAGAACAACCCGTTGGACAAAGGACTTAAAGTTCTACCAACTTTCCAAAGACTTTCATATTAAGAGAGAACAGCCAGTTGGACAAAGGACGAAAAGTTCCACCAACTTTCCAACCCGACTGACCAATCAATATACCAACCACATCAACCTTTCATATTACTATGTAAGTGAAACAAACAAATAAAAAATAGCGCTCGCACGAGCGTCATCTGGCATACGAATATATACCTCCCTTGTACCCAAAATCCTGCAAAAATCACCCATCCTACAAACCCTCTGTGGACATTTCACACAACCCCCTGGGCAACCCCAATATCGGATGCAGCCGCCAAACAATGGCTTGAATCAGAAGAGCGAATAAATTGGGCCGCGGATGGGAAAGAGGGGAGTTCTTTTGCCTCACCCACTCTTCAAGCGAATCTGGCAACGGGGAGATAATTAGATACTCGTATGACGTCACCCACGGCACGTGGAGTGAGTGCTCACGTTCTAAACATTCCCTTCCCTCCCCCTACCTTCCTCTATGGATGTGTCGCCTCTGTTGTGCTCTTCACTCAGACGAAGTTCAGACAGCGTCTCGTTCCAAGGTTCATGAACTCTCCCACCCTCCCCTTCAGCATCTGTTCCCCAGCTGGTTAGGATGCTTTACTACCTTCCCCCCTCCCTCAGGTTATATTTTTATTAAAAGCCTGTACGGCTTTAGAATTAAGAATAACCCATGAATAGGGGGAGGGGAGAGGGTTACTACTAAGCTAGGGGGTTGTCCTCGTCGTGAAAAGAAAGGACTGTTGCCGTTCATTTGTGTTTGTTTTTATCAAAAATCGTCTGCCGGCTTCTTTTTTTTCGTTCGACTCCCCTGTGCTATACCTCCGCAGACCGATATGTGCAGCGTTTGCTGTATAACGGTTTTTGTTTTGTACGAGTGGCCCCATAATAAGAGCGAATGTAGTATGTGAAGAGGGGAAGGGTGATGATAATATATTCGAAAAGGTTTATTCTTTTTTTTTTATCATCATTCGAAAGCTACTTCCAAAAGTTGCGATTCAGCTGATATTTCGTTGAATCATGTGTTGACGGAAGTAAAGGGCTCGATGTGGGGAAGATTACAAAAAAAAAAAAAAAAAAAAAAATCGAGTGAAACTGTTGAGTCAGACTTTGTGAAATGGAAATAGACAGTAAAACGGTGGACTTCTTTTTTTTTTGGAGGTAACACAAAAGAATTGTGTTCTCTTTAGTAGATGTGCAGTATTTTGGAAAAGTTTTATAACGAATGGAGTTAATCAACCTTTCCCATCTCATTTGTCTAATTTTTTGTTTAATTCATAATAAATAATTGGTCTAACGCTATATTTTGCTGCAATGTCAGAATTTACCATTTTTTTTTTTTTTTTTTTTTTTTTTTTTTTATCAATCTACTTCGGTTACCAGCTGGCAGCCCCAATTATGAGATCACATTCATATTTGTTAAACTGAAAAGTATACATCAAATATTTGTTAAAGTAAGTCCTCATCGTTAGCATGGAAAGTATATTTGTGAAAGCCCATTTAAAAAATGGAGAATCTTCTGATAGCATGGATAATGAACAAACTTAGGAGGAGTTTAACAATACACTCAAAGCAATATACTCGAGATTTCGGCAAAGCAATAAAAAGGGTATTTTCATACATAAAATAATTAAATATAATAAATAATTAAATAAAAAATATATAAAATATTTAAATAGAATATATATAAAATATTTAAATAAAATATATATAAAATATTTAAATAAAATATATATAAAATATTGAAAACGTTTCTTAAAGTAAGTCCTGCATCGTTAACATGAAAAGCATATTTGTGAAAGGTCTTTTAAAAAAATGGAGAACTTTCTGATAATATGGATAATAAATAAAATTAGGAGGAGTTTCAATACACTGAGATTAAGCAATACACTGATTAGGCTGAGATTACAAACAATACTCTGAGATTTAGGCAAATCAATAAAAATGATATTTCTATACATCAAATCATTAAATATAATAAATAATTAAGTAATATATATATATATAAAATATTTAAAGTGTTTCTTAAAGTAAGTTATCCTGCATCGTTAACATGAAAAGTATGTTTGTGTTTTATAATAAATTTTATTATAAAGGGTAATAAATATTAACAATTTTAACCATTTCAATTGTATAGGTATTTTTTCTTTTTAAAAATTATTAAATATTAAATATTTTTAAAATTTGAGGTTTGCAGAATAAATTTATTATTTAACTTCGATTTGAAATGCAAATTTAACTTGTATATTTTACCTTGTGGGAAAAAAATAAAGCTTTGTTTATTTTTTAAATTTTGTACTTATTTTTACTTTATAAGACTTATTTTGTGTTGATTTACAAAAACGAATCAAATACCTTAAAGATTGATAAAACATACCAAAATTTCACTCGAAAAGGTGTAAAGCTTTAGATTTAGGATCGGTCATAAAAATGTGTTAAAATGATCAATTTTCGACTATGTGTACTTTATAAATTGAAAAATAGAAATCATTTAATTAATTATTTTCGCAATCGAACCAAATATGAAAGCACTTATTAAATCAATATAATGCCACACACTAAGCTAATTATTTATTCATTAATTTCACTTTTTATTATAATGTAACCTTTTTCCATTTTGTTGTTTATATAAATGAAATAAAAATGCTTATTATACATTTTCACAAATATATGCATTCTTGTAATAGAATTAAATAGATCAACGTCGACATAAATTTAAGCGGTTTTTAAAGGTTTTATTCTTTTAATTAGAATAATTTCTGTTAAAATAATAAATTAAAATTCACTACTGAATTTCAGCTCATCCTGTGTGGACACATTATATTTTTCAATAGAATTATAAAAAAATATTTAATTTAAAAAATTAATTTTTCATATTTAAACTAATATATTTCATATTGGTTCATTTTTTAAAAATTTAAACCAATTTTTAATTTGGTTTAAATTCATTACTGAGATTTAATTTTAACATTTTAAAAACTAAAAATAATTTAAAGTTTTAACTTACCACATACATTCTTCATAAATACGAACACCCTCGAATATATAATTCCGCAGTTCTAATAGCGCATTAGAACGGCAGAAAAACAGCTTCTAATAACAGAAGAATATATCTGGCAACTCATGAGGAAAAAAATATTAACGATATCGCCAAATTAATGTTTATTTGAATGAAATGTTTGTATAGTGAGAGAAAAAATTAACTTGTGTTTTAAATAATAAATTAAACTTTTATTTCTGAACAACAAACTTTTTTTTCTACTTCATACTGAGATGTTTATGTTTACATAAGAAAAATAAATAAATAAATTTGTAATCTATGCCACTATCTCCGACGATGTTAATAAAAACAAATAAGTATTTCAGGATTTTTGGAAGGTGTATTATTTAACACAATGAAATATTTTATTCAGACATTAAATGTAGCATAGCTAAAATAATTGAAATTCATTGAGTCATGAATAAATAAGAAAATATTTTTCTTTATCAATTGAATTTACTTTCGACAACATTTTTCCGTAAACTCAAAGAAAAAGTAATAAATAAAATCATTTTAGCTTACTTTGAATTCGTTGTGTGGAATGTATCGTTTTTATTATTATTATTATTTTTAATGAATTTTAAATACAAAAAAGATTCTATTTTCAAAATAAAGCAATTACTGCCTTTAAAATAAATTTGGAACGAAAAAACAATAAAAATGAAAATAAAAAAAATCTTTGAATATAATAGTTTTAAAATTACCAGATATTCTGAGTTAAAAAGATACTTATTTGCAGACTTTTTGGCATAGAATACATGTTGCTCTCTAATTTACGAAAATAAATATTTGTCAAGGGAGGTAACTAAAATTTCAAACCTAAAGTCTGATACACACAAAAAAAAATTTTTTTTTTAAAGAAATAATTACAAAAGGATACCAAAATTGAAAATTCTGAAACTTCCGTAATCTTCCAGAAGAGTTAATTTGAATAGCTAAATAAACTTCCTATCATAGAAAGTAATTATTTTACAACGTCTTAAGACTTGTTATTCTTTTTTTTTTATCCCCTTGAGAATCTTCGATGTAGTTTTTTTTTTATAATTTTATCTTTTTTAACATATTTATACAGTAACCGTGTGATAAGAATGTTAGATTTTATGTATTTGTTAACATAAAAAAGTTATTTAATAATTCAGAAATTAGAAATTTACTTAATAATTGTGAAAAAAGTTAATTAAATCTACATTCTGCTAAATTTTCTCTATTAATTTCAAAAAAATACTTTACTTGTTTATTTATATTATTTCTTTTTTTTTTTTTTCTTTATTCTTTTCTTTATTTTTTATTTTTATTTTATTTTATTAAATTAATTTTAATTAATTAGTTTTAATTAAATTACTTTAATTTTAATTTAATTTAATTTTTTAATTTTTATTTCATTTTATTTTATTTATTTAAATTTTACATTTTTATTTTATTAAGTTAATTTTGTAAAAATTTTATTTAAATTTATTTTATTTATTTTTTAAAAATTTTATTTTATTTTATTTATTTTTATTATATATTTATCTACATATATACATTTCGTAGTTACCTTTTCTAAGGCAGTTTCTTTATTTTCCAAATGTGGTGCTTGATAAACAGTTTAATTCCAAATTTCAGAAAAGATCAATTTTAATCTAATAAAGTTGCATAAAAATATACACAGTTCAAAATTTTTTCTTAAAAATTCATTTACTTCAAGTTTTTAACAAATTGAAAAAATTAAAATTAATTAAACTAACAATTTAGTTAGATTGGCGATAATCAACTTTCTATCTTCTCAACAAAATGGCGACAATCAAAATTAACAATTCCCTTTGTAAAAATCTAGTCACTCTTTCTTGCCTTTACTCGAAAAAGTTTGAAAGTTTTTTTTCTTTAAATCATTGCACATGGAGTTTATACACATATGTAGAAGAATCAGACACATCTCACAACGGAACCATTATATAAAACTTCTTAATAGTATTTTCAACGTTGCTTGTTAGCCTAATCCAAGAACGTTTACAGAAATTCCTACTTTCATAATACGAATAATTCATTTCAGAAAGATTCATATCAAATAACTTCTTGAAAGAAGTCCGAAATATTGGATTTGATAGTGCCCAGCTTGCAGCATTATGATGATGATCTAGCTTGCAGCATTATGATGATGATCTAGCTTGCAGCATTATGATGCCGACAAAATATATATATATGAATCTTCCTCGATCCGAATCTTTATGAAAATTTATTTGAACCAATAAATGTATTTGATTCGCTCATCTCTAGAATTAACCAATGTGAAACAGAAAGTTCCTTAACGTAGCAATCAACTGTCTGAATGGACCACAATAACTTTCATTAATACATAAAAAAATAGAAGAAAAAATATGAAAATATAGTAAACGTGTATTTATATTAGAAAAATATATGTAATAGTTGATTAGTTAAATATGTTTGAATGATTAGTTTGATTAGAAATAAAAATTAAATTAATTAATTTAATTTTTCGCACGAGAAGAGTTGTAGCATATCGTTCCAGGAGAGAGGAATGTACATTGTTTAAAAAGTACATAACAACCTATCACTCAAATTTGACAGCAGACAGGCAGTATTGTGGGTACTTACATTACATGCAATTAGTGTTTTGTACTAATGATGACAACTTGTCACTCAAATCTGATAGCAGATATTCAGTGTCTGGATAATGAGACCTCATAAAATTAGAGATTGTCACACAGGTTGAAACATTTACTGATGGGATATGGATTACCTCTTGAGTTGTTGCATCGGGATGGGTGATAGACATGGGCTGAGAAATTGTCTACTCCACAGAGAAATAAGGGAAGCTAACACTCCCCCTTGACGGATTTTCTTAAAAGGAGGCTTTTGGAGAAGAGAGAGTTCAGTTACGCGTCGTCCAGAATTGGTTTTTTTTCCCTCTGAAGTTCCGCCTGTTTTTCAAAGTGAACTCCTTGTGGTTTCGTGTATCACGCAGTATGATACTTAAGTTCTGCCACAGACCAGCTAATTAGATTCGTCGTAGACTAGAGAACTCTGAAAATCTCCGACCTTGGTGTGTACTTGTGCATCATATATATAATGCTATATATATAGGGCTTGTAAATAAAAATTAAAGTGTTTCCGCGAAACTGAAAGTGGCCCTCTTCTTGAAGCCATTATAGGTCTAATATAGGCTGAAAAAATACTATTAGGCTATCATACACAAACAGAACACGATTTTGCAACATATCTATCAGCTGAATATTTGCTCAGATTTTGTTTTATCTTACTTTATCATTGAGACCAACCAGTACATATCGATAATAATATGTATTCCATAAATCGGAAACAATAAATCTTCCTATTAAAAAAAACAACAGAATCTGAGATTAATTCCTAGAAAAAACAACAAGCAAAGGAATATTTCGAACAAATAATTCTCCGATCAATTACGAAAAAAAACTAAAAAGAAAAGTAAATAATACCCATTTATATTCGATCATTTTCTATGAGAGGCCTACTTCTTTATTTGCTACCCTCCAATTACAGGGAAGGCACATAATAGGACCAGAACAGCGTAGTCCAGAAAGAAAAGATAAAAAAGATTATGGCTACTCAAGTCATACTTCGCAGGGAATCACCCACGATTATTCCCCATACGATAAAGGATCATACACGCAAAAAAAGATTAATATGGAAGGAAATGTTTGTTCAGCGGATTTCTGGGAGACCGAAGAACACCCCTACCCCCTACCCCCCTCATCCCTCTACTACCCCCTTCGTCCTGTCGGTCATCAGAGAGCAAAAGTGCAAATAAGAAACCGCTTACATAAAGCGAAAACGACACTCATAACTGCCACTCAACCCATGGGGACATGTAACGAACTCGTGTTTACCACGGATAAAGAAAAAAAGATCGGGAAAAAAAGATGGATACGGTTACAGAAATTCTTTTATTATTATTTTCATTGTGGTATAAAAAAATAAAATTATTAAAAAAATATATCTATTAGGATAGAACAAACAATTTCCACCCTCACTATAAAAATCGTCTGATGAAACATGGAATGTTTTGGGAGTACTTTGATAATCGTTTGAGTATTTGTTCGAAAAGAGAAAAGATCTCAAAAAAAAATTTTTTTGTCAAAGATTTTTTATGTAATTTTTTTTAAGTGTTATATGTTAGAAAGAAAAAGTTTTATTCGCAGAAATATATTTATAGACAAAGAATTTCAGGATGTCTTATGAAACGCTTCCGAATGCTTTTTTTTATTTTTTATTTCATTTATTTATTCATTTATTTACTTTGAGACTTTTTTTTCATTTATTTATTCATTTATTTATTTTTTTCCTAGTAATTGAAAATAAGAAACAATTTATAGAAAAAATAAAATAAGCATAACATTTATTTTTGGTATTAAAAAAATTGTTCTATTGAACCTTGTTGTTTATTTAGTTTCTAAAAAGAAGAATGCTTTCAAAACTGCATGAATAAATATTCTAAAAGAATAATGAACAGTCAGACAAAAAACATGTTATGTTAATTATGTTTTTGATTTATAGTATATAAAAATTTTATTAATATATTTATTTAAACATCAGCTAGATTCTATTTGCCTTTTTATTGCTATAATGAATGTTGGTAATTTAAATTTCATCTTAGCAATCATTGTTTCGTATAGTTAGTTTGATTAAAAAATGGATAAAACTGCAGAAAAGGGGCCGTTAGTATCTGGCATCAAAAATTCTTTTCACCTATGTCCAGGATGTACCGAGTAAAGGGTTACAACTGTAAGTAAAGTAAATTTCCAAACGATATAAGAAACCTGGGTTACCACATTTGGCGACTTATAACTCAGTTGACGCCACAAAAAAATCACTAAATCCCAACGGCCCCTATTTTGCAATTTGGCCAAAAAATGTTTTGAAAAACTTGATTTGATTTGTTATCAGTTTTGCAATGCAATTGTGAATAAAAAATTGATTTTCCAGATATTGCATAGTAAGTAAACATTGTACTTAATTTTCCAAACACACAATATGTTTCTGTTTAAAAGTTGTATCACATGCAAAATTGCACTTAAAAAATAATTAAAATAATTAAATGTAAAACAAAAAAAATATTATAATTTGTAGTACCTAAAATTATATAAGGAACCATTATGATATAAAAAAGAATATTTAAAACATATATTATATACAAAAAAATATGTTTAAATCACAGTTTATATGCAGAAAAACTAAATTCTTGTTATATAAAACCCTTATTAGAACTATTTTGGTGTATGACTCTGAAACTTGGGACTTTCGCAAGATCTGATGAGGTACATTTGAGTATATTTGAGAAGATTTTAAGGGCTATTCTTGGAGGTGTTAGGGAAAGTGATTGTTAGAGAAGACGGTACAACGCAGAAATTTTTAAATGCTATAAAGACCCAGGTGTTATAAAATTAATTAAGATCAATAGATTAAACTGGGCTGCTCATATATTTAGTATGAAGGATTTAAACCTTGTAAAAAGGCTCGTTTTGGCAAAGCAACACGGACGAAGAGGAAGAGGACAACCTTAAGTTGCGATGGATGGACGCAGTCGAAAAAGATTTTGCTGTACTGGGGGTTAGGAATTGGGAGGGCCATTGTCACCATTGACCATTGTTCCTTATATAATTGAAGAATACATGGAAATCTCTTCAAAGTAAAGCCCTGGCCCAGACTGGGCTGTTGTGCTATTGATGATGATGATTATATGCAAAAACCCCATTTAATTTAAATTGTTTTTTTATCTGTTCGTTTGCTATTTTTATTTGTTCACTTTTTATTTAAACTATTACTAAGGTTTAATCTTGTGTTATAATTTAAAATTTAATATATTGCTTAAAAATCTTTAACCAACTAATGATTTTACATTTAAATACAGTCAGTTGAACATAAAATTTTCTAGTTTATTTACAAATAAATGGTTCTGATAAATTTATAATAAGTTCCTGTATAAAGTGTTAAGTCAAGGCTCAAAAGAATTATATTCATTATCAGTGTTAACCTTGCTATTTCTTGGCAGCTTGGGTAAACTTAATTACCAATCTCGCGTGAGAAGATACCATCAAAAAAGGAAAGAAAGAAGATAGATGATGTAAAAAAAAAGAAAGCAAAAAGTCAAGAAAAAATCTTGATTGATACCTCTGTGCTTGACTTGCAGTTGAGACAAGTCTAGGCTGGTGCAACGGATCTCACGAATCAATTTGAGGCGACAGATTGCAGCAGGAGGAACGCCTTCTCAACTCCACTCGAAGATTGAGAATCCAGAATTTCTCGCAAAAAGTTCAGATTGCTTAACAAAATTGATTGCTTCGTTTAATAATAGATTCATTAAGTAAATTAATAGATTTTGAGTGAGTTTTTTTTAGAACAATTTCTGTAAAGTTTCTATAGGAGTGATGTCGAAACTAAAAAAAGTTTAATAAAGGTCTTTGCCGTTATTAATTTGAAAATATTGTAATCCGCCCATGTTTTAGTATGAGAGGGTTAAAATTGAGTCATCAATTTAGGGACCCATGTACGGATAATGATCTTTTAAGATAGTATTTTTAACAAAATTTTTAAAAATTGATTTGGGAATGCGTTTTATAAAACTCATAAAGAAGCATTTTTATCAAAGTTTTTAATAATTTATTTGGAGTGAGTTTTATAAAACACAAAAAGAAAGCATTTTTATCAAAATTTTTCAAAATTTTGATAAAAATGGAAATTACATTTTTATTTGATTTAAATTTTATTAAAATTTTGAAAAATTAATTTGGATGTGCTTTATAAAACACATAAAAAAGCATTTTATTAAAATTTTTAAAAATTGATTTGGAATGAGTTTTATAAAACACATAAGAAAGCATTTTTATTAAAATTTTGAAAAATTGTTTTAGAATGTATTTTATAAAACACGTAAGAAAACGTTTTTATCAAAATTTTGAAAAATTAAGTTGGAATGGGTTTTATAAAACGCAAAAAGCAATCTTATTAAAATTTTGAAAAATTGATTTGGAATGTCTTTTATAAAATACATAAGAAAGCATTTTTATCACAATTTTGAAAAATTGATTTGGAATGTATTTTATAAAACACACAAGAAAGCATTTTTAAGTAAAACAATTTTGAAAAATTGATTTGAAATGTGTTTTATAAAATACATAAGAAAGCATTTTTATCACAATTTTGAAAAATTGATTTGGAATGTATTTTATAAAACACACAAGAAAGCATTTTTAAGTAAAACAATTTTGAAAAATTGATTTGAAATGTGTTTTATAAAATACATAAGAAAGCATTTTTAAGTAAAACAATTTTGAAAAATTGATTTGGAATGTATTTTATAAAACACACAAGAAAGCATTTTTAAGTAAAACAATTTTGAAAAATTGATTTGAAATGTGTTTTATAAAATACATAAGAAAGCATTTTTATAAAACAATTTTGAAAAATTGATTTGAAATGTGTTTTATAAAATACATAAAAAAGCATTTTTATGAAAATTTTGAAAAAATTGATTTGGGAATATGTTTTATAAAACTCACATTGCTTAAAAAAATTTACGAAATAATTACAATAAAAGCACCAAACTGCATAGTTAATTTATTTTCAATTGTAATCTAAAATTCATAATGAAGATTAATAGGCTAAATGATAAAACATGTGTAAATATTATATAAATAAATTATTTTATTTAAACAATGAAATATAGTATTTTTATGAACAAAAATTTTAATTTATCAAAAAAAATTATATTTTTCTTTCTCATAGAAAAATGAAGGAAAAATATATAGAATAATATTAAAAAGAGAAATTTTTAAAGCTATATTGATATTTAACAAATTAATAATACTCATAAAATAAAATCGGGGTCTGATGGGCGATTGATTGATGGCCGATTGCGTTCGGTACCACAGGCTCTGAGTTCGACTCACGGAGGTTTGTAATGGTTCGGAATCTACTGTAAACTGTAGGCCCTGGTATAATAGGACTGTCGAACTGTAGAAACATCTTGTGTCTATCTGCCAGTTGGGAGATGGCCACGGCGTCGATGAAGATGATGATATAATGAAATTGCAAAAATGTTTTCACTAATTAATCGAATTTCTATTTAAAACTAAAAAATAATATTATTTGTCTATAAAATAAATAATATTATATATATATATATATATATATAATATATACCTTTTCGATTTCGTATCTGCAATCTACAAAATTCGAGTTAAAATTGATTGCTCAATTCACACTACAACGACACATCCGTGAAAGCATGTTAATTCATCTAACACCTTAACGCAGACGCTATAAATCAAACCAGATCAAATTTTACTTCTGCAATTACTACATCCATTTCCCACTTACATAAATACCTCAATTTCCACGGCACGCGAGGCCATTGCCCATCGTCCGCGCTTAATGAAGAGCCCGTTCCTGTTTTCTTGTCATGGCGTCCATTAGCGGACATTATCGCCCGTCCAGATTTCGCGTCCGCAACCACACCTACAGGCTCGTCCACAGACGCGCAGCTAATTGCTATTCAGGCGACATCCCAGCGAATGGGAATGCGCTATTCAGAGTGCATCCTCAACACGACGACTCCTGCCTTCCTTCCATTCATTTACGGTGACGAGATGGTGAGTGAGAAGTGAAAGATTGGACTTTTTTTTTTTTTTTTTGTTGTTGTTGTTGTGAGAATAGGTTCACTGAAAGATGGCCATATCTTCATCTTTCGTTGGTCATTGTGTTCAAATTGAGCAGCTATCGTGTTTGTCGCTTAAAGCAAATGAATATGTAAATGGTTTTTAAATGATATTTGCACTGCGTTCTTTAGGCTTGAAACGACTTGTGACTGCATTCAAAGAAGCTAATGATAAAAGATGTAACAACAGCTAGTAGTTTTTCTTACGGCGTCAGATCCTATGATTAATTATGCTTTTCTGCTTCTTCATTGAGAGACCAGATGGCCTGACTTTCGGTACCACAGGCTACAGGTTTGAATCTTGGCGGTGGGATGGGTGTTTGTTAGGGGTTCGGAAAGCTCTGTTAAATTCTGAATGTTAATTTTGAGTGGTTCTGTTAATTCTGAATGTTTCCATGTTAAACTATATGTTTCGGTCTGATTAGCCTAAAGTGTGCACAAAATGCAGTAGAGCGACAAACCATATCTTCTTCATTGACGCAACAGCCCCATGGTCTGCCACATTTCAAAACATGACATGTTGTTTTCTATTAACTGGACAGGGCTGTCAGCCCAACTTACAGTCATATTAGACTATTTTATTCATTTTTGTCTGTTACGTTATATCCTACCAAACTATTATATCTAACCTTACATTATACCTTACTAATCTTACCATAACTAACTTTATAACATCATATCTGTGTCGTCGGTAGTATGGTGTGATTATCTCAATCTGTCACGCGGAAGACCACGATTTGATTCAACGCCAGGGAGAAATTCATTTTAGGGTCTGAGTGGCCAAAGGTCTAGCGCTTTGGATCTTAGTGCCACAGCTTTCAGGATCGAGTCCTAGTTGTGCCATGGATGTTTGTAGTGGTTCGGAATCCACTTTTAGCAGTAGGTCCCGGTAGGTTTCATATTACCGTAGAGCGTCACAGAGCCCAATCAAACTTCTTACCCACATTATTCCCAAACTGCAAAGGGGCAACTCAGCTCTAGGCACAGTGATGTGGTGTGGTGTGGTGTAGTCGTATTAGACCGGCACCTACGGCCACCGGTAAAAATTATACTAAATTAACATTCTAGATTTATCGTTAATGAAGACAAATATTTTTATTTAATATAAACCTTTTGAGAGTTACCCGGATACAAAGTAAATATACTTTTAAATACATGCGATATTTTTCGATTGTTAAAATATGAATTCTTTTAAAATAGGCTAAAATACCGAAAAGATGAATTTTTTTATCGAATATAACGTGTTGTTTCTTATCCCACTTGGTAGACAGCAACATCTAGTCCAAGAACTCATGTGGTCTCATGGAAGGAATGGGGGAAGGCAGCTTCTGTTGTGATGGAGCACTCGTATGTAGAAGTTGGACTTGACGCTGACTTTTTTTTACGGGGTGGGGTTATCTGTCCTGCGCCCGGCGCTCTGCAGTCATATTAGACCAGTCATGTATTATGACCGATATGGAAATAATATAGAATTATGGTGCAAATAATATGAAGAATTGTCCACGTTTTCCAGGCCGTGTGCTGTCAAACTAAAATGATGTTTGAAAGAAGGTACTTAGGAGCTGGGCGATGATGAAAACTTTGTAGCTAGAAGGATGACTGTATAAAAACAGCAATTTTATTAAATATTTTGTAAATTAGTATTTTTATTAGTCTTTTTATCTCAATTAAACTAAATTTATACATAAAGCTATTTTCCGACTTCCGCATATTCGACTTGGGTGCATTTCCCTTGGCAACATCACCTTTGGCGAATCAGGTTAGCGATCGAGACTGATTGACAGTAGTGATTCACCCATTCTTCTGTCAATCATTCTCAATCCCTAATCTGATTCGTCAAAGTCGACGTCGCGTTGCCAATGGAAATGCACCCTTAAGCGTTTTGCATCGGATCCACCTTGCATACCATTTGGTGTGGAAGTAGAAGCAATATATATATATAAAAAATTATCGGTAGCAGGGAAATTTATTCGAAATTATTTCTTCTCACGCAGAACGCTGATTGCTATTCCGGAGACATTCTTTTAGAATTCGAAAGATGTAAAGCAGTCCTTAATAAGACATCTCTTACATTCCCTCGCTAATGGCACTGACAAGACGCTAAGTAATCGAAGTGGAAGGCTTCTTCACTTTCTTTGCCGAGAGTGGAGATGTTTATTAAAAGATGCGATGAGAATATTGAATGAACGGATGAAATGCGATTTGCATATTTCATTTCGATAATTGGTACACATGGCTGCGATTTAATTTAATGATACAGGTATTAAACGTGTTGTTCAATAAGTCGTATTACTGTCATCAGCATTGTAATTCTGATGTGATGCTATTAAAGAGTTAATATTAACGGAGATTACTGGTTTTTATTAGTTTTTTGATGGCAGATAAATCTGAGAGAGTAAAAAAGTAATTGAATTAAAAAATAATCAATAATAAAACTCAGTTTACGTATCTCGGTATTGCCCTTTCCAATTTTTTTTTTTTTCACATTACAGATCATTTGGAGTATCTGTATTAAATATAAGTATTTAGTATTAAAAAAATAATAATTGTCAATCAAAATTGTGTCAATTTTTTTTCACATTACAGACTATTCGACTTATCTCTGGGAAATATAATTATTTAATGTAAAGAAAATAACAAAAAAGATGTCAATATTTCTCACATGACAGATCATTCGATGTATCTTTGTGAAATGTAAGCATTAAATATAAAAAAAAATAATAAGTAAGGCGTAAATATTTTTCACATTTTGGGTGTTTGGGATATTTATGTGAAATATAAGTAATAAATAAATGGAAAATAATAATAAAAAAGGAGTCATGAAATAAAAATAATAAATAAGGTACCAATTTTTTTCATATTACAGACCTTTTGGGGCATCTGTGAGAAATATAAGTATTTAACATAAATAAATAATAAATAAGGTAATTTCACGTTATTAAAATTATAATTTATATACTATCTAATGATTTACTACGGATTACGAAGAAGACATCACGTCACCTTAGTTAATATTTTTGGTAAATTATTGTTTTAAAATTTATTATTATTTATTATATTATATTATATCGTTATTTAAAAAATATAAATTTTTATTTTTTTATTTTATTAAACATCTTCACTCTTACTTTTAAAAAGTACTTTTTTTTTATAATCTAAAACTTGCATATTTAAACTAAGCATATTTTAGTTTACTATGTATTTGATTGATTGCTATAACTGTAATTGTCCTTTTTTCGGAAAGTAAAGTCCTTGTCAATGCAGTACTGTACTGAGTAATGTCTGTACTTTAAAATTAATTGATTGGTATCTCTCATTTCATTAAAAAAATAAGTAATTGATTAAGGGAAGACGAGAAAAGAGTTTTCTTTGGCTGGATTAGAAAATTACAGAACATTCCTCCTCAACACCATAGATCATCCAGTGGGACTAGGAATTTCTTCCAGCTACCTATTCATTATCTGTTCTGAGGGAGACTTCCGTTTAATTAATAGCTCCTCCAGTGACACTTATCGAAAGAGGAACTGCATCAATTAACAGATCCTACCTTTAGAAATTAATATTCCTCCATTCATCACACTTAATGACTGAGATAGAGGAAGAGCGAAGAAGAATCTATCTTTAAGAGGATGAGGAATGAACTCTGGAAGATGAGGTGGCTGATTTTTTCACTTCGAAATTGTAAAAGATAAGCGCAAAATGGATGAGGAATATGACTTTTTGTGTTCTTTAATTTCAGCAAAAAAGAGCACTGGCGTTTCATTATGGAAATATTAAAAAATAGGTATACAATCGTCAAAATTAAATATGTCCAAATCTTGCTCAAACGGTTGTTAAACGGCAGTTTGAATTCCGCTTGTAGAGTATACTTTCATGTGGTTACTGTGATACTAAATATCTCGTACAAGTAGTCGTATATTTTTTGGGTTCCTTCAATATAAATACGGAAAGTTATCGTTGAAAGACATTTATTCCTCACCTCTCCTTCTTGTGAGAATAAGGAAGTAGGCACTCGAGTTTGCTTCTTGGAGATCTGTTAATATCAACCCCTGTAATCAATCAGCATGCATCATTATCTACAAGCAGTCAGTTTGTATCGTACTCTACAGTCAGTAACTAGGATTCAGCATCTGCAATTAGTCAGTTTGTATTATACTCTAGAGTCAGTCAGTATGCATTATCATCTGCATTCAGCCAAATTGTATCATACTCTACAGTGAATCAATATGCATCACCATTTACAATCAGCCAGTATGTATAGTTTTCTGTAGTATTTGCACGAAACATCATCTACAATCAGATAGTTTATATCCCATTGCAAAGTCAGTCAGTATGAATTATTTACAATCAGATAGTTTATATCCTATTGAACAGTCAGTCAGTATGAATTATTTACAATCAGATAGTTTATATCCTATTGAACAGTCAGTCAGTATGAATTATTCACAATCAGTATCATCCTCTACAGTCAGTATGAATTATCTACAATCAATCAGTATCATCCTCTCCAATCAGTATGAATTATCCACAATCAATCAGTATCATCCTCTACAATCAGTACGTTTTATTCTCTACAGCCAGTCAATACATCATTATCTACCATCACTCAGTTTGTATCATACTCTACAGTCCAATGCTGTACTGTACTGTGCCAATGTCTGTACTTTAAAATTAATTGATTGGTATCTCTCATTTCATTCAAAAAATAAGTAATTGATTAAGGGAAGACGAGAAAAGAGTTTTCTTTAGCTGGATTAAGAAAATTACAGGACATTCCTCCTCAACACCATAGATCATCCAGTGGGACTAGGAATTTCTTCCAGCTACCTATTCATTATCTCTTACGGCGAAGAACTTCCGTTTAATTAATAGCTCCTCCAGTGACACTTATCGAAAGAGAAACTGCATCAATTAACAGATCCTACCTTTAGAAATTAATATTCCTCCATTAATCACACTTAATGACTGAGATAGAGGAAGAGCGAAGAAGAATCTATCTTTAAGAGGATGAGAAATGAACTCTGGAAGATACAGATGGCTGCTTTTTTCTCTTCAAAATCGGAAAAGATAAGCACAAGATGGATGACGAATATGACTTTTTGTGTTTTTTTAATTTGAACAAACAGTGTTCTAGCGTTTCATTATGGAAACATTAAAAAATACGTATACAATCGTCAAATTATCTATTAAATATGTCCAAATCTTGCTCAAACGGTTGTTAAACGGCAGTTTGAATTCCGCCTTTAGAGCATATTTTTTTGTGATTACTGTGGTACCCAAAAATTCGTACAAGTTTTCGTATATTTTTTGGGTTCCTTCAAACAAACACAAAATGTATTTCTTAAAAGACATTTCTTCCTCTCCTTTCATTCATGTGAGAGTAATGTAGTAGGCTTCCCTGTATTCTTCTTGAAGACCAGTTTGTATTATCTTATACAGTCATCCAGTAAGTCAGTTTGTATTTACTCTAGAGTCAGTCAGTATGTATCATCATCTACATTGAGTCAACAGTTTGCATCACCATACAATCACAGTGAATCAATATGCATCAACAATCAGATAGTTTAATCAGTCAGTATGTATACTTGAATCTATACAGTATAGCATTGAAATCGTCATCTACAATCAGATAGTTTGAATCACATTGCCCAGTCACTCAGTATGAATTAGTCACAATCAATCATTACCTTCCTCTACAATCAGTATGAATTATCCACAGTTAATCAGTATCATTCTCTACAATCAGTATGCATTATTCTCTAGAGTCAGTCAATATGCATCATCATCTACGATCAGTCAGTATGCATCATCATCTACGATCAGTCAGTTTGTATCGTGCTCTACAGTCCAATGCACTACTGCATTATGCAATGTCAGTACTTTAAAATTAACTTATTGTATCCCTTGTTTCAGTCAAAAGGATAAGTAATTGATTAAGGAAGACGAGAAAAGAGTTTTCTTCGGCTGGATTAAGAAAATTACAGGACATTCCTCCTGAACACCATAGATCATCCAGTGTGGGACTAGGAATTTCTTCCAGCTACCTATTCATTATCTGTTCTGAGGGAGACTTCCGTTTAATTAATAGCTCCTCCAGTGACACTCATCGAAAGAGAAACTGCATCAATTAACAGATCCTACCTTTAGAAATTAATATTCCTCCGTTTATCACACTTAATGACTGAGATAGAGGAAGAGCGAAGAAGAATCTATCTTTAAGAGGATGAGAAATGAACTCCGGAAGATGAGATGGCTGCTTTTTTCTCTTCGATATAATAAGATAAGTGTAAGATAGATGAGGAATATGACTTTTTGTGCTGTTTAATTTGAGCAAACAGTCCACTAGCATTCCATTGTAGAAACGCTAAATATTAAAAAACGTATATAATCGTGGAAATTAATTATATCCAAATCTTGGGCAAATGAGTGTGCTGCCAGAAATCAGTTCAGTAAGCTGCAGTTTAAATTCCGCTTTTAAAGTATACTTTTATGTGGTTACTATTATACTAAAAGTCTCATACAGGTAGTCGTATATTTTTTGGGTTCCTGCAATATAAATAGGAAAAGCTATGTTTGAAAGACATTCCTTCCTCGCCTTTCCTTCTTGTGAGAATAATGAAGTAGGCACTCCGGTATGCTTCTTGGAGATAGGTTAGTATTATCCTCTACAGTCAGTCATTATGCATAATTATCTACAATCAGTCAGGTTGTATCCTCCTCTAGTGTCAGTATGTATTATTCTCTGACAGTATGCATCATAATCTACAAGGGGAACTGCATCAATTCATTGTTCAATATGTGAATCAATATTCATCAGCATTTACAATCAATCAGTATGTATAGTTCTCTATAGTATCTGCATGAATCTTCATGTACAATCAGATAGTTTGTATCATATTGAACAGTCAGTCAGTATGAATTATCCTCAATCAATCCTCTCCAGTCTGTATGTGTTATTCTCTAGAGTCAGTCAGTATGCATCATCATCTACGATCAGTCAGTTTGTATCATGCTCTACAGTCCAGTGTAGTACTGTATTGCGCAATGTCTGTACTTTAACATTAACTGATTGGTATCTCTTATTTCAGTCAAAAGATAAGTAACTGATTAAGGAAGACGAGAAAAGAGTTTTCTTTGGCTGGATTAAGAAAATTACAGAACGTTCCTCCTCAACACCATAGATCCCCCAGTGTGGGACTATTAATTTCTTCCAGCTACCTATTCATTATCTGTTCTGAGGGAGACTTCCGTTTAATTAATAGCTCCTCCAGTGACACTTATCGAAAGAGAAACTACTTCAATTAACAGATCCTACCTTTAGAAATTAATATTCCTCCATTTATCACACTTAATGACTGAGATAGAGGAAGAGCGAAGAGGAATCTATCTTTAAGAGGAAGAGGAGAAATGAACTCTGGAAGATGAGGTGGCTGCTTTTTTCACTTCGAAACTGTAAAAATTAAGTGTAAGATGGGTGACGAATATGACTTTTTGAGCTGTTTAACTTGGGCAAACAGTGCACTGGCGTTTCATTATAGAAACCCGAAACATAAAAATATGTATAGAATAGTTAAAGTTAACTATACTCGAATCATGGCCATATGAGTGTGTTCACAGCAAACAGGTCAATAAGCGGCAGTTTGAATTCCGCTTGTAGCGTATACTTTTTTGTGGATTGTACCATGGTACCAAATGTCTGGCATAAATGATCAGGTATTTCTCGAGTTTTCTCCAGTACTAAATTTAAACAATCCGTTATCCTTTAAAGGCATTTCTTCCTTTGCTTTTCTTTTTCTGAGTATAATATAGTAGGTTCTCCAGTATTCATCTTGGTAATCAATTTATATCATCATCTACGAACAATCAGTTTGTATCAAATTCTACATTCTGTCAATAGGATTCTTGATCTACAATCTGTCAGTATGTATCGTCCTCTGTAATCAGTGTGTATGTATCACCATCAACAATTAGATAGTTTGTATCATACTCTACATGCTGTCAGTATGAATCTTCTACAATCAATTAGCAGATGTCACCCTTACAGTCAGTATGCATCAATCTCTAGAGTCAGTCAGTATGCATCAATCTCTAGAGTCAGTCAGTATGCATCAATCTCTAGAGTCAGTCAGTGAGCATTATTATCACTTTGTATCTAACTCTACAGTCAGGTAGTAGTATTCGTCATCTACAATCAATACATTTCTATGAAAATACTAAATTTGTGATTATGAAAAAAAATAAATAAATAAATAGTATAATGAATAAATGTAAATAGTTAATAAATAACTATATATCTTTAATGATATTATATTTGTAATCCTTAAAAATATTGAACACAAATATTTATATTTTTTGTGATAAAATTGTTTTACAATAAAACAATTATTTTCAACAAAGTCTTAGATAATCTACTTTAACTCAAAATACCTTACAGTTTTTTTTAATCCTAGTGTATACCAAGTAAGCTCAACTCAGAAAAAAAAATCCTTTGTAAAAGAGAACTATTTGTCTTGTGTTATTTTAACTAAATCCACTTAAAAAACATGCCAGAATATATTCTTTGTTTCGCAGCAGCAAGCTAAACAAGCACTCCTCGCAGTCTCAGGTGGAAATTTGCAGCGAATCTCCGATACTCCTCAAGCACTTTTCTTAATCCTTTCGGAACATGGACAAGAAATCAAGGACGTCTGCACTGTTACTTACACGTTTAAATCACCACAGTTATCATTAATCTTGTTGCTCTGCGTCTTTTTCTTCAGTGAAAAAAAAAACAAGCTTAAATTTTTTTTAAAAAGAGTTTTTAAAAAAACAAAATGTCAAGAAGCTTAATTAATCAAACTTAACTACTCAAATAAAAATTTAAAAAAAAAATAGAGGAGAAATTTAGATGATTAATTTAACTGAAATCTTAAAAATAAATTTGTTAAACGAAAGGTAAGCAATGTATAGTATATACGTATATTATATATGCATTTATATACTATACATTACATACGTTTATATACTATGCATACTTATATACTATACATGTATCGTATACATGTATACATAATTAGTGACTTATACTAAACAGCAATATGTATAAATAATTAACGTTGTAAAGTATATAGTAATATATGTACATAATAACATATAATACATATGTAAACACAATTAGTGTCATGTAGTAAATACTGTTGTTGTGCCTAATCTTAATGTTGTTCATGTCTAATAATGTCTAACATATTCATGTAACAGTATATTGTAATAGTTCATGTCTAATGAACTAACATGTTCTAATTATGTCTGATGTTCTGATTAACTGTTCTAATTATGTCTGATGTTCTGATTAACTGTTCTAATTATGTCTGATGTTCTGATTAACTGTTCTAATTATGTCTGAGGTTCTGATTATGTTCTAATAGTTCATGTGTAACATATGTTGTTCACGTCTAACATGTTGTACATGTCTCCATGTCTAATCTTCATGTTGTTGTGTCTAGTTTCCAGCTGTGCGGGACGGACATCCCATGAGTATTCCAGTCATGGATGGAGGAAAAGGGGGCAGCTTCTATTGTGGTGGAGCACCCGCAGGTAGATGTCTGACTTGGCTTCTGACGCTGAAGAAGGAAGGCAATGCCTTACGGGAGGACTTTTAGGGGGAGATTAACCCGAATTTGGATATCATATGGGAGAAAACCCGGAAAACTCCCACCATTTAGTCTGACTCACGAGGCAAGATGTTGAACATCCCAAATGTCATTGTGTCCCTCGTTTTTGAAACATTGTCTACAACAAAGCAGCCAGCTGATAGAACCTCAGCCCCTATTCTACTCGCCAGCGGCGCACGTCGCCACTGCGCCACGAGTCGGGAATATATATATATATATGCTTTTTGTAATCCATAACAAAATTTTTACAAAAATTTTTTTTTTTTTTTTTTTTTTATAAAATTGCTTTACAATAAAAAAATTATTTTTAACAACAACATAAAGACTTAATTAAAATACCTAATAGTGTTTTTAATCCTGTCCCAAATAGGCTCATCTCAGAAAAAAAATATCCTCTTGTAAAAGAGAACTATTTGTCTTATGTTATTTTATTAAATCCACTTAAAAAACACACCAGAAAATATTCTTTGTTTCTTCAGCAAGCCAAACAAGCACTTCTCGCAGTCTCAGGTGGAAATTCGCACTCCAGTCTGTGATACTTCTTTAAGCACTTTTCTTAATCCTTTCGGAACACGGGCAAAAGAAATCTAGGACGTCCGCGCTGTTATTTGCACGGGCTAAATCACCACCAAAGTTATCATCAATCTTGTTGTTCTGCATTTTCTTCTAGAGTGGAAAAAAAAGCTTAGTTTTTTTTCTAAGAATAGGGTTTTTAAGGAAGCAAAATGTTAGGGAGCTTAATGAATCAAAAGTTAACTACTTAAACAAAAACAGAGGAGAGATTTAGAGGATTAATTTGAACTGAAATCCTAAAAAAAAATTTGTTAAAAGAAAGGTATGCAATGTATAGTATATACATATATTATGTATGCACACTTATACTATACATTACATACGTTCATATACTATATAAACGTGTATATATGTATACATAATTAGTGTCTTATACTGAGCAGTAATATATATAAATAATTAACACCTTATAGTAATATATGTACATAATGACATATAATACTAATTTATATGTAAACACAATTAGTGTCATGTAGTAAATAATGTTGTTGTGCCTAATCTTAATGTTGTTCATGTCTAATCATGTCTAACATGTTCATGTAACAACATGTTCTAATAGTTCATGTCTAATTAACTAACATGTTCTAATTATGTCTGATGATGTGATTAATTGCCTGATCTCTTCTGACTTCTATGTCTGATGTTCTAATTAACTGCCTGGATGTCTTCTGACTTCTATGTCTGATTTTCTGATTAACTGTCTAACAGGTTCTAATAATCCAGGTCTTACATTTTGTTAATGTCTTCATGTTGTTCATATCTTCATGTTGTTTTGTCTCGTTTCCAGCAAAGCGGGACGGACATCCCGTGAGTAATCTTCTTCTGGATGGAGGAAAAGGGGCAGCTTCTGTTGTGATGGAGCACCCGTAGGTAAAAGTCTGACTTAGCCAAGCGCAAGAGCTCCTAACACCCTATGTTCAGGCCCCATTGTAAATTATGGATATGCCCATTAAAATCTTCTAAGCATGTCAGAGAGCCCTATTTCAACTTATCAGTAACTTATGAAGATTTTTGATGAAGATCTTCCATACGACACGCAAATGCGGGGCAATTCTTAAGGGTGCATTTCCACTGGCGCTAATACGACATCGACTTTGACGACACCTTAAATTTCCTCACACTAAGCACTGTCTTTCTCCATCGCCTACCACTGGACTGTTCGTGTTCAAAAATAAGTGGAACACAATCATTCGAACCTTCGATGCTTAACAAAAAAGAAAAACAGTATAGCCGTAATACAGTATAGCCGTCAAAAAGTTCAAGCTGTAAAGTTCAACACGAAATCGAAATCATCCTTAATCATTGAGATTTCTTTTGTACTTATTTTATTTATTTAAAGAAAAAGATACAGAAAACCAATTAGGAAATTGATTTTTTTTTTAAATATTCCTATACATTTACTAAATTTAATTTACTAAAACTATTTCTTATTTTAAAATTATTCTAATTGTTTGACCTACATACTATATGTAAAAAAGTGTTTCTTCTTCTTCAATGGCGCTACATGGTGGGCCAAGTCCGACTGCCTACTGGCAGATTCAGAAATAGCAGATGTTTCCCTTCTATGGGGTAAAGTTGTCAGCCCTACGCCCAACAGTCATATTAGGCTGGAATTTACAGTTTAAAGTGAATTTCTAAACACTACAAATGTCCATGGGAACTCCGGGAACTCAAACTCGAAACCTGTGGCACCGGGTGTGAAAAGAAAATGTTTAGAAGGAGGTTTATAAGAATACGCTAAAAAAATTTTTCTTTCTTTTTTACCAGCTTTATTATCAATGCGAAATGCTTTACATAACTTTTTTTTCTAATATAGCTGGCAATACAAAGACAGCCACAGTTTTTACTTAGCAAGTATGATCAAAATTAGAACATTTCATGTGTGACACGATAATTTTTTTTTTTTTTTCAAATATAATCAATATACACGTAAAAATGATAATAATATGACGATATAAATGATTCAACACGTGTGATTAGAAATTAAACATCTTATTTTCGAATGTAGGTTTTTAAACTTGTAACAATTAGTATCTCATCCCAAAAAAAAAAAAAAAATTTCTTTTCTCCCTTAAACTTGAATGACTGGTATGATAGGAAAAAAAGTTTTATATGCGAAGTCCATTAACTAAAAAAAAAAAAAAAAAAAAAACTTTCTTTTTTTTTCTTTCCTACTAAAGAAATTCACTTTTTTTTCTTGCTAAACTTTCTTTGACAACTGCGCCACAAATTAAGAACGCACACGAAAAAAGGGGGAGAGAATTCCAATGTTCAAGAATGTGTTGCTCTGGGAGACAACTTCTTGTGTGTGATAGGAGATATTTTCTTTTTACGGGGTAAGGTTATCAGCCCTGCGCCCAACGCTCAGCAGTCATATTAAAATGGGATCTACAGTTTAAAGAGAATTCTGAAACACTACAAACATCTATGGCACCGGCGGGACTCGAACCCGAAACCTGTGGCACCGATAATTAGAACGCTCGACTATATACTACACGGTGTTAACAAATATTACTCTCACGGGTTCACGGACTTACTGTATAGATGATGTTGTCGTGCAAGTAGGATAAGAAATCAACGTATTACTGTTCACTCTAATGCACTAATTATGTATACATATCTACTATGTACTGTACAGGGCCAACTCAGCTCTAGTCACAGTGATGTGGTGAGGTGTAGTAGTAGTAGTAGTCATATTAGACCGGGATTCATAGTTTAAAGTGAATTCCGAACCCCTACAAACATCCATGGCACCTCCGGGGCTTGAACCAGAAACCTGCGGCACCCCGGGGCCCGAGCTAGTCTCGTCCATCCGGCCCCAAGAAATTGTTTGGGAAGCGGTAGTAAATTTATTATGCTAATTTTTTTCTTATTTTTTTTCCCCCATGTGATTATAAGTACGAAATGCTTTTCATATTTGATCACTATCATCTTCGATTCTTCTCATATTTGAATGTAACTGCAATAGATGCCACCAACGGATTTTAACCTAAGTCTTACAACATCACGTTATCACTGGATCGCAAGTGGACCTTTTTTGCTGTTGTGTCTTATCCCATTTGGTATACATATAGACCAAGTCCATGAACCCAAATGGTCTCATGAAAGGAAAGGGGGTGGGCAGCTTCTGTTGTGATGGAGCGCCCGTAGGTAGAAGTCTGACTTGGCTCCGTGACGCTGACTTTTATGGGACAGGGTTACCAGCTCTACAACCAAAAGTCATGTTATGCAGGGGCCTATGGCTTAAAGTGGATTCCGAATCACTACAAATATCCATGGCACCGCCGGGACTCGAACCCAAAACCTGTGGCACTGAGCGCCACAGCGCTAATCACTCGGCTAATCAGGCCCTGATATTTTTGCTAGTTTGTCATATAAAAAAAGTTTGCAGTTATATTCACTAAATTTTTAATCAACAGTTATCATCAGAATTAGTACATTTTATGTGTAACGCGAAACAATTTTTATTTAATGCAAATGTAGCCAATATACATAAAATGAAATCATTCAGCACATGCGATTAGAAATTAAACATCTTCTAATTTTCTAAAGAAATACCCCATATCTTGTCACTATCATCTTCGAATCTTCTCTTGTCTGAATTCCGTAACTTCAATAGGCGCCACCAATGGATTTTAACCTAAGTCTTCCAACAAGCATGTTATTACTGGACCTAAAATGGATTTTTTTGCTGGTTTGTCGTAATAAAAATGAGCAGTTATATTCACCAAAGTTTGTACTTAGCGAGTATGATCAAAATTAGCACATTTCATGTGTAGCACAAAGCAATTTTTTTTAATTCAAATATACACGTACATTTAAAGGATTTAACACGTGTGATTAGAAATTGAGCATCTTACTTTCGAATGAAGACTTTTAAACATGTAACAATTAATATCTCGTACAAATAAAAAAAAACTTGAATGACGGGTATTTTTTTTTTCCAATGCAGCTAGCAAACAGACATGAATCGTCTTGGATGCCTTAAGGCAAGCGCTGCACAGACGTTACTCACTTGGCATTACCCAGGGGGCGCATGTCACTTGAAGATAAGCCACGGACGCGGAGTAACAATACCCCCGCAACGCTCTACGATCCTATTAGACCGGGACCTACGGTTTAAAGTGGATTCCGAATCACTACACACATCCGTGGCACCGCCGGGACTCGAACCCTAAACCTGTGGTACCGAGCGCTAGCCATTCAGGCTCGAGTGACTGATATGTTATGGAGAAAAGAAACTTTAATATTCGAAGTCCATAAACTACAAAAATTCTGCGAAACTTCTTTCCTACTAAAGAAAGTCACTTCACTTTTTTCTGCTAAACTTCCTTTGACAACTGTACCAGAAATTAAGAAGACGCATATGCAAAAAAAAAAAAAAAGAGATAGACATTCCAATGTTCAAGAATTTGTTGCTCTGAGAGATAACTTCTCGTGTGAGATAGGAGATGTTTTCTTTTTATGGGGTAAGGTTGTCAGTCCTACGCTTAATTCTCTGCAGTCATATTAGACCGAACCACTACAAACATCCATGGCACCGCCGGGACTCAAACCCGAAGCCTGCAATCCCGGGCGCCAGAGCGCTAGTCACTCGGCACAAGTAAATGTTTAGTGGAAAAAAGAAAAAAATATACTAATATTATTATGTTAAATTATTTTTTATTTATTTATTATTTTTTTATACGTCTGATTATCAATGCGAAATGCTCTACATAAATTGTCACTGTCATCTTCGAATCTCCTCTTTTCTCAAAGCCGTAACTGCAATGCACGCCACCAACGGACTTTAACCTAAATCTTCCAGCATGCATGTTATAAGTGGAGCGCAAATGGAGTGCTTTGATGGTTTGTCGTGTAAATGTGCAGTTATATTCACTACGTTCTTACTTAGCAAGTATCATCAAAATTAGTACATTTTATGAGTGATACGAAACAATATTTTTTTCAATATACATGAAATTAAGTGATTGAAGACTGTGATTAGAAATTAAACAACTTCTTATTTTCGAAGAAAAACTTTTAAACATGTAACAATTAGTATCTCGTCCCCCCCCCACACACACCCCCACACCCCAATTTTTTTTTTTTTTTTTTTAAACTTGATTGACTGGTGTGATAGGAAAAAAAAAAATGTTTTATATTCGAAGTCCATTAACTAAAAAAACTTACTTTTTTCTTTCCTGCTAAAGAAATTCGCTTTTATTTTTTTTCCTTGCTAAACTTTCTTTGACAACTGTACCACAAATTAAGAAGACTACACACAAAAAAAAAAAGTCACATTCCAATGTTCAAGAATTTGTTGCTCTGAGAGACAACTTCTCGTGTGAGATGTTAAGAAATTCCAAAACTGCAACATCTCACTTCAAGTCAAAAAAAAAAAAAAAAAAAAAATTAAAGATTTTTTTTTTTCCCCTTCTATATATTTTTTCCCTTTTTTTCCCCCTCCGATTTAAAACTTTGTTTCAACTTTATTTCCTCAGGGGAGCAGCAGACTTTACTTAAATTCGCCTCAACTCAATCTGGAAAACCTGGATTTAATGTTGTATTTCATTCCCGGAAATGTGTCCTCACGCTCCGTAGGCTCTTAAATAAAGATGGAGGCTCTTCCGTGTAGGGCTGGGTGTAGGGGCATTAAGACCCTGCGCTCGCTCTTTTATATGGAAGGGATGGAATCTGAAATAGACTTTTTCCATCACACAGAGTTAACCGAGTCTTCAGTTCTCTAAGTCTTTCCGCGCTTGAAAAATCAAAGGGAAAAAGTTCTTTAAATAAGTAGATAACAAAAAAAACACGGAATTCTACACATGTTTTAGAGAAATCATGTCAAATTCGTTCAAAATATTAAAAAAAAAAAAAAAAAAATTTCTTCACGCTACAGGATGTTTTTTTTATAGACAATTAGATGGTTGTTTGATCTTTCACTTTGATAGATTTGCCCATATAATTTTTTAAGAATAAATAAATAATAAGTAATAAATAAATAAAAATATTGAAATAATAAAATAAATAAATAAAAAACGCACTTAAACTTAAGTGATGATTTTTTTAGAGTCAGAAAAAAATGACATTTTGTTTTATTACGATTTATTTTTTATTTTGATAGGTATTCAAAAAATAAATAAATAAATAAATAATAAACTAAATAAATAAAAAAAACATTAATCTCTTCAGGGAGGATTTTTTTTAGAGTCAGAAAAAAATTACTTAATTATTTTGTTTTATTACGATTTATTAATTTTATATTGATAGGTATTAAAAAAATAAAAATAATAAAAAAAAATCGTCCACATTTGTGGCCTCTGGGTTTTAATAATAATTTATAAGGGAAATGACTTCATATAGTCTGGCATAATTATTCATTATTATTCCGAGTATTCATTATTAAAATTAAATATATTTAATTTAACTGGTTTTATTTTTATCATATATTAATAATTTGTTCAAATAATCCAACAACACTGACAGTCCAAATACTACTTTACGCTATATTCGTATTCCTAACTGTACGCTGTAAATACAGTTATCAGTGCAGTAAACCATCTTTTTTTCTCGTTGAGATTCTGTAGTGAATAATCCATTATCAAATTCTTATACTTTTTATTAATGATGGTAATTATAATTATAAAAAACTGTTGTTGTTGTTGTTGTTTCTTATCCCACTTGGCTGGCCAAGCCCACAAGCCCATATGGACTCATGATTGAAGGGGAAGGAAGCAGCTTCTGTTGTGATGGAGCACCCGTAGGTAGAAGCCTGACTTTTGCTCCGTGACGCTCTTACAGTCATAGAAGACCGGGACCTACGGTTTAAAGTGGATTCCGAACCACTACAAACATCCATGGCACCGCCGGGATTCGAACCCGAAACCTGTGGCACCGAGCGCCAGAGCGCTAGACACTCGGCCATTCAGGTCCCAAATTTGCCAACGGTACGCAGTGTTCCCAGGTGGTCACCCACCCAAGTACTGACCGCGCCCAATGATGCTTAACTTCGGTGATCTAACGAGAACCGGTATATTCAGCATACCGTCGTTGGCATAAAAAACTAAATGTCCATATATGTGTCCAAGAGCGTCAAGAAGTTAATTCCAATTTACCAAGTGCCGATTTATTGTTGATGTCCTTTACAAACATTGCTTTCAGAAACGAGTAAAGCACCTCGCATGGTCAATGAGGTTTTCTGATGTGAGTTTTTCTATGTTTCCAGCAAATGCGAGACAATTACCCCTAAAAGTCATCCTGGAAGGCAATGCCATCGTCTGCTCTCAAATCGGTGAGTTGTTCGTGGCATAAGTGGAACTCTAAGGCCATCATTGTTCTCCCGAAAAGAAAAATAATCCACATATTAAATTCAAATCTGTTCGTTTCATTCCTTGCTTTTACAAGTTAGAATACTCGACGATGATTGCAGCATCATCGACATGATCGGAATGACTCGCATGGACAGGTTGCTTCCACTTATTAATTTCGAATCTGCTGTTGGTGTTAGTTCCATTCCTTGCTTTTAGAAGTTAAGAATACTCGACGATTATTGGAATATCTTTGACCTGAAGGGATCGACTCGCATGAACAAGTTGTCTGGTGGAACTTTTTGGTTTTCTCCCATGTAGATACGAATAGTGGATATTTGTCTTTGAACATCTATTGGACAACAATACCCTGCCATCATCAGCCATTTGTGGATTAATTACCCCCAAAAGTCCTCTCGGAATGCAATGTTGTCCTCTCAACTGAAATCCGTGAGCTGTTAGTGCTATACGTGGTACAACACGAGGATCATGATTGTTCAACCAAAAAAAATAATCCACATATTAAATTCAAATTTGCTTCAAATATCTCGACCCGTACCACACCAGTACACTTTGTAAATTTTATAAAACATAAAGTACCTAAACTAGCTAATTTTTATGAGTTTTTCACAATTTTTGAAGATTAAAAAGCATTGATGATATATTCAGTTAAAATCATCAGCATTGTAAATTAAAAAAAGTAATCAAATATAAAAATTTTATTAATTAACTTTTAATTACCAAAAAGCTCTATCAATAACTTGAAAGTTGTTTCTGTTTAACATTGCTTCGAGATGACACTTAAAAATAATATAAGACTATTCAATATAAAAAAAAAATTGATTTCTGAAAAATTTGTTGTATAGTTTTATCTATTTATTATTAATGCTATTTTTTTAAATTCGTAATCGTAAAAAACAAAATTCACATGTTAAGAATTATATGCTTTCTTTCTGAATTTTATATATAAATAACTAATGGAAACAGATCAATACATATAAAATCAATCTGATATAAAAGTTATAAAACAGTGGTTTGTCATAAAAAAATTTGTATCACGGAGATATAAAAATGACATTCTGAATTTTCTAAAATAGTAATTTAATTCATTGTAAAAGCATTGTAATCACCATCAAGAATCTCTGCTTAACTAAAATTATACCTTAAAAGAATTCTATATTTTCTATTATCAAGGCATTTCGCTACAATTCAGTAAATCCTAAAATGACTTTAAAAAAAAATTAATATCTGGATATATTTTATTAACTATAGTACTTGCATTATATTTTTATCTGAAGAACTCAAACAAAATTATTTGTACTTATCACGTATTTATCTCTCGTTTTTATCATAAGCCAAAAGCTTCAAAACAACAATTAATAACATAATGACAATTTGAAATCGATAAATTGTTATTTTCAACCAACGGGGAAAAATTGTTTACGGATTTACAGTTTGTTTACAAAACAGATGTCTGTTTGGTTGCTTCCGACCAGCTGCCGTCTGTTTTCACTGTAACCGCACAAAATGAAATGAAAACATATCGCTACATATGAAAAGAAAGGTAATCCTTTCGAATATTTTTCTGAGTTCAATGAATCTCTCAAAATTCCGAAATCAAAATTGTAAATAATTAATCAAAGAGTTTAAATCAACAAATGCAAAAGAATAATAAATACTCATTTATTATTGAGTATTTTTCGAATCTTTGTTTTAAAATAAACTTGCAAAAGTTGAATATTAAATATAATCATTACTTATCACACAATCATTTGTTTTGTTTATTATCTACTATTCAAACACGTTATTTTTTATTGATAAAATTTTTATCAAAATAAAAATGTTTGTTCAAACATTCTTATAGCACATGTCAAATTGTATAGTCATTGAAAAAAGACTCAATCACAATTTGGGATTAGAGAAAATATTTTATTAACAGTATACAATTTTCGAAATTAAAAGGTTTTTTTTCAATGTTTGATTTTTGCAAATTAGTAAGTTTATATATATATTTGTTGGACAGTTTGTTCTCATTAGTACAAAACACTAATTACATGTAATATAACAACCCACAACATTGCTTATCTGCTGTCAAATTTGAGTGATAGGTTGTTATTATGTACTTGTCAAAGAATATACATTCATCTCGCTTGAGAACGAAACATCACAACTCTTCCCGTGGGAAATATGCTACAATATTATTTTTTTAAATATCTTATCTTTATATATATATATATATATTTAAATATAAATATATTTAAATATAAATAAAGATTTCAAATAAGAAATTCGAAATTTTTTGTTTGTAATATTATAGAACCTCATTGTAATAGTTTATTTTATTCCATATGCAATTGAAATAAACAATTCATTTTATATTGATATAAAGTTTTGAAAAACAAAACCAGAGAAAACTATAAGAAAGTTACAGAAATAATCAAAATTGCACTAGATATTAAGCTTAAAAACGTGCTAATGTTTCATTAGATGAATTATCATTTATAACCACTTTATAAACAATATTTCTAAACAAACTATTTACTTTCAGATACTAAAAATAACTTTGACTTTGTTTAATATTACACATTTTTGACTATCACATACTTTAGTACGTGACGAAACAAAAACAAAAAAACACCTTTCAGCTGCCAGATCCCTTCAACCTAATGAACCATCACAGAATCTCAGACGACATTTTACCGATAAAAAAAAAGAAAACCCCTCAACTCAGCAAGCGCTAACTGCAGCACATTTTTATCGGTCATCAATAAAAGCAGTTAAAATGGAGAAGCATCGCTCGGCTATTCGGAGCAATGGATCCAGTAATGCGATCCGACGGAAGGTGACCTTCAGACGCCGATTTCAAGGTCAGAAAGAAGGTGAAGTGAAGAATGCAAAGTAAGGGGGGGGATCTTCAGGTGAGAAAGCCCTCTCGACAGGTGAAATTTAGAGGAGGGAGGTAGGAGTCTGACCGATTGGGTGGGGTGTTGACGGTATTGTAGGTGAGTTTAACGCCTTCTAGTGGTTTGATGTGAGTCGAATTTTGAGTAGGTTCGTGTTCTGTACCTGTCTTTATAAGAGCGTTTGTGATTGAATTGATATCACCCATTAAAGAGATGAACATGTTTATTATTATTGATTTTGTGCTTATAATATCAGAGGAATTTTTTTATGTATGGCTTTAGAAATAATTTAGTCAAATTAAATATTTTATTAATTAATTAAAAGTGAAATATATATTCATGATTATTTTTGTCTCGTAAATACAATAAAATTTATTTTAATAGTATAAAATTTCTACTACAAAATTGTTTTTATACTGTACAATTTATTTATTTTCTATTTATTCGAATTCTGAATAAACGGTAAAATATGAAAAAAACATAGCTAATATATGAAAAAATACAATTTCGAAAAATATATATCAAACCTACCAATATGTCTCCGAAGATAATAATATGAATAGATGATATAATTTACTTCATAAAATTTATTTGAAAAAAAGTTCCAAAGAAACTCAATTTATCTGAATGAATATTTTTTTTTATTTTAAGCCCATCAAAAATAATTTTCGACCATTTTTTTAAGAGCATCAATTAATTTTAAGAAATTTTTCTTAATTTTTTTTTTTTTTAAGAGTATCATATGTTTTTTTTTAATTTTTTTTTTTTTTTTTATTTTTTAATTTTAGACCTTTTTTTTTAATTTTTAGTTTTGAACCTTTAAGCATCAAATAATTTAGACCTTTTTTTCTTAATTTTTAGTTTTACCGAAGCTTTTAAGAGCATCAATTAATTTTAAGAAATTTTTCTTAATTTTTTTTAATTTTTAGTTTTACCGAAGCTTTTAAGAGCATCAATTAATTTTAAGAAATTTTTTTCTTAATTTTTTTTTAAATTTTTATTTTTATTCAAACTTCTAAGCGCATCCAATAATATTCGACCATTTTTCTTAATTTTTTTTTAAATTTTTATTTTTGTTTGAAGCTTCTAAACGCATCAATTAATTTTAAGAAATTTTTCTTAATTTTTTTAATTTTTAGTTTTTTTTATCAGTTAATTTTAAGAAATTTTTTTAATTTTTTTTAATTTTTAGTTTTACCGAAGCTTCTAAGCGCATCAAATAAATTTCGGTCATTTTTCCTTAATTTTTTTATAATTTTTATTTACATTGAAGCTTTTAAACGCATCAGTTAATTTTAAGACCATTAGTTAATTTTAAGAAATTTTTCTTAATTTTTTTTAATTTTTAGTTTTACCGAAGCTTTTAAACGCATCAGTTAATTTTAAGAAATTTTTCTTAATTTTTTTTAATTTTTAGTTTTACCGAAGCTTTTAAACGGATCAGTTAATTTTAAGAAATTTTTCTTAGTTTTTTTTAATTTTTATTTTTATTGAAGTTTAAATAATTTTGGACCATTTTTTCTTAATCTTTTTTAATTTTTATTTTTATTGAGGCTTTTATGCGCATCAAATATTTTTTAATTTAATAATTTTTAATCAAATAATTTTTTGTAATTTTGTACTTTTTGTAAATTAAAAAAAAATACTTTTGTAATTTTATGCTTTTTGTAAACTTTTTTCTATAAATTATTTCTATAATTTTGTACTTTTTATAAATTTTGTTCAATAAATTTCTTATTTGAATACAAATAAATAATTATCTAACATTCTTATACATAAAATTTAAGATCGATATAATTTTAAATTCAAAGTAACGTAAAATAAAACCAACTCTACAAAAATTGCTTCTTTATCATAACCCAAAAATATAAATCTAACAACTTATTTTACAAAAATCGAATTAAAAAGCTGAAGCCTAAAATTCAATTACGTTCTTAACAGAAATCCTTTTACACCGTGGAAATTATGCAGCAACTCCAGCATTATTCTGGCCCCAAACGATAACATGATACACACCGAAGTGAAATGAATTCACTGCAATGAAATTTTTTTCGAGGCTTATTCGACGGCAACCGGAGAAGACCCAGATGACCCTATCGAAAGTGTCTGCAAACACCACCCAGAGTACAAAAATAAAGGTCCCCTAACACAATTACCTGAGGTATCTACAAACCCTTTTACCTAATTATAGTCTTTTTCGCACAGCTAATGTTTCCAGAAAAGTTGGACGAAATCCAATTACAAGTCGAGCGAGCAGAAGCGAAAACGTTCGATTGCGTTCCATCCCAAGGAAGGAAGATGTGTGGTGGTTGAGAAAATCCAACGAAATGGAAACGCCGACTAGAAAATCAAATTAAATCGTCTGACGTTCCAAACTTCCGGTTATGCAACTCACACTCGTCGAAGCGGTTCTGTTGCCAATTTGAATTGAAACATTTTAATTAAGAGGGTGTGAGGTTTCAGTTAAAGTTTGGGGTAGGTTCGAAATTGCCACGGTGTTGCAGTTTAAATATAGGTTGACAAATTGTGGTGTCAAACTCTGGTGACGAACTCATCTGATAAGAGAAGAGATAAACCATGATTATTTTAAGAGTTAAGGAACAGAAACTTATACTCAACAGAAGTTGATTAATGGATGAAAGAGTTACAATTTTATTCATCAAGCTTTTTGATATAGAATATTTCTTTTTTTTTAGAACTTTTATGAGCTGTTGCAAAATAGATGATGCAGATACGAAAAAGAACAATATATTAAATAATCTCCATGCACATACTAAATGGATATTATTTCTGACTTCATAAAATATCAATAAAACAATCATCTTTTTTTCTTTTAAAAACAATAGCAAAGAAAATCAATCATTTTAAGAGATTAGGAAAAGAAACTTAAACTCAACAGAACTGATTAATGGACGAAAGAATAAATATCAAGAGTGAATAAAATTGTCTTTTTGACGTAAAATGTTTCTTTTTTTTAGAACTTTTACAGAACTTAGAACTTTTTACTTTGACAGAATACTACTGTGCCCAAAAAGTAAGATTAAATTTTTTTTTTTTCAAAAACTCTTTATCTATTCTTTCAAATTTATTTCATCGCCTTCAAAGTAATCCCCTCCATGCACAATACACTTATGCCAACTTTTTTTCCAATCCTCAATACATGCTAAAAAAGTCATCGGCAGGGATGGCCTTCAAAGTTGAATCTCTTCAATCGACTCAAAACGGTGTCCTCGGAGTGGTCTTTTGAGATTAGGGAATAGCCAGAAGTCGCACGGTATGAATACGATGGTTCTGGAACGATGTGGGTTTCATTTTTGGCGAAAAAGTCACGAAGAATCAATGCTAATTCTAATATAATAATGCTATTTTCTAATTATAACATACTACTGTAGCCAAAAAGTAAGACCAATTGTTATTATTTTTTCATAAACTCTTCATTTATTCTTCCAAATTTATTTCATCGCCTTCAAAGTAATCCCCTTCAGACACAATGCGCTTATGCCAGCTTTTTATCCAATCCTCAATGCATGCCAAAAAGTCATCGGCCGCGCCGATTCACGCTCAGTCTCTCCAATCGACTCAAAATGGTGTCCCCGGAATGGTCTTCTGAGATTAGGGAATAGCTAGAAGTCGCACGGTGTGACTACGGGGTTTGTGGAACGATATGGGTTTCATTTTTAGCGAAAAAGTCACGAAGAATCAATGCAGTGTGAGCTGGCGCATTCAGTGTTTTCGATACCAATCGAGATTTGATGCGTTTGAGGCCCAAAATGGAACTGACCGATCCTTTTGAAATTCCATCCTCATCAAAAAGGTCTCTAATTGTAAATGAATGGTTTGCAAACGCCAGATCTTTAATTTTTGGGACGTGAGCTTCGTCGGTTGAGGTTGATGGTCGACCAGAGGGCGCATTTTCTACCTTCTTTGGACTGTTTATACCACTTTTAAACATTTCTTTCCGATATAGGAATGTTCACCGAATGCCTTCTGTAACATATTACACGTTTTCGCAAACACAATTTAATGAAAGTTCTTTTCTCAATGAATTCAGACATTTCAAAAATCGCCGGAATCAGTTTTAGCGTCTCACAAAGGCAAGCGTAACACAATCACTAATAAATATTTTGACGTCAAATTTTACACAGATGTCAAGAACAGTGCCAGCAGCTTAAAAAAGAAAAAAAAATTGAAATTCCATAAGCCCTGGGAATTTTAAATTGAAAATTGGTCTTACTTTTTGGACACAGTAGTTTATCTGATGAAGGAATAATCACCATACACATATTAAATGGATATTATTGCTGCTTTTATAAAGTTTCAATAAAACAATCATCTTTTTTCTTTTACAAACAATAACAAAGAAAAGCAAAAAATAAATGATTAATTAATTAAATTTTGTATAGTAGAAAAAATAGATTTAACTAAATCAACTAGTTGAATAAGAACAATACATTGAATAATCACCATAAACATACTAAATAGATATTATTTCTATTTTTATGAAATTGCAACAAAATAATCGTCTAATTTCTTTTAAAAACAATAGCGAAGAAAAACAATAAATAAACTAATAATTAAATTTGATATCCGAGAAAAGATATAATTATATCAACTGTTTGTTATAAAAAAATTATTTTAGAAAACATTCAATTTCTAAACAAAATAATTAATTTGCTACAAGATTTGTTTGTCATGATATTCTTTTGAAAGGAAATTAACAACAAAAATAGTTGTTAATTGTTTGGAAACACAAAATGTTTATAAAATAATTTTGAAATTGTTTTACATATTTGAAACTATTTTACATTATCTCATAAATAATACTATTCTTCTTACATTTACTATTCTTCTTATAACTTTAAATGCAAATATTTACACTGTAAATAAAAGAATTCAGCTTTTTAAAAGCCATTTTAAAGCAATATAAGATTAGAACGCTCAGCCATTAAACACAACAGAATAAAATCTTAATATCATCTCCTAAAAATATAAGTAATGAGAAGTACAATGTTCTTATCGCCTGAGAATAAACAGAAATAATATGTATTGTTTCTCTTGCGAGAATTCTTATACAAATACACTCATGTCCATAAATTAAGGATAATGAAATTCAGGCAAAGAAAGAGACAGAAGCAAAACAAATTTGACTTATTTGTAAAGTCTATTTATTAAACAAAAGGTAAAGAGCAGAAAAGATGCTATATGTTTGACATAATTAATAAAAATTGCGATTTTTACTCCCTGGAGCAAATTTCAAAAAAGGACCTACTTACAAAAAATAGTATAACATGGTTAATATGGAGTATGTCTCCCGGACGATGCAATACAGGCCTTACAACGCCTAGGCATGCTGAGTATCAAATTATCAATCTGATCTTGGTTAATATTACACCACTCATCAAGCAAAAGTTCCGGTTGACAGGTGGGGGGTTGACAAGCCAATTCCTCGGCCAAGCATATCCCACACATGCTCTTTTGGATTCAAGTCCGGTGAGTATGCTGGCCAATCCATACGGGGATATCCTCCAATTGAAGGCAACAATGTTTACGGTGAGGACGGGCGTTGTCATCCATAAACAGAAATCCATCACCCATGGCGTCCAGAAACAAACGTACATGTTGTTCCAGAATGACATCCCGATAGATGTGGCCTGTCATCGTTACACTCTGAACATGCAGGTCAGTTCTGGAACCAAGAATAATTCCTCCCCAAATGAGTCATCCTGCACCACCGTAACGGTGTCGTTCAATGGTGTTCTCTTGGTGGTAACGGGTACCTGGCGCTCTCCATATGAAAGTCCGGCGAGAGTCAGAATGCAAACTAAACCTGGACTCGTCGGAAAACATCCCACCAGACCACTGTTGCGGTGTCCAAATGCATGCTCTGTACTCCAGGTTAATCGCAGACGACAGTGAGTTGCGGTTACTATTGACAGGCCTACGAGCATATAGACCAACGTTTAAGCGTTTTACACGGTCTGCCTTAAATTCTGTACCGGTAGCTGAAGAGAGCTGACGAGACAGGTCTGATGCTGTGCTCTGTCTGTTTCTTTTGGCAGTAACTGCTAAATACCGGTTCTCATTCGGCGTTGTAACTCGGGGGTGACCTGTGCTGTAACATCTACTCACATTACCATCATCTTGGAATCGTTGCCAAAGCCTGGAGATGACACTCTGGGCTATTCCAAGTTCCTCGGATACTTCCAGCTGGGTACGTCGACATTCCAGTCGTCCGATAATTCTACCACGTAAAAAATCATCCAAATGCTTCCTTTGTGCCATAACTATGCGGTTATTGCACTGAAAGGCTTTTAAAGCGCTTGTGAACAATTTTACTTCTTTGCCACCATTCCTTATATACCCCTCTCTTACACTCTCGTCATTGTGACGAACTATCCGTGCCATCTGGTGGTTTCCTGTAATTTGCATATTCTTCTTCAAGATGTGTGTGATAATTCTACAGGTGAAATATTTATTTTAGAGTTCAATTTCTGTGTGATTCTGAATTATCCTTAATTTATGGACATGAGTGTATGATGCCATTAAAACCCTAAGCAAACAGGGACCTCAGGTTGTTTACTATTTAACACGTTTACATTTTACGATAACTTATGTATAAAAATAAAAAATAAAGTAATAATAAAATATATAATAATAATAATAAATTATATATATGGGATATCTAATTTATTCTTTCATTATGCAGCAAAATTTTATATAATTTTTTTTAATTTTGTGATATTTTTACAACTTTAAAATAAAAATATTTCCTTTAATACAAAATAGAATTAAATTTAATTAGTTAACAACAGCTTTAAATAATGGAAAATTTTTAACTAAATTTTTAAAAAAAAACTTGTTTGTTATTGCTAATTTATTCGGCTGCTTTTCAATTAATTCCTCTGAATTTTTTCTTAAGTTTATTTTAGAGTTATTTTTAAAACAATTTTTTTCAATAATAAAATGATTTTAATAAAAATATTTATATGGAATATTATTTCACGTCAAAATTTATTCATATATTTAAAAACATTTATATTTTAGTTTTAAATTAAACATTTTAAATAAAATTTTGGAATAATTTAGCATACACTTACCAGAAAAATTGTCCGCTAAGAATAATAATAATAAGCAAGCGATTTATCATAAAATAACGATAACGATTAAATCATAAGCAAACGATTTATGAAAACAAAATATTTTTATTTATTTTCCGCACTATCATTTTCTAAATAATATAAACGGAGCAGCTGTTGATTTTTAAAATGTGTATTTAGAAGTTTTAAACAACTAAATATTAGAGAGTTTTTGCATACCGTTCGTTAGTTACCGTAGGACGTCCGTTAGCTTTTTCTCCCTAGCGCGCATGCTCATAGGAAATTATGTTTCCTATGAGCATGCGCGCTAGGTAGAAAAAGCTAACGGACGTCCTACGGTAACTAACGAACGGTATGCAAAAACTCTCTATTGAATAGAAAACGTCAGCATATACAAAAAACAATATTTTCTTAATTTGTATTGGTAAATTAATGACAATTGTTGATGTATACATTGAAATTGTTTTTATGTACTAATATGTGTTGTTCTTTCAGAATGAAAATTAGAAAATCTATACGTATTGGTGCGGTATGAATCATTGAATATAATTACGCTATATGAATTGGCTCAATATTAAAAAATCATTAAGGAAAATTGAAAAAAAATAGTCGGAAGAATTTGTTCTTTGGCGAGTGACCAGAATTTTAAGCCAAGAAAACATTTTTAATGTCAAAGCCGAGATCTGGTTATAAATGATATTGAGGAAAGTTCTAAGTTTGCAACAAGGTAGAACTGCTACAATAGGGATACTTAAGCTGTAACGGTGTAGAATTTTTTTTTAATCCCCAATGGATAAATAAACTATTTAATCATTTTGTGAAATTTAAAACAAAGTATAGAAAAATTTTAAATATCAGACTATTATTGCATCCAACAAAATAAATTTTCACAATTCCTTTGTAAGTGAAATTATAGGTGTTATAAAACATTCCAAAATAGTTGCACATGACAGGGATGATGATTTACATCAAATTTTAAATGTAAATCTAAATTAAAATGTAAATCTGGTGATTTACATCAAATGGAGCGTTATTTGGATCTATACTGGAATGCAGATTTTTAAAAACACCTCGTAATTTCAAAGAATGTTTTGAAATTACTGATGGACGTAAAATGAATAAAAATAACCATGTAGGCACACTAAAATTAATTATCTCTATGTCAAAGAGTCAATTCTAAGAATTCGAATTGATTCTAGGAATTCGAATCGACTCTACGAATTCAAATAGATACTGAGAATTCGAATCGAATCTACGAATTGGAATAGATTTTAATAATTCAAATCGATTCTGAGAACGTTCTGAAACGATGATGATGATATCTTATTAGTTACGAGTTGGATTATTTAGTTACTTCAGATTTCATTGAATATACTCAAACATTTTTTGCAGAATGTTCGATTCTTTTTCTATTGTAATTTTTTTCAGCTTCATTTGTTATGTTATTAGAATTCAAATGTATATTAGAATTGTACGCAAACTTTTTCTAGAAAGTACATCAATACATCTCATTTACAAGTCATTTTTGAACTACATGACAATAACATTACTCTTTTACATAAGCTAAAATTAATTCTTATTGCAGCTTTAAAATGCATTAGATAGTAAATTATCCTGGCTGTTCTGGCAATTCCGGCGGTGGATGGTGGTATGGATGCTTGTTAGTGATTCGGAATCCACTTTAAACCGTAGGTCCCGGTCTAATATGCCAAAACAATAATAGTGAATGTTAAAATGTTCGTTAGTTTTTTATTCATAGCATAAATAAGTGTTAAAAATGTTCAGTTATTGTTCAGTTTCTTAACGGATGAGTGGGGTTTTTTTTTCCCCTTCTTTTCTTTTCAAATACAGTTTTATTTCAGAATTTATTTAAATATTTTGTGCAGCTAAAACATGTATAGTTATAGTTAATAAATTTTTATCTTGTTTTATTTATTGTTATTATTATTAGTAGTAAAGAGGCTTGATGGCCGAGTGTCTGGCGCTCGGTGCCACAGGTATCAGATTCGAGTTCTAACGGTGCTATGGATGTTTGCAGTGGTACGGAATCCACTTTAAACCATAGATCTCGGTCTAATATGATTGTAGAACGTTGGGCGTAAGACTGACTACTACTATTACTACTACTAACACACCACACCACACCACATCACTGTGTCTAGAGTCGAGTTACAGTTTGTGAATGATGTGGGTGAAAAGTCTGATTGGGCTCCGTGACGCTCTACGGTCATATGAGACCGGGACCTACGGCTTAAAGTGAAATCAGAACCACTAGAAACATTCATGGCACCGCCGTGATTCGAACCCGAAAACTAGCGCTAGTCACTGTGCCACTAGGTCTCCTGTACAGGACTAACAGCCCTACCCCGTAAAAAGAAAGACATCTCCTGTCTCGAAATCTGCCAGTATGCAGAGGGTCTTGGTTCACCATAGGGCTGTTGCGCCATTGAAGAAGAATACAAAACATTTAATTAAGAAATATCTGCATTTGATTTTTAATCATATTGGATTTTAGGTATAATAACCATCACATTCAATTGAAAATATTTTTACGGTTTAATCCATTTTTAATCAAAGATAATCCATTATTATCCATAAAAATTGCATCATATTTAAACAATTTTTTTTAAGATAATTTAAATAAAATGTTGATAATACATTTTAATTACATTTTTTTGTTGAATAATTTATATTTAAATATAATATTAGTTACACCCTATTCCCTCATGGACCCTTAGGGAGGGCCAAGGCATGGTGAATTAGGTGAATTAGATTTCTATTTTTATTTCTGGCTGAACTTTACAACATATCTATGATGGAAAAAATCGTTCGAAGATTCATTAGTTTTTGTTCCTCCTTTGCTGCTTCTTATTAACCCATCATAGAAAAAAAATATTGTTCAACAATCCGTTCATTACTTTGTGATAAATAGAACAAAAAACTTAAAAAGTATTTTGGTGTCGAAATATTTCCACAATGACCTATTAGATGCCAACAGCCATGTCAGAAGATGTACTGCACGAAGCAACGCCTTTGGAAGTTTTGTGAAATTATGTCTTTAATTTATTATTTATTGTTTCATTTTGAAATTTCGTGTTTGGAAGTTCACTTTGATTCATTTCTGCTGTCAAATAAATCATAAATCTCATATTTTTTTCTAAGTAAAAGAAAGAGCAAACATTCTTTTTAATTGTAGTCACTTAAAAAAAAGAGTTTTGATAAAGTTAAGAAAAAAAAATGGCGATTTCCACCAGAGAATTACGACATATAACGAGTTAAAATCACCTGCGAGATGTTTTCCTTTTATTTTTTTTTTTTCACAAGCAAGTAACAAACTGTTTGACCTAAATTATATCTGATTCATGAGAGAGGAAAATTATTTTAAGCCATGTACAGTTTTCATGGATTTAAAAATAAAAAAACAGAATCCATTGTTTGTTGTGTTTCTTATCTGTTAATGGAGTGGAATGTAAACTGGAAAAAAATGTTCACAGATGTAATGTAATGCATAAAAGATGCTTTCATTTAAATTAAATAAAAAATTTCTGAAAACATCGTACGAAAAATATGTTATTTATTTCCTCTGTTCTTTTTTATGATATTTAAAAAGTACATTTATAACTGCATTCTTTTTCATCAAGTATATGACTATTATATTTTTCCTATGATCAGATATTACGAATAAAAAAGAATAAATTATATTTAATTAATGCTTGTATTTCTTTTATATTTTACATCTTACATTTATTAATATTAATATTTCCTAATTAGGGTCTGAATGGCCGAGCGGCTAGCGCTCTGGCGCTCGGTACCACAGGTTTCGGGTTCAAGTCCCGGATTCTATGAGTCCCCGAGTTATGGATGTTTGTAGTGGTTCGGAATCCACCTTAAACCGTAGGTGTTAACTACGTCTAATAGGATCGTAGAGCGTTGCGGGGGCATTGTTACTCCTCGACCGCGGCTTATCTTCAAGTTACACGCGCCCCTTGGGTAATGCAAAGTGAGTAACGTCTGTGCAGCGCTTGCCTTAAGGCATCTAAGACAGCTGTCTAAGTGTTTGCCAGCTGCATTAGGAAAAAAAAAAAATTTTCCTAATTAAAATATAAATAAAAAGCGTTCGTGTGTTTTGATTAAAAAACAATGCATATATTATTGCCATCTAATTATTATCGCTTTTTTAAAAAAAAATTTTTAGTTTACTACAGTTAATTTTAGTCCAAAAATTTTATTTTGAATTGGTGTGACTTTTATTTTCTGTTGTTGTTGTTGTTTCTTATGCCACTTGGCTGGCCAAGCCCACAGGGCTCATGATTGAAGGGGAAGGAAGCAGCTTCTGTTGTGATGGAGCACCCGTAGGTAGAAGCCTGACTTTTGGCTCCGTGACGCTCTTACAGTCATAGGAGACCGGGACCTACGGCTTAAAGTGGATTCCGAACCACTACAAACATCCATGGCACTGCCGGGATTCGAACCCGAAACCTGTGGCACCGAGGCGCCAGAGCGCTAGACACTCGGCCATTCAGGTCCCAAATCTTGCCAACGGCACGCAGTGTTCCCAGGTGGTCACCCACCCAAGTACTGACCGCGCCCAATGATGCTTGACTTCGGTGATCTAACGAGAACCGGTAGATTCACCATGGTACGGCCGTTGGCGAGTTAATTTTTAAAAGTTAAATACAAATTAATTTTTTTTTTCCATACATTTTAAAATATTCAATTATTTATATTAGTTTTAGTCCAAAAATAGAATATCCATATTTTGAATTGATGCGACTTTTATTTTCTTATTGTGATAAAAACTAACCTCTTTTTTTAATTTTCAGAATAAAAACAATAATTAGCATATTTAAGAAAAAGAACTCAACATATCCTGAGTTTGGCTAAAATTGTAATTTATTTAAAACTATTAATCAAATTAACTTCAATGTTTATTTAAGAAAATTGAGATATTTTGTATTTTCTTAATTGTATTCATCATAAAAAAAATTTAATTAATTTAACTTTTGTTTCGAAAATTACTTAATATCATTTGATTTGAATTGTTTAAATGACTTTAAACAATTATAGTAAGTACAAAAAGGCTTAATTATGGAAGAAAAAACAATATGACAAAAACATAACAATTTTTTCTATTTTGAATAAAATAACATATTATTGTCTATTATTTTCAAATTATACTTTTCTTCTATTTTTCAAACACTATCAGTTTGTAAGCCAAATAGCTTAAAACAAATTATTTTTATTACTGAAAAGTAATAAATAAGCAACGTAGTAGTATTTTAAAGCTACTATAATAATTACATTAAACTATTGAACTAATGATTAATCTTATTTTCAGCTCTTTTTAAAAGCTATTATTTTATTTATTTTTTCGATAGATTTTTCATTATAGTTTTGTGAAAACATAAAAAAAATCATCTTCTCCCTAAACACAAGCCGGGGTAATCAAAATAAAAAGGCTTATACATAATACATTTTCTATAAGCAAAATTAGTTTCTTAAAGGTAATTTTCAACTGCTTTTTTGAAATCATTAGAGAGTTTTTGCATACCGTACGTTAGTTACCGTAGAACGTCCGTTAGCTTTTTCTCCCTAGCGCGCATGCTCATAAGAAACTGCGCATGCGTATCTGTAATAATGTTTCCTATGAGCATGCGCTAGGGAGAAAAAGCTAACGGACGTCCTACGGTAACTAACGTACGGTATGCAAAAACTCTCTATTATCACTTGTGTTTATTTACCTGCAAAAGCCGAAAAACAACAAATCGAAATACTTTTTTTTTCACCTTCCTAAAAAATTGATTTTTTTTTATTTTTTTAATTTAATGGCCTGGTCTTATGTACGGGTTACCCATAAAATTTAGAATTTAATATAAGAACAGAACGCATAACAGCAATATTAAAAAATAAAATAAATAAATAAAAACTATAGAATTCCAAACGATTTTCTGAAAAATATCGTTTTCACTCAAAAAAAAATAAATAAATAAAAAGGCCTTTGATTTCACCAAACGATAATTTAAAACAATTTTCCATTAACTTCTATTTTTGAATTATCTTTATAAATAAAAAATACATAATTTACAGATATATAAATTAATAATTTTATATATAAATTAATTTTGTATATATATAAAAAAAACTCAAAGAATTTTTAAAAAAAATTTCAGTGAAAATGTTTAAAATTGGAAGTTTAAAAGATTTAAAGGTACTTACGTATTAACGGTACCTTGGCGACAGTTGCGCCAATAAAGAGCACACGCGCCAACCGCAGCTACAGATTTGGCGATTTTTAAGCGGCACCAATCTATTCTATTGGTTTGGTAACCTTAGTAGCTGTTAGATTGGCGACACTTAAAAACCGCCAAGTCTGTCGCCAAGGTACCGTTAATACGTAAGTACCGATTTAAAATTTAAAATTACAAAACAATACCCTTATATTTCATGGGTAATTTATGGTCCATTAGGAGCTGAAAAAAGAAAGGTGAAATCGGAACCCTAAAGTGCAGAACCCCACAAGAACTATCCAATTCAACAACGACAGGACTATAACAAAATTTAATGACTATAAAACTTTATGATTTAGCAATTGTTCAAATACTACAAAAAGCACTACCCAATTCAGACACAGAAGACTGTTAAATAACTTTTATAAACATGCATTAATTAATCCTCAGACACTATTTTGAGGACAATGAAACAATAATCTGCTTATATTTTGAAAGCCAGACAATTTAAAATGAACTGCAGAGCACATGACTTAATATGGGCCATTTGTTAGATTTAACAACACATATTTCACGCCAGTTTTAAAACACAAATAACTAATAACTAATTAAATAAATAATTAAACTAATAACTAATTAAATAAATAATTAAACTAATAACTAATTAAATAAAAGTTTTTGAAATTAATCTTTTTCACGTTGTACGATATTTTTGGTTTTGGTTTGTCGTTCTACGGTCACCTTGTGTACACTAGGGCTAAACAGATCGGGAGCAACAGTTTAAAGTGGATTCCAAACCACTAACACATATCCAAGCCAGGAGCCTGTGGTACCAAAGGCCAGAGCTCTAGCCAATTGGCCATCAAGCCGACACGTTGTACGAGGAGATTATAAATAATAACATATATTCGTACTTACATTTTATTTTATAGCTTCACTTTTATTGGAGACGACCTCTAATCAGGACAACATCATATTCATACATGATAAAAATTAATTTTCGTTTTACCAAAAAACAACAAAAATGTTTACCCAGAATAATACTAACTGAAACAATTCAGTAAATATAAATGCAAAATACATTATCATGCATAATAACACATTATATGCATAATAACTTTTTTATTCCTATATAAGCCAAATTAATTCCCTACAAAACCCTCTTCACGCCCACTTAGTCTTTTCCCGAAATCATTATTATCCCATGTTTGCTTACATACCAAAACCCGAAAAACAAATCTGTTTTTTCCCCTTTTTCCTTAATAAACGGAAATGAATAAGAACTCTCTCTAACGACTTGGCAAAATTTTTTTTTTCATCATCTTCTTCTCTTGCCGGAGTAAGAGTAAACACTGCCTTCAGATGTACCCTTCACGTCTATCACTAGTATGACTCGAAAGTTGGGAAGGAGGGGAAAAAAAAAGAAAAAAAAAGGGAAAAAAAATCTCTCTGGGGTATTTTTCCAAGAGGATGGTGAAAAAGAACTCGGGCATCAGTTGGAGACGCCTCGGACCTCAAACCAGAACAACATCATGTTAAAACATGATAAAAGTTAATTTTCGTTTTACCAAAAAAACAACAAAAATGTTTACCTAGAATAATACTAACTGAAATAATTCAATAAATATAAATACATAATACAAAATTACACATAATAACACATCATATGCATAATAACTTTTTATTCCCTATGCGCGGAATTAATTCCCTAGAAAGCCAGTCTTCATGCCCACTTAGTCTTTTCCCGAAATCATTATTATCCCATGTTTGCTTACATACCAAAACCCGAAAAACAACAAACCCAAAAAATCTGTTTTTTCCCTCTTTTCCCTAATAAAGGGAAATGAATAAGAACTCTCTCTCTAACGACTTGGCAAAACTTTTTTTTTCATCATCTTCTTCTCTTATATATATATCCGTCCTAACTTCATTGCCGGAGTAAGAGTAAACACTGCCTTCAGATGCACCCTTCACATCTGCCAGAAGGCTGTTGGGAAGGGAAAAATAAAAGAAATAAAAAAGGAAAAAAATCTCGCCGTGGTATTTTTCCAAGAGGATGGGGAAAAAGAACTCGGGCATCAGTTGTCTCCAGTTCTCATTACACCAGGGCCAGAAGTTCTCCACCGGAATCACGCAGTAGAAGAAAGAACAGGAGAAACGCGGGGGTTCTCGCTGAATTCCCAATTAAGGCCCAGCCCCCTGATCCTAATGCTCAAATATAGAAGTTCGGGGGCTTTAACAAGAGGCAGAAAAGCATGGGTTCGCGTTACACGCGGAGGAATATTTGATGCTGATTGAAGTAGCCATAAAATCGATTTTCTTTCTGGCTTTTGTGTGTGGGTGTATGACAGAGTAGAATTTTTATTTCTTATTTTTTTTTTACATTTGATCCGTAGTTTCAAATTGTATATTCGAGATGATAAATGTCGGTTGAAAGTTGTACAGGAACTGCAGGAATTTTACATTCCTGTCTGTAAGAATGATTCCGATGGATAATTCAAGGTTTCGAGAATAATTATAATACTGATAAATATTTCTACAAAAAATATTTTGAAGACATTTAGATGAATGTTATTGGCTCTCCATGTCACAGGTTTCGGGTTGGAGTCCCGACGGTGCAATGGATGTTTGCAGTGGCGCGGTAGGTCGCCCCGGTGTAATATGTCTGTAGAGCCTTCGGAGTAGGGTTAATAATACTACCCAGTAAAAAGAAAAACACCTCCTGGTTCGGTATCCACTTTAAACCGCAGGTCCAGGTCTAATAAAGAATAGAATAGAATTGTAAAGCGTTGGGAGTAGGGTTGACAGATCTACCCCGTAAAAAGAAAACAACTCTTGCCTCGAAGAGATGTTTTACTAACTCTCTTTCTTTACTCTCTGCCAGTAAGCAGATAGCCTTCGACTTCCATGGGGCTGTTGCGCCAATGAAGAATAGGTGCACACACACATACACTTTGAGAAATATATATATAGATAAAATAAATGGAATGTAATTTTATCTTTAGTAATTATATATATTAGTATATTTATTTAATTATAACTTACAACCCCACCCCGTAAAAAGTAAAGCATCTCCTGGTTCAGAATCCACTTTAAATTGTAGGTCCCTGAATCGTAGGCTGACAATCCTACCTTGTAAAATGAAAGGCAGGACCTGAAATCATGGGTTTGTGTTACATGCGGAAGAATATTTGATGCTGATTGTAGTAGCCGTAAAATCGATTTCTCTGGCTTTTGTGTGGGGGTGTATGACAGTGTAGAATTTTTATTTATTTGTTATTATTTTTATTATTTTTATTTTTTTCATTTGATCCGTAGTTTCAAATTGTATATTCGAGAAGATAAATGTCGGTTGAAAGTTATCCAGGAACTGCAGGAATTTTGTGTTCCCATCAGTAAGAAATAGCGAAACAAAATGATTTTGATGGGTATTTTAAAAATAATTTTTTCACTGATAAAAATATTTTGAAGGCAAATGAATGAACGTTGCTGGCGCTCGGTGTGACAGGTTTCGGGTTCGAGTCTCGAAGTATGTTTGTAGTGGTTGGGAATCCACTTTAAACAGTAGGTCCTGGTCTAATATATCTGTAGAGCATTTGGCGTAGGATTGACAACCCTACCCCGTAAAAAGAAAAGCATCTCTTGGTTCAGAATCTACTTTAAACTGTAGATCCTGTCTAATATGTCTGTATAACATTAGGCATAGGCGTGACAACCATACACCGAAAAAGAAAACTCCTGGTTCGGAATCCACTTTAAACCGTAGGTCACGATCTAATATGACTGTAGAGCGTTGGGCATACGGGGGACAACCCTACCCTGTAAACTGTAATTGCCTCACAGTGGTGAAAGGCCATCTGCCTACTGGAAGATTTCGAGAGAGTGAGATGTTTTCTTTTTACGAGTAGGCTTGTCAATCCCCCTATCAACACTCCACAGTCCTATTAGATCATGACCTATGGTTTAAAGAGGATTCTAAACCACTACAAACATCCATGACATCGCCGGGACTCGAATTCGAAACTTGTAGCCCCGAGAGACAGTCACTCTGCATCTGGCCCCTTTTACACCACTACTATTCAAAATTACCTTTAAAGAGAATCGAAATAGATTGATTTAAAAAGAGGATTCAACAATTTTTAAACAGAATAATATTTAAAATTAATTCTATTCGTGAACGAATCTTTCACATAACCATAAACATTTTGGATGCTGTTAATTAAATACGAAAGAACATTTATTCGCCGAATAAATACATTTGACTTTAGAATATTTAATGATAGAAACAACTTTTTTATTTTTACATCGAGATTAATCTTTCAATAAACCTTCCAACAATTTAAATATAAAAATCTTTTAGTGTCTCAATTTTTTTAAGAGAAATGGTCCCAGAACCAATGAAACGGAACTAATTGCCCCAGCTGGGACCTTAAAAAAGAAGAAAAGTCTCAATTTTCTCATCCAAAATGAAATTGTTCTTTTATCAAACTAAGGAATCTCTCCTTCATTAGCCTTTTCCCAGAGGTTGCCACCGCGCCATCACAAACTTTAATAGCCGCTCTAACTTCAAAGCCCTTGTTTTCGATAACGAATTAATTTTCCCCGTTTTGCAAGGATGGGCTCTTTTCCAAGAACGGAGGAGCTCTTTGCAAGATTATTACGGGCGATTTAGTTCATCTCCGAAAGATGGTAATGGTTTTCTTAGAACGAAGTAGGTATTGTGTGCAAATCGGCTATTGGTTCTTATTTATTCGCCCGGGACGCTATTTGTATTCTGTGATTACTTTTTTGGAAGGAATATATAAATAAACTTTTACCTTTAGTCAATTTTCAGCATTAAAATAATTATAATAGAAAGTTATTATATTTCTAAACATTTTTTTTAACTTTTCAACGTTCAAGTTTATTTCATTGAGTTTTGTTTATTAATTCTTCCACATTTTGTATCTGTGTATTTATTTCATTGAGTTTCATTTGAGTTTTATTTCATTTCGTTTATTAATTTTTCAACATTTTGCTGTGCTTTTATTTCATTGAGTTTTCTTTATTAATTCTCCAACATTTTATCGCTATGTTTTTATTTCATTGAGTTTTGTTTATTAATTCTTCAACATTTTGTCGCTATGTTTTTATTTAGTTGAGTTTTGTTTATTAATTCTTCAACATTTTGTCACTATGTTTTTATTTCATTAAGTTTTGTTTAGTTAAGTTTTGCAGTTAAGTTTTTATCCAACTTTTTTCGCTATGTTTTTATTTCATTGAGTTCTTTTAATTAATTCTTCAACATTTTGTAGCTAGAATAATTTTGAGTTTTAAAAGATTTTTATAGATATGCATAAATTACTCTGATTGCAGTTAATAAATCTTTCCTGCAATTTTTAATTTAGGAAAAAAATATTTATTTAGTTATTTTATAACGAACGCAAAATGTAAATAGTTGCGTTTACAGTTTTAAAAGCATACAATTTTACAACTTTATATCTAAGGTTACAGCCAACGTTAGAACTTTATCCAATACATACAAATTATTAAAAGACAAAGATACATAAAACAAAAAACAAAAAACAAAAAAAGGTCTTTGGACAAATTTCTAGAAAATTTATAGAAGGAACAAAGTTTTCCTTAAATTTGTGTTTGATTGAAACATAGAAAGAAAATAAACTGAAAATTAAATAATATATTAATATGAAAAAAAGAACAATTTATATTATTAATGGATGTTACTTAAAAATAACAATTTATACTATTAATGATACTTACTTACAATATATTATAACTGTAATAATACCATTAAACTATTTAATTTAAGAGAATAATTATATCATTATCAAACTTTTTACTCTGATATATTTTAATCTAAAATATGTCAGAGTAAATATCTTTTTTAAAAAATATATCTTAATATGCTTAATATATTTTTGAAACTTTTCATGAGTCTTCCATTGAAGAATTTGTATCAAACAAAAGTATTGAAAAGAATATCAGATATATAAACATCAAAATAAATAATTTATAATGTTAAACTTTATTTATCAATACATCTTAGACGCTGCTTAAAAGAAATGGATTTGTTTGTATTAATCGACTGTCTATGTAATTAATAAATCCACCTCTATCTCCTTTTACAACAACAAAGATTTCTAAAAAAATTAATAAATAAGTTTAAAAGGGAAAAAATAATTTTTTTCAATTTCAAATTTGTCATGAAAAATGATTTTTTATTTTGATGTCGATATATCTAATATTCTTTTCAATACTTTTGTTTGATACAAATATTTGAATTGAAGACTCGTGAAAGGTTGTAAACATATGTAGTATTAAATACAATTTGTCATTAAAAGTGATTTATTATGTTTATATATTAGGTATTGTTTTCAATACTTTTGCTTGATATAAATTCCTCAACAGAAGACGAATGCAAAGTTGTAAATATACGTATTAATAAATAAAAATTATCATTAAAAATGATTTATTGTGTTTATATATCCAGTATTCTTTTCAATACTTTTGTTCAATACAAATTCTTCAATCGAAGACACATGAAAAGTTGCAAACATATGTATTAACAAATAAAATTTATTATTCATTAAAAATGTTTTATTTTGATGTTTATAGATTCATTCTATTTTTATCAAAATTGTCAAATTAAATTCAGTTATGTCTATTATACTGCCTTCATAATATACTGCTTATGACAACAAGAATAACATAATAAATATGTAGATAGATAAGCAAAGAAGGATGCTTTATCTTGGTCAACTTTAAATATTTCCCCTTTCATACAAACAAGCAACCGTAATGCATCATAAATCTGTTTCCGATACATTTGTTGGCTTCCACTACCGTTTAATACTGCCCACAACATGTACGATAAAGAACATTCCCAATGCAGAAAATTCTTTCACAGAAAATCTCAGAAAAAAATCCTTTTTTTCCCTTTAGAGTCTATACGAAGCATGTCATGTATATAATGGTTGCAAATACGTTCAACTTTTTTTTATTTTTTTCCCTCTATCGAGGAAATGTTTGTTGTATGTATGCTTTTTCCCTCTTATCCATCACTGGTCTTCGGATATTTCGAATATATTCAGCAAGGATTGGGGAATTTTTCCCTACAAAGATGGATTTCCGACAGGAGAAGATAATATTTATAGGGAAATGTTTTACATATGTTCTACATAGAATGCTTTTGCAATATCCATCAGTTGAACGCGATGATGTAGATCAATAAATGCTATAGCAACACCCTTTCGGTGGCATCTTACAAACTGATGCATTCAGTTTTGCCACATCCACCTTTCTTCCCTGTCTAGAAATGTTTCATATTTTATTATATATTCTTATAAATATTTTCTCGTTACACAAATGCAGTATACTTTCAATTATTGTCACCATATTGCAATTTCCTATTTTCAATGAATTTGAATCCATGGTAAAATTTGAATCATCAATATACTGCAATGATGTTATGTTTATTGTGATGATGTTTATTGATTTTTATGTTGTACATTATATCTTACTATATGTAATTCTCCATATACAATTCTTCTATGCAAAATTCTCCATTTCTAACAATGGAGAATTTTGTTTAACCATCAAAGCCATAGAAAATATAATCAACCTAATATTGCCAGAGTCCTTCAATCTTTTCATATCCGACGGATTGGCATATTTTTAGATATGATACTATGAGCCCTGTTAAAAAAGTAACTTTTGCAGATATCTTTGTATGACTCTTATCATATTATATAGCAGTAATGCTGACCATTAACAAAAGCAGATAAAGACACACTATTTATTTTTGAAAGAAAAATACTTGGTCCAGTTACAGAATGATAGATTAGGGATTTTTTTTTTTAACCATGAAATCTGTAGAAAATATAATCAGCTTAATATTGCCAGAGTCATCCAACTTTTCGCATCAGATGTTTTGGGCATGCTTTTAGATGTGATACTATAAGTCCAGTTAAAAAGGTGATTTTTGCAAATGTACCAAGAAAAGAGGTGGACCTCGCACAAGGTGGACAAACTGCGTAGAGGCAAATCTGAAGACATTCAAAATCAATCGTTGGCTGACTGTGGCGTCTGATACGATCTGTTGGAGGAAGCTTGTTGAGACGACCTTGACCTGTAACAGGCTGTAGTCCAATAAAAAGAAGAACAACAATGTTTCTAACAAATGTTCTATTCCTAACACTGAACACTTAGTTAATCATAAGTCATCAGTTCGATATAAATATTCTTACACAAATATACCATTATTTACATACTAAAAGGCATGGCGCGATGTTTGTCAACACAATAAATATTTTTAAGTATATATATGTGTGTGTGTTAACATTAATTAAGGCTTTTAGAATTAGCTGAAAAAATTATATTAATTAAATAAATCTAGTAATAATAATAAAACGATGATCAAATAAGTCTTTAAAAATTACCGGTACAATGTTATTTGGATAAATGATCTTATAATATCTTGTGGCTTTGAACATCTGTTGCCCAAAAAACCTCAGCATAAATGTCTAAGTCATCAAAATATTGTTAAGAGACTAGCGGTCTTGTAGGAAAATAAATATAAAAAGGTGATCAAAAAATATATACTTATATTATTCTGTTGAAAAAATATATAATATGAAATTACTTTAAGGGTTGCATAATGTTGTGGCTACAAATCGTGTTTCTTGAACATCTGCCATGCAGAAACCTCAACATCAATTTTCGAAACCATCAAAATGTTGCCTAGACAAAGGCGACCTTGTAATTTGAATCTTCTTTCCTAGGACAATGTATAAAAATTGCTTGATGTATTTATAATTACTAGGACATAGGTCAAGGTTTCGGTTCAGAGATTGTTAAACCATCCGTTAAAAAGACACACAAAAATACAATTTTTTTTTTATTACTCCATTTAAGATAACAGCGTCGACAACAATTTGTAGTTATTAATAATTGTTAACTTATTTTTCCTGTGATCTAAAACATCTTTGAAAGAAGCTTTTCGAGCTTTGAATTGGCTGCAAGAGCTTTGCATCTAAACATAAACCAAAAGAAAACGAAATATATGCTTTTCTCAAGAAATATTTGCCAAGATACACCCAATATTACCTTAGATACTTACACTTTTGAATCTGTGCTTAGTTTTAAATACTTAGGATCAGATATTAGTCGTCAAAATAATATCTTACGTGAAACAAAAAACAGAATTGGGTTTACCAATAAGATCTTTTTGGGTTAAGACATCTGTTTAAATCACAGTTCATAAGCAGGAAAACTAAATTCTTGTTATATAAAACCATTATTAGACCTATTTTGGTCTATGACTCCGAAACTTGGATTTTGGCATGATCTGATGAGGCCAACATCAGCGGAACATTCTTGGAGGTGTTAGGGAAAGTGAGTGTTGGAGAAGACATAAAGATGAAAGATACTAGAAAAAGATATAAACTGTAAAGGGGCAACTCAGCTCTAAGCACAGTGATGTGGTTTGGTGTAGTAGCAGTAATAGTAGTGGTTTGGAATCCATGTTAAATTATAGGTCCCAATCTAATTAGCCCAAGGTGTGCACAAAATGACAGTAGAGTGACAAACGAAACCATACCAAACTTAATAGTTTTGAGCAGTGCATAATATTAAGTGGGGAACTATCCTTAGTAAAACAGAGGATAGAATGCGTCCTCTAAGTACTTGCACGTTATACTTAAAATCCCGACAGTATAGTACTAGTGTACGTAAATTTCTTAGAATCCACATGAAATCGAAAAACTTTATTTTAAAACCGTATTTTACTGTTGCCAATTTCTTCAGAACCAATAAATATACTCTCCCCATTCCACTGGCACGTAAAAGTTTTATTCTAAGTGTACTTTAGTGTTGCCAACTTTGATAGAGAAGAAGAGTCTTTTCTTCATTCCGCATGAACATCCTTCCCATTTTTACAACTCACCGGTTTCGCCGAAAAAGTACAATAAAAGGAAGAACACTCTGCCTTGCAAGAGTCACATCATTTATCGTTCCTCCACCCCACCCCACACCCCTCCTTTTAAATTTGACGAATACTTTATTTTACAGAGGCAGTCACTTTTTATTCCTCTCAATTGTTCTTTTTTTTCTTTTTCTTTACCAAGAGAAAAAAAAAATGGCGCGTAAATTTTTGATTCTTCTTAATAGCATTAACTGCCTGTACCGCGAAAAAGAAATCTAAATATTGAGCATTTTTATCTAATAAAGCCAGCCTTCGAAAGGTTCAGAAAATGAAATTATCCTTCCCACATAAAGATACTTTGTTGTTGATGCTGTTGTTGTTGTGGAATTTGGACTTATCAACCCTTGACGTCTGCTGGTGTGAATATTGAAACATAGGGGGTGTGAAGACTTCTTTAAAGAAAGAAAGAATGCATCTTTTTGTTCTTCTGTTTTTCTTTTTGTTCTTTTTTGCTGGCAGAGAAAATTCGATTACGTTTTTATGTATTTCTTCCACGAAACAAAACAAAAGTTTATGCCATATGCGTGTGACTAAAAGAAAGGGAGGGGGAAGGGAAGTGTAGTGTAGAATGGAAAACTGAGTTCTATCTTTATTTTATTCCCCCCTTTCCTTTCCGTCTTTCCTTTTTTTTTCCTTTCTGTCTCTTCAACTTCAAAGAACATATCTCCCGCACATGACGCCCTCACCTGTCAGGGCAGAAAATAAAGAAAGAAAAAAGAAGAAAAAGTAAAAGAAAAAAGAAAATAACAGCAGCTTTGATTTCCTGCTACACCTTACGTGTTTCCTACAATTTTAAGGTTTTTCTTTGTTTAATCTCCAGAAATCTACTTCCTCCCCCTAGAGCGATCCCCCCTACACTGCTTGGCAGTCACGCCACGATACGTCCGTTAGGTCTTCCCTTCTGTCACGTGACTTCCAATGCCCCGGGTTAAGGATTTCCTGATGCAGGTACAATTGCAGAGAAAAAGAAAAAAAAGAAAACATAATATTAAGACCAAGGACAATACGTTCAGTTATCTGTAACAAATGAGTTTGGGTAGATCTCGGAGATGGATAAAAAATTGCTCTAGTGCGGAGTTTGCTAAAGTTATTTTTATAAAAGTTTTTAGATCACATCATCATCATCAATAGCACTACAGCCAAGGTGGGCCGAGGATTTACATTGAAGAGATTTCCATGCATTCCTCTGGGTGACAAGGGTCCTCCCTAGTAAAGAACAAAGATAAAATAAAATTAGAAAATTTTTGTTAAAAAGTTCGTGTTTTTTAAATGAAAACATAATATTTATCTTATATTATAGGACACTTACCCTCTCATGAATAATAACCATTGTTCATATTGTTCATGTCACTGATTCACATCATCATCAATAGCACGAAAGCCCAGAGTGGGCCAAGGCTTTAATTTGAAGAGATTTCCGTGCATTCCTCTGGGTGACAAGGGTCTTCCAATTCTTAACCTTTAGTACAGCAAAACCTTTTTCAACTGCATCTATCCGTCGCCACTTGTGCCGTCCTCTTCCTCTTTGTCCCTGTGGCTTTGCCAAAGGGTTTAAATCATTCATTCTAAACACAAGAGCAGCCCGAGCAGTATTCGCTCAAAAAATTAATTAATCACGATTAATTTTCTACATGAAAAATTATAGTGGCTTTCAATAAACAAGTCAATCATGATCGACTTTCGATAATCAGCTACGAAATTTTACAAATTCATATTCGCATTGTTTGAAAAACAAAGATAAAAAAAAATTTAAAATATCTTGTAAAAAAATGCTTTTTTAAGAAAAAAATAGTAATTATCGTATATTATAGGAAACTTTTTATCTCATGTATAATAACTATTGTTCATATTGTTCGTATCACTGATTCATATCATCATCATCATTAATAACACGACAGCCCAGGGTGGGTCTTTCCTTTGAAGAGATTTCCATGCATTCTTCTGGGTGGCAAGGAACCTCCAATTCTTAACATTCAGTACAGTAAAATCCTTTCAACTGCAACTTGTGTCGTCTTCTTCCTATTTGTCCCTCTGGCTTTGCCAAAACGAACCTTTTTACAGGGTTTAAATCCTTCCTGCTAAACACATGAGCAGCCCAGTTTAATCTATCTATCTATCTTAATCAATATCATAATATCTGTGTCTTTATAGCATTTATAAATTTCTGCATTGTATACAATCTTCTCCAATAATTCACTTTCTTTTCTTTAAAACCTCCGAGATTACCCCGGCCTGAATGGCCGAGTGGCTAGCGCTCTGGTACTCGGTACCATAGGTTTCGGGTTCAAGTCCCGGCGATGCCGTGGGTGTTTGTAGTGGTTCGGAATCCACTTTAAAGTGTAGATCCCGGTCTGTTTAGCCTAAAATGTGCATAAGATGACCGTAGAGCGACAAAGCATTTATAAATTTCTGCATCTTCTCCAACAATCCCTTTCCTTAACACCTCTAAGAATAGCCCTTAAAATCTTCCGCTCAAATGGGCCTCATCAGATCTTGCCAAAATCCATGTTCCACAAACCAAAATAGGTCTCATAAAGGTTTTATACAATAAGAATTCAGTTTTTCTGCATATGAATTGTGATTTAACTCAAAAAAGATCTTATTGGCAGGCAAAATTATGTTTTTCATTTCAGGTAAGATATTGTTTTGACAATTCATTTCTGATTCTAAGTATTTAAAACTAAGTACAGATTTAAAAGTGTAAGTGCCTAAGGTAATACTAGATGCATCCTGACAAATATTTCTCGAGTATTTCTCAAAATATTTCCGTTCCTACCAAAGCCGCTTTAGATCACAGGAAAAATAAATTAACAATTGTTAATAACTACAAATTGTTATTGAAGCTGTTATCTTAAATGGAGTAATAAAAAAATGTATTTTTGTGTGTGTCTTAACGGATGGTTTGGCAATCTCTGAACCAGAACCTTGATCTATGTCCTAGTAATTCTGGATACATCAAGCAATTTTTTTTACATTGCTTATTGCTAGGAAGGAAGAATCAATTTACAAGATCACCGCAACTTGGGAAGTCCTCTTCCTCTTCGTCCCTGTGGTTTTGCCAAAACGAGATTTTTTACAGGGTTAAACTCATTCATTCTAAATACATGAGCGGCAATTTATGGATCTTAATAAATTTTATAATATCTGGGTCTTTATAGCATTTATAAGTTTCTGCATTGCGCCGTCTTCTCCAGCGATCACTTTCCCTAACACCTCCAAGAATATCTCTTAAAATCTTACGCTGAAATATACCCAAATGGGCATCATCAGATCTTGAGAAAGTCCCAAAATAGGTCTAATAAGGGTTTTATATAACAATAATTTAGTTTTTCTGCATATGAACTGTGATTTAAACGATTTCTTAACCCAAAAATAGCTTATTGGCAGACACAATTCAAGGGGAACAATGGTCCTCCGATTCCTAACCACAGCGTAAAGCAAAATCTTTCTCAATTTTTAAAATAAATACTTAAATATTATTTGAAACATTTAGTATCTTCAGAAATGACACAGTGCAAGATCGAAAAATCAGCAAGTATCTTTTCTAAAATATTCCAGAGAGAAAAGACATCCAAACCAGTTACATAACCTTAATTTTAAATATTCATCGTGTTCTATTTATAGAATAATTATTCGAATCCTTTGGGCAGAAAGCATCATCCACTCGAAATTCCGAATATGGATATTCGCAATCGTCTCCAAGAAGCGAATGAATATTTATTCGCCAGCGATTTAAGTTTGAATCATAAGTCACTTGGACAGCAAATTCAATATTTATTCATCAGTTATTACTTCGGGGAGGGCGATTCATTAATAAATCTTTGATGTTCTGCCCCAGAGGTTGCTTTAATGACGGCCACTGAATGGGAGGTTAATTTGAAGGAGGAGGTTTCGCAGAATCTAATTTCGGAAATATTTAAAGATGGGTAAGTGATAGCGATGATTAATAACTTCGTACGATATTTTATGCATCGATTCGTAATAAATATCAAATTTAAATTGCAACTTGATGGCCAATTGGCTAGCATTCTGGCCTTTGGTATCGCAGGCTTCCGGTTTGAATCCTGGCGGTGACATGGGGGTTTGTTAGTGAATCTGAATCCACAATAAACTATAGATCCCAGTCTGATTAGCCCAAAGTGTGCACAAAATGACCGTAGAGCGACAAATCTGTCCAAATCAAATGTAAATTATTTTTAACGACAAATTTAAAAAAAGATGATATTTAGCTGTTTATTTATCAAAAAATTCCGTTTCATAGAGAGTGGCAAAAATAGTCGAGGTGATAGTTGTGGAATTTGTGGTTAAAAAATTACAAAAATTTTCCACAGATTAATTAATATGAACAAAAACAATTGATTAATGTTTAATAATAGCTAAAATTAATAAAATCAAAAAATTGGTAAACTATAAAAACAATAATCAAAATTAAATTGAGGTTTTGTTTAGTTTGCAGCTCTACGGTCATTTTTTTGCACACTTTGTTCTAATTAGACAGGGACCTACTCCGTGGATTCCAAACCAGTAACAAACATCCATGCCACAGCCAGGATCCGAATCTGAAGCTTATTAAAGGGAGGTTTGGTTTTTCACTCTATGGTCATTTTGTGTATACTGTGGGCTAATTAGACCAGGATCTACTGTTTAACGTGGATTCCGAACTACCCACAAACACCCATGCGATCTGAACTAAAATTTGAGAGTGTATGTGTATGTGTGTTCACACATACATCCTACCTGTTTAAATAAGTAAATTTAAACCTTCACATTCGCTTTACGTTAAACTGTAGGTCCCAGTCTAATTAGCCCAAAGTGTACACAAAATTTCCGTAAAGCGACAGCGAAACCAAACCAAATCACTTTCACCTAAATTATAGACCACAGTAGCCACATAATATAATAAAAAAAACGTAATGAAATAAAGTTAATTTGCTGCTTGCTATCAAAGATAATGCAATGTACCGTGGTACCACGGAATACGTCCGATTTGGATTTAGTCCGACTTATTGTTACAAAAAATTGTTTGGATACAAAAAATTGTTTAAAATGCGATTCACATGCGTCAAAGTTTTTGCTAAATGGACAGATTCAAAAACTTAAAAACCACTATAAGAAGTTACAGAAAAAAAAAAAAAAAAAAAAAAAAACGCAATACCTTAACAATCATGTGGCATTGTTGGATTGACAAGACTATGTCACATCACTGAGATACCTAGAGAAAAAGGCAGAAAAGATATTTTGACAGCTTTTAGTAAACGTCATGTCGTCCTCTCGGAAGACACTGTTCTCCCATCATCAATCATCTGTGGGCTGTTCGTGGTTATGCATGAAGCCCACTGACGTTCCGCCCTCATCTTTCTAACTGTTGGAGAACTGCATAACCTAAGCAAGGGAGTGAAATGGGAAGAAAAAGAAAAGAATTTGACATAAAAAACTAAAATTCTTTCACGAATTTCAATTATCAATTATCATCATATGCTTCGAAGAATACACGGTAAAAATGCAGAATAGGAGCCGTTGAGATATGGCGCCAAGAACTTTTTTCGCCAAAGCGAGCCAAGTAACGGGTTGCAATTGTAAGAGTAGTAAAATGCAATCAGGCAATTAGCTTAGGAGACGTATCGATAAATAATTAATGATATTATTTCAAACTAATTTTACTCGTCAAAATGAATTTATAAGTTGAATGAAAAACATCAGTAGACTATAGGCATTTATCTTAAAAACTACCACTTCTTCATGTTTACCACTCGCCGACTTCTACATAATCATCTTTGATTTATTCTAAATGAAAATATTTAGGTTACAGATAATCAGAAATTGCTAGTCATATAGACAGGTCCAGACAGCTATCTAATTTCTTTTCCTCGCCACATTGCATAACAAATGATGAATTGCATTTATCAAATTCAAATAAATACAAAGAACATCATAACAGTTTTAATTCCTACCAAATACCAAAACAAAGTATTCAATTCTTAATAACATATCAATAATTACGCCAAAAAAATTTTTAAAAATTCTGTAACATAACATTCAAATAATATCCAACTTGGGTAACATTGCAGAATAGGAGCCGCAACGATTTGGCATCAAAAATTCATTTCGCCAAAGTGAGCCAAATAACGGGTTGCGATTTTAAGAGTAGTGAAACGTAAACAGTCAAAGAAACTCGAGAAATAAAGAAACACATCTGGCGACTTATCGCGGCACCACAAAAAACTCGCCAACTTCTAACGGTGCCTATTCTGCGATTTGACCGAATACACATGTTCAAAACCCATGAAATTCATAAAGCAATTTTTCAGAATATTACAAGAACGGAAGTTATGCTCTGTAGGGTTCCGTTTATTTGGACCGGGACCTACGGCTTAAAGGGGATTCCGAACCACTACAAACATCCATGGCACCGCTGGGCCTCGAATCCAAAACCTGTGGCACCGAGAATCAGAGCTTTAGACACTCAGTCATTCAGGCTCCACTGATTTTTAACTATCTATTTTATCACTACGCAATATTTAAATTATTTTTATACAACCCCTATAATATGCCAATAAAAATAAGATTTATTACCATGGGAACTGGTTCAATATTTCCTCCTATGGGAAAATTCATTGGATGTACGCAGTTCGGTAACATTTTAATGATCTTTAACGAGTTGAGTAATTATATCAATGTGCATAAGATGTGTAATTACTATATCAATGTGCAGGAAATGTGTAATTACTATATCAATGTGCATGAAATGCGTAATTATATCAATGTACATGAAAAAATAGCATAGTATTTATTCAAGTATTATTTTTGAATACTGATAAAAATTGTTTACTTTTTTTTTTCAGAAAGTGTATTTCTATTTTTATGAAATTCTAATATCTGCGGGTATAAAATGGAACTCGATCTCTGAAGGGCTCTGTAAAAAATAAGCCACTTTAACTGCACTGGAGCCTTCCTCTCCCTAGAGTGTTATAAAGAATACAAATGGAAGAATTATGCAAACGCGTTTCCAAAAGAGATGATATATTTCTGAAGCAGATGCCCACAGAGAAATTTCGAAATGATATATTTGTTTTATATGCGGGCATATTTAATAAAATTTTGAAGGTAAGAAGTCTACAGACACACATTTTAATCATTGAGTTTATATTCAAATTTATATACATATATATATTAGGTAAAAACATTCATTTTTATTTGTATTCACGTATATTTCCATTTCAGTTTTCATGTTTTAGGTTTTAATCTTACTTTGTGTATTAAGAAATCTTTTTGTAATATTTTCCACGATGCTTTAGTTTAAATATGGACTTTTTTTTCAGATGCTTGTCCTTTCATTTTTTAAATTTTTATTATATCATAAAATTATTTGTGAAATTATTTAAAAAAATAAGTTAATTAAAATAAATAAATTAAATAAACTAAATAAATAAATTAATTAATTAATTAAAATAAAATAATATAAAAATAGTAAAAATAAAAATAATTAAATAAACTAAATAAATTAAACTAAACTAAACTAAAATTAAACTTTCTTTTTCAAACTAACCTTCTTGCGAATAATTAAAAATTATACATTTGAAAGATTAAAAAACTAAAATTTAATTTTTCATTTAATGTTATTGTTCAGTCAAATTTAAAGGTGTTATTACACTATATATATAAATTAAAATTATTTAATAATTAAAAATTATTTTAATAAGTTGATTCTAAAATTTATATAAAAAATTGGCGTAATATATATATATATATGGCGTATTACGCCCTATGCATAAAATTTTTTTAAATGATTAGATGAATCAATTTTTATATAAATTTTACAATCATCTTATTAAAATATTTTTTTTTTCTATCCTTAGTACTTGTTTAAACTTCTATTATGTCTCATTTTTACGCACTCACAAGAGAGCCCCCTGTGGCGATCAGGAGAAATAGTTAATTGGCTTACAGACTCTCACCCGGAGAGGAAGTACATTTTTTTCAATTTTGATATTCATAATTCTGACATGATTTAAAAAAATTAAGATTAGTGTTAAATTTATAAATTACTTCCTTTTCTTTTTGAGTAGTTTTACAAATATTTTCTAATCATAAAATACTACTGTGCCCAAAAAGTAAGACCAATTTTTTTTTTCAAAAACTCTTTATTTATTCTTCCAAATTTATTTCATTGCCTTCAAAGTAAACCCCTCCGGACACAATGCACTTATGCCAACTTTTTTCCAATCCTCAATGCATACTAAAAAGTCATCGGCAGGGATGGCCTTCAAAGCGCGTGTCAATTCCCGTTGAATCTCTTTAATCGACTCAAAACGGTGTCCCCGGAGGGATCTTTTGAGTTTAGGGTTTAGTGAATAGCTAGAAGTCGCACGGTGTGAATACGGGGGTTGTGGAACGATATGGGTTTCATTTTTGGCAAAAAATCACGAAAAATCAATCCATTGTGAGCTGGCGCATTCAGTGTCTTCGGTACTAATCGAGATTTGACGCCAAAATGGAATTGGTCGATCCTTTTGCAATTTCACCATCATCAGCAAGGTTTCTAATTGTAAATCGACGGTTTCCAAGTACCAAATCTTTAATTTTTTGAACGGGAGCTCCGTCGGTTGAGATTTTACTGAACTGTTTATACCACTTCTGAATATTTCTTTCCGATATAGGAATGCTCACCGAATGCCTTCTATAACATTCTATACGTTTCCGCAAACGAAATTGAATGCAAGTTCTTTGCTCAATTAATTCAGGTATTTCAAAAATCGCCGGAATCAGTTTTAGTGTCTCACAAAGCCAAGCGTAACTCAGACACTAATGAATATTTTGACGTCAAATTTCACACAGATGTCAAGGACAGTGCCAGCAACCTAAAAAAGAAAAAAAAATGAAATTTCATAAGCCCGGGGATTTTTAAATTGAAAATGGGTCTTACTTTTTGAACACAGTAGTATAATTTTTTTTTTTTTTTCAATCTTGCTAAAATAACTTTCATCAATAAGTCTCACGAAAATTTATTAAAAAAAAAAAAATCGTGATTTATTGAGGTAACTTTAGTAGAAGGAGGAAAGAAACAAAACTTAACGATAAAAAACTTATGAGAAAAACTTATGAAAAATTGATGTAAAGAAGAATATTTAAAGAAAAAAAAATGTGATAACGAGCAAAGGAATTCGACTGGGAAATGAATGCTTTATAGAAAGTCTCAATTTAAAATCAGGAAGGATTTTTTTTTAACGGACGACATATTTAAAAAAATAAAGTGAATTAAAGGTAATCAGATTAGCACTTGTTATGTGCTTTCTCAAAAAAAAAAAAAAAAAAAAATTAATTAAAAAAAAAATTAATGATGAATATTTTATTTGTCGATCCCAATTCATCTTAGGTTTCCAGTTAATTAATTATTCTTTTTAATACTGCTTCAATATTGACTGTCCATGGATATTCAAATCATATTTCACTTTTTCTTTTCTTTTTTTTCAAATTCACGGATAAAAAAAAAAAATTCTCCCCGAATTTCAGCATGCTATTTGTTAATATTTTAATTTGGTTATTTTGTAAGGGGATGCTTTTATTTATTTATTTATTGTTATAATTTTTTTTTTTTTTTTTTGGTTAAGATTAATACTGCTTCAATATTGACTGTCTCTGAACATACAGACATATACCATTTTTTTTCCGCTAAAGAAGTACAAAGACTAAAAAAGTTCTGAGCAAATTTCAATAGGTTATTTGTTAATATTTTAATTTGGTTATTTTGTAAGGGAATACGTTTTTTGCTTAATATTAATTATGGAAATAAATCATTAACATTTTCTGGTTTCACTCTCACATTACTTACTTCTGTTGGATTTGCATTTGAATTGCCTAGCTTCGAGCTGGCAATCAACATAACCAATGTTATTCGGGGGGACCACAATATTTTATTTTCTTGTACTCTTCAGGGGATGCACACAATACGCATTTAATAAAATAAAATAGTCATCCTTCTGAATTATTTGGAGTAAATTTAGTTTCTCCCCTCCCCCCTTTTGCTAACAGGTCGGCTGAAAGGTTCGTAGGCTGACACATACATGGCGCTACTAGTATTAAATCCATATGATTTTTAGTTAGCCCTAACCTTCAAAAGACACGTGTATAAATTGGACAGCTGTTGCACTATTAGTATGTGAGTTATAGCATTTTTAGTGAAGCAACTTTTGTTAGTTTGAAAAAATGGATAAAAAGGAATTTCGTGTGTTAATAAAGCATTGCTTTTTGGCGAAAAAAAATACTATTGAAGCCAAGGCTTGGCTTGATATTTTCTTGAAATTTTAACGAGAATTAAAGAAATACGTAAATTTTTTTGTAAGGCACTGTTTTACAGCACATAAAAGCATCGTGACTTTATTAATCTTTGTGTCACAGCAAACAGTAATCATTACAAATCATTGCTGAAAATCTTAACAGTTACTTTTTAAAAACAAAAACAGAATGAAAACCAAAACAACGCAAAGCCGTTGACATCGTCTGCACACCAGTAAAGCAAACGATCAATAAAGTGTCACCTCACGTGGCAAACGATAAATTCTAAATGACCGTCATAAAACACGGCTGCACGAATTTCTGTTGTTATCATTATTATTCCAAAACATTATTTTACGACCGGCGACTGTTATTTATGGTTTCTTATTTTCTAAATACTAATATCAGTCATTTCTTTTCTACCTAGATTAAAGAAAATGGCTGATTACCGTCTGCAATTCGAGCGGAAATATTTTCCACCTTAAAAATGGTAACAAAACAATTATTCTTTTATTTTATTTTATTTTTTTTAATTCGAATACATTATTTTCAATTCAAAAAGTTTATACACAAATAAAACCTCCCTTCGCATTGCAGCTAATGCATTTTAAAAATAAACGATCGCGGTTATTATTATATTTTTTTTATATCTAAATACTAATTTCTTTTCTGCTTAGAATAAAGAAGATGGCTGATTATCGTCTGCAATTCGAACAGAAATATTTTCCACCTTAAAAATGGCTATAATATAATTTTTATTATTATTTCTTTAATTCGAATGTATTTTTTCCAATCCATAAGGTTTGTACACAAACTAAAACCTCCCTCCTTATTACAGCTATTGCACGGCTGTTATTTATAGTTCTTTACACTGGCCTATATAAACAACGGCCAAAACACTAAATTTTTTTTTTTTTCTGCGTAGAATAAAGAAGATGGCTGATTATCGTCTGCAATTCGAACAGAAATATTTTCCACCTTAAAAATGGCTATAATATAATTTTTATTATTATTTCTTTAATTCGAATGTATTTTTTCCAATCCATAAGGTTTGTACACAAACTAAAACCTCCCTCCTTATTACAGCTATTGCATATTAAAAATTAACGATCACGGCTGTTATTTATAGTTCTTTACACTGGCCTATATAAACAACGGCCAAAACACTAAATTTTTTTTTTTTTTTTCTGCGTAGAATAAAGAAGATAGCTGATTATCGTCTGCAATTCGAACAGAAATATTTTCCACCTTAAAAATGGCAGCAATAAAATTCTTTCTTTTAATTTTTTTACTTCAAATGCATTATTTCCAATCCAAGTTTGTGCATAAATAAAATCTCCCTCCGCATTACAGCTAATGTATTTTAAAAATAAACGATAGCGGCTGTTATTTATAGTTTTTTTTATCTCTAAATACTAATATTATTCATTTCTTTTCTGTGTAGAATAAAAAAAAATGGCTGATTATCATCTGCAATTCGAACAGAAATATTTTCACCTTAAAAACGGCAACAATATAATTCTTTCTTTTAATTTTTAATTCGAATGTATTATTTCCAATCCAAAAAGTTTGTGCACAAATAAAGAAAATAAAACCCTCCCTTCGCATTGCAGCTAATGCATTTTAAAAATAAGCGATCAAGGCTATTATTTATAGTTTTTTATTCCTAAATACTAATATTATGCATTTCTTTTCTGCATAGAATTAAGAAAATGACTGATTGCCATCTGCAATTCGAACAGAAATATTTCCCACCTTAAAAATGGCGCCAATTTAATTCTTTTATTATTTTTTAATTCGAATATATTATTTCCAATCCAAAAAGTTTGTGCACAAATAAAAGAATAAAGAAGATGGCTGATTATCGTCTGCAAATCGAACAGAACTATTTGCCACAATAAAATGGCAACAATATTAATTGTTTCTTTTAATTTTTTTAAAATTCGAATGTATTATTTCCAATCCATAAAGTTTGTACACAAATAAAACCTCTCTCCTCACTACAGCTAATGCATTTTAAAAATAAACCATCACTGCTGTTATTTATAGTTTTTTATTCCTAAATACTAATATTATTTTTTTTTTTCTGCGTAGAATAATGAAAATGGCTGATCATCGTCTTACATTCGAACAGAAATATATTTCACCATAAAAATGGCAATAATAAAATTCTTTCTTTCAAATTTTTTTAATTCGAATGTATTATTTTCAATCCAAAAGGTTTGTGCACAAATAAAACCTCCCTTCGCATTACAGCTAATGGATTTTAAAAATAAATGAGCCTTTCTATTTTTTTGGAACAAAATAAATTGAAGCAGTCGGATATTCGGATTACGTATGAACTCGATGCGGCAGAAATAATATTCTTTAGTTTTAAGGCATTGATCTTCTAAATGGCTGCTATATTCAGTCAGTGGGGACTTAAGAATGGAGATGAATTTCCGTAAAATCCAAAAGCAAAAATGCCAATCCAATTATTAAATGGATGGAAATGAATTTTTTTTTTTTTTTTATCCCTTTCTTTTTTTCTTTATTCGGTTCTTGATATAGCATAGGTTTGATTATTTAATGCAAAGTTTTAATGAAAATTAAGAGGTCTTCTTTTCTTTTTGTGTAGCAAAGGGAAATTCTCTTCTTTTAAAATGAATCTTAGAGGTATTATATTACTAAGAATATTTTTTTTAAATGATTAATATTCTAGTTAATAAAAAAAAAAAAATTTTATTTCAGTTGGAAACTTTATTAGACATTGGTGTACTTTTCCCTTTTTGGTTCAAAGGTATGACTATTTTAATATTGCAAATAGTTACCTATTGTGCAAATTTTTATACACTGAGCTTTCTAATTAAATCAATTTTGAATGACATACAGCTGTCTGGCCAATACTCTTTTTCATATAAGTAAAATATATTCATGATTTACATCAAAGTGAATCTTTTTTTGTATTCGAATTCACTAAATATATAGATATTTTTAATTGTGTATGTGTGTAGCGTCTCAGAAATTTAACTACGATAGTTTTCTCAATTTTTTTTCTATAGTTATGTTTCATTTGACCTGATGACCTAGTGACTAGGGCTTTGACGCTCGATACCACAGGTTTCAAGTTCATGGAATTCATGTAGCGAACCGTAGGTCCCAGTTTTCACCCACAATTTTTGCTAACATCGCTGAAAATGATAGAGAAAGAGACAATGAATGTTGTTGTCAAGCAATGTTTTTGTTAACTGTCACAACAATGCTAAAGTAATATCAGTGGAGATCCCAATATTTTCACCCACAAATCTGGCTAACTTCGCCGAAAATGATAGAGAAAGAGACAATAGAGAGTTTTTGCATACCATACGTTAGGTTACCGTAGGACGTCCGTTAGCTTTTTCTCCCTAGCACGCATGCTCATAGGAAACTGAGCATGCGCGCTAGGGAGAAAAAGCTAACGGACGTCCTACGGTAACCTAACGTACGGTATGCAAAAACTCTCTAATGAATGTTGTTGTCTAACAATGTGCTTGTTAATTGTTGCAACAATGCTAAAAGCAATGTAGTGTAGATCACAATATTTTCACCCATAAATCTGGCTAACTTCGCTGAAAATGATATATATATTGTTATATATATATATATATATATAGAGAGAGAGAGAGAGAGAGAGAGAAAGAGAGAATGTTGTTGTCAAACAATGTTTTTGTTGATTTTCGCAACAGTGCTAAAGGTAATATTAGTGTATATCACAATGTTTTCACCCACAAATCTGGCTAACTTGGCTGAAATTGATAGAGAGAGATTGTTGTTGTCAAACAATGTTTCTGTCAAATGTAGCAGCAATGCTAAAAATGATGTTTGTGGAGATCACAGTGTTTTCACTCACAATGAATCTAACTAACTTCGGTAGAGAAATACAAGGATTGTTCCTAAGGTATATATAACACATGATTAAATAACATTAAAATACTTCTCTCATTTATTCTTCTCCGAAGTTTTAACTTTTCAGCTTCTACATAAATGTCTGTATGTGAACATCACTGACTTTATCCTTAGCATAATGAAAAATTAAACAATCCTTTAAGACTATCACCAATGCCCTCACCGGAAACAAGCCATTAATAAATCGGAAGCACCTTTTCTCTAAGGCGCTATCGCAGCACCTTAAAAGAAAGGCAAACATCACCCCTTTCGCCAACCTATCAGTTCCTTTGTTTACACTTTCCACATTGACAGCACATTTCCCAAATAATTACACAGAAACTGTAACCGTACTCGGCAGGAAGCTGATAAGCCACCCCCCTCTCCCAACAGAAAAGCTGCTGCTGAAGGTGTTGGGTTCCTTGGCACCTTCGGGTGTTGCCAATAAGCGATTGACAGGAAGCAAAGAGGTGATAGATGTACTTATCTTGCAACTGCCTTCCTTATCGTGTACGCCGAGGTGTCAATGGCGGTGAGTTCGATGGAGGGGGTGGGGGGCTTATCAGGGGTTTTCTTGGTACTTCAGGGGATGCCCTAATGGGACTTTATTACAGGGATGGGGGTGCACTGAGGAAGTAATTGTAATCTGCATCTGGATTGTCTTCCCACTGGCGGAAATGCACTTGATGATGGATTGTAAACTGAGCAGCAGATAATCAGTTTGCATTTGAGATCATTTTAGTTCCTGGAATTGCCATTGGAGGGGGAGGGGGATGCAGAATTGAATTTTAGGACGAAATAATTGGCTCTCCGGATGAGCAAGATGGGGGGATATAGGAGAAGATCTGTATCTGCTTACAGTTCAAATAGGCTCTAGAAGCGTTGAGGTATTATAAGAGTCCAATCTAACATAGATTGATGGAACATAAAAAATTGATGCTGGATAAAGACTTTCGGAAAATGGATGATTTCTTTTTCTTTGTCGATTTTTTAGCCTCTGTAATGGAGTTTTCTAACGTTGTTATAGTTTCAATCACTCTAATATTCTTTGATTGCCCAGCAGCTGCAGCCGCCATGCATTTTCTAGGCCATCCCTCGGAAAAGGATTTATACTCCTATCTGGCGATCAACATAACCAATATCATTCGGGAGCACCACGATATTTGATACCCTTGTACTCTTCAGGGGATACGACAATAACAGCAATACTTAAAAGGATTTGATGTAGGGGACGGACTTCTTTGATTAATTTATCAGCATTAACATTATCTATTATCATTTTAGCAGCATTCCTATTCAATTACCAATTTATCAGCATTGTTATTCAATTACCAATTTATCAGCATTGTTATTCAATTACCAATTTATCAGCATTGCTATTCAATTACCAATTTATCAGCATTGCTATTCAATTACCAATTTAGCGGCATTGTTATTCAATTACCAATTTATCAGGATTGCTATTCAATTGGGTTAAAGTATAATCCAAACATCGATTATGTGGAAAAGTAAACGGTTTAAAGATGGAAATTGAGACATTCATTACTTATTAGGAGTGCTAGCAGGGCAAAGCAGTTTGAAAGAATTGTTTATTGTGGGAATTTTGTCATCTATTTTTTTTATATGTATCATGCAAATTAAAAAGTGAAATTATTTTATTAAAATTAAAATCCCATCCGAAATTACCTTTCTCTTTTATTACATATCCCTGTTTGAATCAGTTCAACTTGCAGCTTAACAATTTTCTACATAGTGGGGTTCGAATATAATTTGTGGACATAAGAGATAAGGGCTAAAGGACAATATAAGGAATAAGGATAACATAAGGGATAATGGACAACCCTTACTAAAAGTGTTGTTGTTTTATAATGTTCGAAACTTTGACCCGAGCTCATTCGTACCTGGAACAATAGATATGTAGAGTATTTAGCGTTATACACGGTGGGCAGATACACTGTCCTCACATTATACCACCACACATTGAAATGAGAATACTGAGCGTGGCATTTGAAGGGTTCGAACGTACACGCACCTCCTTTATCCCAGTTATACGACAGTTAGGTCTATGGGCCCATTCCGGCATAGACGTAACAGGGCTGTGTCTTGCTTCTATAGTCCATACCACTACTACTACTACATCACACCAGATTACTGTGCCTAGAGCTGAATTGTCCCTATAAAGATTGGGAATAATGTGGGTGAGAGAACGTCTGACAGGGCTTCGTGACGCTCTTGCAGTCATATGAGACCGGGACCTACTGCTTAAAGTGGTTTCCGAAACATCCACAACAAGGCCAGAATTCGAATCTGAAGGTACCAAAGGCCAGAGCCCTACCCAATTGGCCATCATGCCGCCATAGACACAGGAGTCCCGATTTGGTATTCCTAGTCGAGTTCGAACCAAGATTCCGTAATTCGGTTATCACTGCTCTATTCTCCATATCAAGTATCCGCGTATCAAGTGGGGAATCGTAAATATTGTTATAGCAATTCTACGTGTAAAAGAAAGAAAAGGGGAAATATATTCCCTTGTACTGTGATAGAATTTGGTGCGTGGCGATTCCACCAGGGCGTGTTCGGAAAGGGTATGACACTGAGAGTGGAGACCAGAGCACTCGAAATGAGATGCGGAAATTGCCGTCGATTATCGACTTCCTCGCTCGTTATCTCATTGCTGCTATTTCCCTCCGCAGATAAGCCTTTTTTTTCTCAGCTTCTGCCTCTTCTCTCTGGAACTCGAACTTTCCTGCACCAGGGCTCGGAAATGGAAGATCATCGACTCGTAATGTCTTTCCATAAGATTCTGGCCAATGTCTTAAGAATGGAAATCATCTATCACGCCTATCTTCGCTGCTATACTGAAATGCAATTTTTTTTTTTTTATCTTCGTAGCAGAACAGTTTGGCATCCCATAAATCTGATTCGATACTTGGATGCGGTATATCCTTTATGTTGAGGTATTCGATATGTATTCGTTCAATGTCCATATATCGTTCAATTTCAATATGAATTCGTTCAATGTCAATATATCGTTCAATGTCAATATATCGTTCAATTTCAATATGTATTCGTTCAGTCAATATATCGTTCAATTTCAATATGTATTCGTTCAGTCAATATATCGTTCAATTTCAATATATCGTTCAATTTCAATATGTCATTCAATGCCGTTCAAAAGAATTCCAATACACAGCACGTTTGAAAAATTTGTAAACATATTTTTTTTTTATATTTGTATATAAACAAGTTTTGAAATGGTCAATTTTTAAATGTATTCAAATTCTTTTCTGGGCGCTAGATATATATTTTTTGAGGGGAAGGGTTGGAAGTAGGGTTGCTCCATTGATGATAGCCAATTCTCATGAATCATGCTATAAATGGGTAATCTTTGAGAGAGTTGATATATTTCTCACTCGTAAATGGTGAAGATAGGCTGGTGGATCTATTATATTTCATGCATTTATTATATATTGTGTATCTATTATGTCCAACTGAGAAAGGCAAGGTATTGTGGATACCAAAAAATGGTCATACACTTTCAATTTAGATGTTAAAATAGGTTTTAATTCCTCATACACAAACTACAATGGAGATAGTTGCAAAAAGCAAACCTGTTATACTTTTTTAGGGCTTCAGATTGTTAAAACAGATATTTGTTTGATAAATACCTCCAAGAACGTCCTAGGTTAGGGGCGTACTAGAGTGACTGACTAGAATTCTGGCGCGGAGTACCACATATTTCGAGTTCCGGTGGTGCCATGAATGCATATAGTGATTCAGAATCCATTTTAAACCGTAGATCCCCTTCTAATATATATATATATATATATATATATAACAATCCATGGTCTATATCTAATATGCCGGTCCATATACTGTTACTTATATACTCATAGACGTAGGCCTGACAACCCTACCACGTAAAAAAGGAAACAGCATCTCATGTTTCACTATGGGACTCATCCCACTATGGGACTCACTTCCCACTATGGGACTGTCGCGCTATTGAAGAAGTACCTCCTCAGTTATTGGCTATCAATGTTCACTTGACAATATCATCAAAGAGTAGTTCGCCATTTATGAAAGAGAACTATATTCTTGAATTTTAGTCATTTATGCCTTTTATACCAAATGTATTCTGATCAAATCCAATTCGTTTTTGAAAAAGCTGATAGTTTTTATGGATTATTTTTAACACAACAGTCATGGAGATACGTTTAAAAGTTTTACACAATGACCACACATTTAACATACAGCACACATGGAGGTAAGTTTATCATTTTTAAACTATAAGGTTTTGAAATCCTTTTTTATTGATGTTTTTTTTAAAGTGCAAACTACCAAAAAAAGATTTTGTTACTGTTACTATGTTTTCAATTCTGGAATGAAACATTAAAAGGAACAACCCTTTCTTGAATCTGTTCAGTAACTGATTGATTCTATTGTTCTCCCAATGCAATGTGTCCATTCATCTTATAAACTCGTATCAAATTCATTCATTTTGTATCAATAGTTTTCAATTTTTAAACATACTGAAATCAATTAACAGTTTATTATTAAAAAATTGATTGCATGCACTTAGAGATTGGTTTCATATAGTCGCAGTTCTTTGAGTTTGGTTGCTTGCTGAAATATAAGTATAATCATTTACTTTCTTCTTTCAGTTGCCTTGTCGTGTAGGGCCATTACCCTTTCCCCTTCAACCTGTCTTGTAACTTCTAGTTCTTTTCACTTTATTCAATTCTCATCTGAACAGACTCTTAGTTCTTTCATTTTAAAATCCCATCACAGTATTTCTCACCGGACACGCCCTATTTGAAACACTGTTGATAGTCGTGTAGTTTCTATAACAATGACTAGTTTTTTTTCTGGGGCAAGGTTATTGGCTCTATGTTCAATCTTCAAGGTGCAAGATTCCTTTTGTCTAGTCTTTGAGAATTAGCACGTAAGCCTTTTGATGGTAACTTAGCTATGGTTTTATTTGCCTAGTTAAAATTTGCCATTGTCATAATTCTTACTGTAATATATATACAATAATTGAATAAGCCGGAAATATTGAATAAACATTAAATAAACAGGAAAACCATTAAAAAATGAATAAAAATATTTATTCAGAAACTTCATTTTAAGAAACAGTTCATCTAACTTGAATTCAGCATCAAGTAAAAGTCTATTATTAAGAATTTCAACTATTTTTTTCAACCAAAATCATTTTTTTTTTTTTTTTAACATACGAATGTGAGTATTAAATCTCTGTTAAAAATATTTATCTTTATCTTTGCAAAGAAATAAATCTTTCTTGTTTTCCAGTGCTCTCATAAATAAATTTTTTAATCGTTAATTTACAGTTTTTATTCTAATTCAAAAATTTAAAAGGTCAAAAAATACTTTGTGTGTGTGTGTGTGTGTAAGAAATAGGATCATAATTTTATAATATACAGCAAGTAATATTATAAATAAAATCTAGTTAAATTTTTTAGATTATAAGTTATACCACATGCAAATGAAAATGAAATAAAGTATAATTAGTAAGAAATAAATAGAAAATTGAGTGTTTTTACTATGTTTCTTAAATATGGAAAGAAAAATGCCCTAAAAAATTTAATACATAATGTAAGGCAATATATGAAAAGTAAAATCAATAAAAAAGAAATTTAATATGATGAAGTTATTGTTAACAAGGTATATTTAATACGGAATTACTGAAGGACTTATATTAAAGTACATGTCTTATTTATAATCTTACTGTCAAAAATTGCTTCAGAAAACTGAAATTCTGTTTTTCTCTAAAATGTCTATGAAACACATAATAATACTAAACTGCAAATAGATCAATTAGATGTGCAGATATTCTTTGCGTGTGTGTGTTTGTAATCTGCGCCACTAATTTGAGCATTGTAACATCTTGGCCTGTATTAGACCTATAACTGCTTCAAGAAGAGGACCAATTTCAGGTTCATGAGAACACTTTAAATTTTATTTACAAGCACTATATATATATATATACAAATACAGAACTCTGGATTATTGTACAAAGAAATAAAAATTTAAAAATATAAAATTTATCACAAATGCAAGATTAAATCACAAGTTACTCCAAATTCGGAGATTTTCAGAGTTTTCGAGACTACGACGAATCTAATTGCCTGGTCTGCGGCAGACGTTCACACAGCATGATACACAAATCCGCAAGAGGTTCACTTTGTAAAACAGGCGGAAACTCCAACCTACTCAGTCACTTCAGAGATAAAAAAAAAACACTTCCGTCGACTCGCCGACTCTTCTTGCTTCACCAACAACCTCGTTTTAAGACAATTCGTGAAGAGGGGGTCAGCTTCCTTCACTTCTCTTTGGAGAAGACATTTCTCAGCTCATAGTCTATCCCCAATCACAATCCCACAACTCATGTGATAGTTCATATTCAATCTGTAGTTGTTTCGACCTGTGTAGGTCGCACAGACATCACAAATTTCCTGAATCTCATTATCCATGGCACTGAATATCTGCTATCAGGTTTGAGTGGCAGGTTGTTCTAATGTTTACAAAACACTAATTGCATGTAATATAGATATCAGTAACACTGCTTATCTGCTGTCAAATTTGAGTGATAGGTTGTTATAATGTACTTGTCAAAGAATATATGCATTCCTCTCTCCTGGGAAAGATATGCCACAACTCTTGCTAGGGGAAAAAAAAGCTGCAATAGGTTGTCCTATTGACTTAAACTTTAAACAGAAGAAAATCCATGTCTTCTCAGCATGGAAATGAAAAATTTACCATCACTCTGAAAGTAACAAGATTTTTCAAAATATGAATAATGCATTTTTATGAATAGATACATATCATTCTATTCGAGCTAGAATGTCAGGATTTACTTTGCATATATAATCAATCTTATACGAACAACCTTCCACAATTTGTTTTTATTATGAATTCCCTTCTAATATCATAAGTTAAATCTAATTTACATATTCTTTTATGATTTGCAGAAAAAATTTTAAAAGCAAAGCTTTTAATAAAATTGAAAACTTCAAACAAGCTTTTCACGTTAATGTAACACTATAATATTTTAACATGGGGAATCAATCTTATTTGAATCACTAAATGGTTACAGTTTGACGAAGTTTAAACCTGTTACGGGACATTATGATGTTAAGTTAATGTAAAATATTCTAAAAGTAAAGGCATTGAATTTCCTATAAATCTATACGATATTAAAATTTAAATTCCATTCCTCTCCCTAACTATAACAGGCGGGAAAATGTGTTTTACATTCCAAATGTTCCCCATCAAAGAGCCTCCGCCATTTGCAACAGCCATCGCCATTCGAAATGTTCCAAAATTACTTCTAAAACATCCTTTTCACTGCTCCAGTCGTGGATTATTAATGGAACGCGAACAGTTAAGCGGAAAGTTAAGAGAAAAGCCCTTTTCATATTCGCTTTTGCCTAATGAGTCTGGAAAAGTTTCGATCCTTTTCTTAAACTTTAATGGCAGCACCAGAGAAGGTCTGGCAGAACATTATTAATCAGTTCGCGCTCGAAGGAAGGCAGACTTCGTTGCCAGATTTGTTGTATTGATATTATATTAAAATTCTGGCTCTAGCGCGTTGATTCCGAGGCATGTTAAGAACACGCTCAATCGATTAAAGAATGGGGATTTTTTTGTTGGTGTTTGTCGGTGCAGGGATTTTATGAAGAGGAATTTTTAATTTAAATGGCTTGATAAATTATTGTGTGAGTTCTTCTAGCCTGTTTGTAAAAGGGATGATGTTTAGAGGGGGAAAAAATCATTTTGGAAGGTAATTTGTGAGGAGGAAAAATGTATTTTTGAAAGAAATAGAATGAAAAAGGAAAAAAATTAACTCGAAATCTTATCAAAACATTCCTGAAAGTGGATTGCGTGTTTTGATAAAGCGAAGGCAGGAGATGCTTACGTATTTAAATTTATGTTTTTCTAAAAAAAAAAACATTAAAAGCTTTAACTTCATTTCCAATAATTTTTTTTCCCTCTTTCTCTCACTCTTTCATATTTTTCATTGAATGAAAAACAACCTCCTATAGGGAATTTTACGGTTAACGGTTAACGCTGAAGTTTACGAATTTTGATTTATGATGAATAATCTAAAACATCATCTGTATTTTTTTCTCTAACCTCCTTGAAGTTTGTGATAAGAAACAGGTACACATGAAGTGTTTGCTCATCTCTCTAAAACTTGATTTAAAACATTGGTATTTCTTATTTATTTAAGTTACATGTTCTTCCAGAACTGCCACAAAAACAAATGACTATGTATTTCTTTGATTTTTATACAAAAAAATATGCAATATTCTGATAAAATACAAATTTATCTTCGACATACAAATCCGTATCATTATTAAAATGCAGTTCCGAAACATTAAAATATTTAAAACAGCTAATTAGCAAATTAGCTAATTCTCTCAAAGTTGTTGTTGTTTGTTGTTTCTTATCCCACTTGGCTGGCCAAGCCCACGAGCCCATACGTACTCATGATTGAAGAGGAAGGAAGCAGCTTCTGTTGTGATGGAGCACCCGTAGGTAGAAGTCTGACTTTGGCTCCCTGACGCTCTTACAGTCATAGGAGACAGGGACCTACGGCTTAAAGTGGATTCCGAACCACTACAAACATCCATGGCACCGCCGGGATTCGAATCCGAAACCTGTGGCACCGAGGCGCCAGAGCGCTAGACACTCGGCCATTCAGGTCCCAAATTTGTGAATGCCAACGTCACGCGGTGTTCCCAGGTGGTCACCCGTCCAAGTACTGACAGCGCCCAATGATGCTTGACTTCGGTGATCTAACGAGAACCGGTATATTCAGCATGGTAAAGTCTAAACTCAAAGTGATTTAAGATAGGTGGATGCTATTCTCAATCTTTCACGAAACAATGTTCTATACAATAATAAATTTTTGTAAATTGATTACAAACTTTCTCAATGTCCAAGTTTATACTTATCCTTAAATATAAATCTCAAATGATATAGTCGATATTAATAAGATTCAATGGTCCTCCAATTCTTAACGAAGAATTGCGAAGAACGAATGCATCAATTAAATTTGCAATTCTTAACGAATATATAAGTTACAATATAGAAAGAAGCTAGAGCCGGAAGTATACCAATTTTAAGTTAACCACCTACAGCCCATGAAGAAGAAAGGAGCTGCGATACAAAAATAAAATAAAACCAGAATTATACCAATATCCAGCAGGCAAGCTAAGCGCCTATATCCACTAGTAACAACAAGAATATACACATGATTATTTTGCTATTTATCTATGTGCATACATAAAGAAGAGATACACAGATTAAGGTACTTGACCAAACACCTTCACTCCTATAATGAGCTATCCTTGAGACCATATATATATATATATATAGAGAGAGAGAGAGAGAGGGAGAGATACCCAAGAGATTAAGGTACCTGACCAAACCTCTTCATTCCTATAATGAACTATCCATGAGACCCTATCTAACCAAAATACATATTTATTTATTTTGCTTTATTTACCCATAATGAGTTATCCATCAGGCAACATCAAGCCTATACACATGATTCTTTTGTTATATATATATACATATGCATACATAGGAATGGAAACGCAAGAGATTAAGGCGCTTGACCAAACATCTTCATTCCTCATTTTCTCCACAAGTACTAGCGCGTGCACCAGGTATCAACTTATTCGTTGCGAAAGTGGAGACGCCGCTGTAATTAACATATTTCCGCAGCTCATTAATGAGTCGCCGAGAGAGATGCCTTTAATGAAGGGGACAAGCTCGGAGGGAGTGACGGCGGGTTTTGGAAATGAGATACTTGGTTTCCGAGAGCCCCGCTAATTGGCCTGGTCACACTCACGGGAGAGAGGTCTGTGAATGACAGGAGATTTGGGAAGCACATCGAGCACTTTGTTGCAGTGGATAGTGGTTGGCAAAAAAGGCTGACTATCAGTGAGGCAATTATAATTAACTTAGGAGAGACGTATCGTCAAATTAAGGCTATTATTCGTTAAGGCTATTATTATTCGTCAAAATAAATTTATAGTTTGAAAGCGAAAAATATTAGTAGCTTTTTAAAAAGATTATGATAAATGTTTATAGTAAAACAATAAAAAGTTGTCACTCGTAGACTTCAACATAATCTTCTTTAATTGATTATCAAAGAAAACTTTTAGGCTACAGATAATCAGAAATTGTTAGGCACATAAGAATAATTCAGACATATATCTTTAATTTATTTTTCTCTTCCCATTCCGTAACAAATGATGAATTGAACCTATCAAATTCAAATAAATACAAAGAACAACATCGTTACTGATTTAAGTTCAATCAAAAACCAAAGCAAAACATACAATTCTTAATAACTCATCAATAATTATGACAAAAAATTTTTAATAAATCAGTAACATAGCATTCAAATAATATTAAACCTGGGTAAAATCGCAGAATAGGGGCCGTAACAATTTGGCATCAAAAATTCGCCAATATCCGCCAAGTAACGGGTTACAACTGTAAGTGAAGTGGGGTAATAATGTAAGAAATACGGGTTATCACAAGTGGCGACTTATCACTCAATAGAGCCACAAAAAAAGTCGCCAAATCCCAACGGCCCCTTAGAGACGATTTGCCCTTAAACCTGTATATTCCTATATGAGAAAGCAGGGAGTTCTATACTTTAAGGTTTATTCTTGTTTATTTGTTACTTTGCGGTTTTCGCCAAGTCCCCTCCTAAACAATCAAAATGTCAGCAGAAATTTTTTTTCACTGCCCTTTGGCGCGGAAAAGAGACTTGGCGAGATTAAAGTGCAAAATCCTCAGAAAACTTGAGAAAAAAGCAAAGCAGTTATATAAATTATAACTGCTTTGCTTTTTTGTCATAAATTGCTAATTCGTGAAATTGAATAACTACCATTGAATCCATGATATGCATATTGCATCCGCCCGCTCCTTAAATAAATTGGTTAAATGTAGTTAATTGGTTGTTAAACTAAGAATTTGGTCTAACTTTGCAAAAACATCTATTCCATGTATAATATAACTAACAGAGAAAAAAATAAAAATGCTCTTAGTTTGTTTCTGAATAATCACGTTCTTATAAATATATTTATTTTATTTTTATTTATATTATAGTAATCTTTATTACGTTTATATAAATGATAACCTATAAAATTTAAATATATATAACATCATAACGTAAATAATTAGGATTCAAATTTTTAAAAATTTGATATAAATATTTTTGATAAATTAAATCTTAAATGATTCTACAGCTACGTAGATATTCTTTTCTTTTTTTTTCTTAAGTTATTCTCAGAACTTCTTGCATATTTTAAAAGAATTTTGTGATGACAATTTTAAAACCTAAAAAAAAAAAAAAAAATCATTATATTAATATGGATAAGATATTTGAAATAAACGGTAAGTTGCTTCTTATACTATATACATTGGATACAAATTTTAAAAAAATTAATTTGATTTTTTAGTTATGTTTGCTTTCAGCACCAATTTTCCCTCATTTTACCACGATTTTAACCTACAAGATTTTTTTTTTAAAATTAATAAAACATTTTATAGAATTTTAATGTGAACTTCTAAGTTTTAGGATGCATTCAATCAATAAATGTAAACAAGGAAAAATATTTTAATAATTTCCAAAAAATCAATTCCGAAAGTGTTCGTATACAAGTAAAACACAAGGCTCACGTATGTACAAAATAAATAAACAAAAATAAAATTTATTTATAGGAGGACATTATTTATTATTAATTATTATTATGCGCTAAAAAGCCTTGGCGAACAATAAACGATACAAAAGAGACCAAACAAGCAAGGAATGGCATCGTTATTTCGTTGTCTATTTAATTCCCCATGGATAAAAACATGCAGTTTCTCCTACTGAAATCTGCAAACTATGAATTTGGGGGAGAAAAAACACGTATTTATACTAAATTTCTTAATTGGAAAGAAGGTCATAAAACAGCATTTATGAACACCCTTTGGGTGCTGGCCGTCTTTTGTAGTAGAGAATAAATAAAAATATATTAAACAATAAATAAATTATAATATAATAAAATACGAGGATAGGATTTTCTAGAGCTAAAAAACCTGGACGAACAGTAAACAATAATAAAAAAAAAAAAAAAAAAAGATCGACAAGCCGAGAAATGGCATCGTTATTTCTATGTCTATCTAATTTCCTACAGATGAAAACATATAGTTTCTCCTACTGGAATCTGCAAACCATGCATTCATCCTATTAAAAAAAAAAAAAAAAAAAAAAATCTACAGGTATTTGTACTGAATTTCTTAATCAAAAGTGGCACTGCTTATTTCTTAAACACAAGTTTCATGGATGTACAAAATAAATAAATAAATAGAAATAAAAATTATTTATATGAGGACATTGATTTTCTAGCACTAAGATGACCGAAGGCACAATAAACAAATACAAAAGAAACAAAAAAAGACCAAACAAGCAAGGAATGGCATCGTTATTTCTATGTCTATCTAATTTCCTATAAACGAAAACACGTAGTTTCACCTACTGTCATGCATTCATCCACAACACATGCATTCATTCTGTAAAAAAAAGGGGGGAATAAAAACCCACAGGTATTTGTACTGAATTTCTTAATCAAATCCGAAAAAGCAGTAGTCTCAATATCATACCGCCATAAAACAGCGTTTATGGAGGCCCCTGGGTGCGGGTATCAAGTACAACAATGAGAAGGCGGGCCCTTTTTTTGTAGTAGACACCTGTTTACCCAAGAGATCAACCCAGGGGCCAGACCAAGTTTACGGGGTCGTAACTCACAGGGTGTAACCGCCGTTCCACGAATTTCTTCAGGAATAGGACTGCTTTCCAGAGAACTCCAGAACTGGAACTGTTTTGCTTTGTTCGTTTCCAACTCACTAGTGCGGTCGTTTGAAGATTGTCCGAACGCTCGTAAATAGAAATTTGTGTGCAACTTCTTTATGGGGTAGACAACACAAGCCCATTCTCGGGGGTGTCCTATAATGGCCATAAAGTAGGACAGAGTAGTGTTGCACGCTGTAAATATGCCAAAGGGATATAGGACCGTTGCGATCCATATCCTGCCAACTTCTTTTTAAAGATTAGTAGAAGAGTCCTTAAAATGATTATTTATGGCGCCAATAAAATGTCAAGGGTTAGGGCCACTTTGAAGAAGTAATGAATGGTTGGACATCCGAGTTTGAGGCATTGACAAATAACTTCCGGTAATATTATTACTGGGTATAGTATGTCAGGCATATCTGTAAATAACTAGACAAAGACTGAGGATCCTTTGGGCTACAGTGCTTTGCTCAGATTATATAACATTCTACTTAAAAACCGATTTATAATAGTTATAGGAAGAGACTGAATTTACGAATACTTATTTTTTTATTTACTTATTATTTCTTTATTGTTTTATGTGAATGCATACAGCCTAGGAACATATTTTTTTTTTATAATTTAACATGATTTAAATCAGTTGGCAAAGATCAGTTCTTTATTTTTGGACAAAGTTTAATGGACATCTAATTGTGAAGACAGCTTTTGCTTTAATTGTCTCCTCTCATTTAATTTAGGCGAAGTTTTTCACTTTTTTTTTTTTTTTTTTTTTTTGTAATTGAATTTAATTTTTTAAATTTTTATTTCTATCTTTTTTTTAAATTTAAGTAATTATATTTAATGGAAACTTTCTAATTATTTGAAGATGTGGAGGTTTAGTGGTACTTAATGCCACATTGGAATTCCGTAATCTGTACTTCCTTTGTCCTTGGAAAACTTGTATACTTTTCTTTTGGATTATGTGTAATTTTTATCAATAAGATTGTGTGTAATTTTTATTGACAAAAAAATTAAGTAGCTTTAAAAATCAAAGAAACATGTTATGTAAAATATTGTGCAAATAACTTAAGAAAACGACTATTATTTTCATTAAACAATGATTTTTAGCATTGTATAAAAACATTCATATATATAAATTTAAATCTACGGAAATAATTTTTCACGTGATCTTTATAATAAACAGGGTGATTAAAATTAAAGTCCCACTTTCAAATTGCTGTAGAAAAAAAAAAAAAAAACCCCACTCTTCACAATGAATTCAAACTTGAACTGAAGATACTTGAGTTAGGAGAAAACGGTACGGCATCAAAAAAAAAAAAAAAAAAAAGTGATGTTCCAAAGTGCATTATTAGATATGCCAGTGATATTTTGAATCGAAATGACAACGTATTTGGTATGAGTTGCCCATTAAACCAACTGTAGTGTTCAATGTTTAGGTTTTTTGATGAAAAAAATAACTCCCAAGTCATTCAACAGTTGTGGCACTGTTAGAGGAAAGCCCATCCACCACGACAAGCTCATGCCAAACTGGATGGGAAAAATCGATGGAACTTTTTATGGAACTCTTTTTTTTTTTCTTTTTTGACGCCATACCGTTTCCCTCTTCTTCAAGTATCTCCAGTTCAAATTTGCATTTGTTCTCTTTTCTCTTTTACAGCATTTTGAAAGTGACTCTTTAATTATAATCACCCTGTATTTTTTTTAAAAAGTGAAGATCGAAAAATGTAAGGTAAACTATAAAAAATTAAAAGCCATTATTATTGGTCATATATATCACGAGTGTTTAAATCTATCAAAACTAAATTTAATACATTTTATCATTTCTAATTTTATTTTCATACTATGATTAAGCAAACATAGATGTAAAATGCGACAAATAATTAACTTACTCATCTTTTTAAATGGAGACATCGCAAAACTCACTTTAGTTTATACTAACAAAATAAGCCATTATCCCTTCTGATCTCAATAAATATACTTTCTCATCATCATCATCAAAAAAAAAAAAAATCTTTTTTATTTTCCATTCATCACGAAAGAGCCCTAAATTTTTCATTACACATTTAAAAAAAAAAAAATCTATCCAATAAAACTTCCAAAGATGACATCAAAAATCCGGAACTTCGACTGAACAAACAACATAACTCTTCCTAACACGAACCGATTGATATATATAGATAAATATAAAAAAAAATTCCATCTGTCAAAAGAGGGTAAAAATCAGGAAATTGCTACTTACGAACTTTCGCAAGAGAAAAGAAAGCAAAAAATAGCCCGGCGATGATGTTGGAGCAATATAAATTTAGAACTTTCCACGCTCACAAAGCTCGCTGTCTCTTTGGAGTTCTGTCGCCAGTAGATGATACGTCGCAAAGATAAATGGAACTTCTGTATAAACGGATTTCTCTGTGTCTTTCAACGGCTCCTTTACTGTCAAAGGCAAATAAGGAACGAGGGAAAAAAGAATTTGAACAAAAAAGAAAAAGGACAAAAAATATTTTCTCTTGTCGGGATCGGTTAGTGACTTTTCCAGTTTGTGAAACAGGAAAAAAAAATTATTTTAGAGGGATTCTGTTTATTAAAACATCCTCGTAATTGAGCTTGACGTTGACGTTTTTTCGTTGTTTGGGTCTGACAGTTTTCGAAAGAATTAATTTCGCCCGAATTTATGCATAAAATGAATTTATGCTGGGAGTTGTGATTTTTTGTTGTTGTTGTAACTTAAAATCGATTTTGTTGAGTAACTTGATTTTCAATTTCAAATAAATTTCAGAATTAAAGTAATGATGAACTAAATTTTTTACATAATTTTAAATCATTATGCCATAAGCAAGGCCTGCACCGCTGTTACTCCTTTAGCACTACCCAGGGGACGCGTGTAGCTTGAAGACAGGCTACAGACGTGAGTAACATTACCCCAACAACGCTCTATGATCGTATTTGACAGGAACCTATGGCTTAAAGTGGATTCCGAACCGCAAACATCTATGGCACCACCGTGACTCGAACCCGAAATCTGTGGTACCGAGCGCTAGAGCGTACCGAATCGACCATGAGTTGCCTTACGAGATTAGAAAATAATAAATTTGTATGACTTTTGTATTGCGAATGCATGCACTCAGACTTTCTTGGCGTTTTCACACCAAGGCTGTTGAGCGACGATGCATGTAGCATCGACCCATCATTAGTCTCAGCGAGCGTCATTTAAAATTGATCGAAGATTTACACCTCGCCGCTCTACACCTCTGTGTGAATGCGACTTAAAGACAGTTACTTCAAATTTTTTGTGTCTGATCAGAGAAAACCCGAAAAACTTCAACCAGGTATTCCTTTTGTTGGTATATATGCCGAATCCACAACTGTTTAACAATGAAGTGACTATACTCACGCCAAAAGCTGGAATCGAACTCACTTTTATTCGTATGCTAACTGATCGCATTTATTCGACCACGAAAAGGGCATTGGATCGAAAGCTGTCGGTACACCGCAAAGATAAATGGAACGACGGCCCTTTCACTGTCAAAGGCAAATAAGGAACGAGGGATAAAAGAATTTGAACAAAAAAGAAAAAGGAAAAAAATGCTTTTCCCTTGTCGGGATCGGTTAGTGACTTTTCCAGTTTTTGACAGGATTCTGTTTATTAAAACATCCTCGTAATTGAGCTTGATGTTGACATTTTTTTGTTGTTTGTACTGGAAGTTTTCGGAAGAATTAATTTTGACTGAATTTATGCATAAAGTTAAACTGGAAGTTTTTTTTGTCTGTTGTAACTTAGAATCGATTTTTTGTTCAATAGCTCAATTTATAATTTCAAATAAATTCGAGAATAAAAGTAATGATGAATTAAGTTTTTTACATAATTTTAACATCTTTATTCCATAAGCAAGAGCTGCACCGCTGTTACTCCTTTAGCACTACCCAGGGGGGCACGTGTAACTTGAAGATATGCTATGGACGCGAGTAATATTACCCCAACAACGCTCAACGATCGTATTACACAGGGACCTACGGTTTAAAAATGATTCTGAATCCGTACAAACATTCATGGCACCGCCGGGACTCGAACCCTAAATCTGTGGTACCGAGCGCTAGTCACTCGACCATCAGGATATAGATATATATATCTCGGCCTTACGAGATATGAAAATAATAAATTTATATGACTTTTGTATTATGAAGGCGTGCCACTCAAACTTTAGAAGCGTATTCACACCAAGGCTGTTGAGCGACGATGCATGTAGAATCGACCTATCATTAGTCTCAGAGAGCGACACTTGTAATTGGTCGAAGATTTACACCTCGCCGATCAACGCCTCGGTGTGAATAAAGCATAAAGACAGTTACTTCAATTTTTTTGTGTCTTATCAGAGAAAACCCGAAAAACTTCAACCAGGTATTCCTTTTGTCGGTATATATGCCGAATCCACAACTGTATAACGATGGAGTGACTATACTCATGCCAAAAGCTGGAATTGAACTCACTTTTATTCGTATGCTTTTTTTTTCTAATGCAGCTGGCAAACACAGACCCTTGGTGTTGGATGCCTTAAGGTAAGTGCTGCACAGACGTACTCACTTTACGTTACCCAGGGGGCGCGTGTAACTTGAAGATAAGCCACGGACGCGGAGTAAAGGCTCGTGCTCAACAAGGCGACAAGATGCAAGCGAAAAAATTTGACCAATCACTAGCCTCACCGCGGTCGCCTGAAACCGGTTTCAGACCGCCGCGATGCCCAACTTTCAACTCGAAGCGGTTTTTCACTAGGCGTAATGCTATTTCTGACGTTTCGCTGTGAAGGGGTCGAAAAAATTTTGTCGCTTGCCTCTTGCATCTTCACGTCTCTCGCCTCGGTGGGAACGAGCCTTTAAATGCCCCGCAACGATTACGAAAACCACTACTTTTTAAAACAACAAACAACCATGGCACCGCCGGGCTCGAACCCGAAACCTATGGTACCGAGCGCCAGAGCGCTAGCCGCTCGGCCATTCAGGCCCTTTATTCGTATGCTAACTGATCGCATTTATTCGACCACGAAAAGGGCATTGGATCGAAAGCTGTCGGTACATCGCAAAGATAAATGGAACGACGGTGCTTTCACTGTCAAAGACAAATAAAGAACGAGGAAAAAAAGAATTTGAACAAAAAATAAAAAGGAAAAAAATGCTTTTCCCTTGTCGGGATCGGTTAGTGACTTTTCCAGTTTTTGGATGGATTCTGTTTATTAAAACATCCGTAATTGGGGGCCTGAATGCCGAGTGGCTGGCGCTCGGTACCACAGGTTTCGGGTTCGAGTCCCGGCGGTGCCATGGATGTTTGTAGTGGTTCGGAATCCACTTTAAACCGTAGGTCCCGATCTAACACGATCGTAGAGCGTTGTGGAGAGTGACATATTAAAAAATAAGGAAAAACTTAACTGTTCATATATATAGAGATTAGGGATTATAGTCCTTGTGGCTTCACATCCCTATATACCACTTCATTCATCATCATCATCATCTCGTAATTGAGCTTGATGTTGACGTTTTTTCGTTGTTTGTGGCTGACAGTTTGCGAAAGAATTCATTTCGCCTGAATTTATGCATAAAATGAAACAGGAAATTGCGAAAGGAATTTAATTTTTTGTTGTTGTTGTGACTTAGAATCGATTTTGTTGATAAATAGCATGATTTTGGATTTCAAAATTTCAAATAAATTTGTGAATAAAAGTAACGATGAATTCAATTTTTTACATAATTTTAAATATATATTAAAAAAACCAAATTTTTTATTTATAATGCTACTACACAACACCACACCACACCACACCACATCACTGTGCCTAGAACTGAGTTGCCCTTTTACAGCTTGGGAATGATGTGGGTGAGAAGAAGTATGATTGGGCTTTGTGACGCTCTTACAGTCATATGGCTTGAAGTGGGTTCCGAACCACAACAAACACCCCTTTCGAACCCGAAACCTGTGGTACCGAGCATCAGCCATTCGGGCATAAGGCCCCGATTTATAAGACTCTAATAAGGCCGATTTTTGAGTCCCGGCATGAATGTAGTACATGCAAAACTGGAATCGAACTCACTTTTATTCGTATGCTAACTGGTCGCATTTATTCAATCGCGAAAAGGGCATTTCATCTATTTTTTTATGAAGATCTTTTTAATAGTATTGTAACAGTGCTTTCTCCTAAGCACCTGCAAGAGCGCCCCCTTTGTTGTTCAGGAGAAATGGTCAGTCGGCCTTGAAACTCTCATCTCTCAGGAAGTACAGCTCAATCTGTGCTTTTGCTGAGAAAAGTTTAGTTTACAGTATCTCATTCAGAGAGGAAATATATTAAGCCCATTCTGGTTCATTATTTGATCTACAGACTCTCACCCGGAGAGAAAGTAAGTATATTTTGCGCATCCTGAGCGTAGCCGAGTTCCGGATTTTCGATCTAGAAGTGGAGTCCTTCTACTAACCATAATTATCTGTTTTTAAAAGCGTTAGATATTGTATGTCTTTAATTGTACGTGTGTGATGTTTGTGCGTGGTTAATAAAACTGCAAGGTCTCCAACCTGTGCCTCAAGTATCTCCACTCAGTCACGCAATCTGGTTGCCCAATCTGCACATTATTAATTTTATTTAACTTTATAACTTCCCTTCATAGTACATATAACATTCCACTTAACTATATGTTCCCAAAGGCAGAAAATTTCGTGTTTCTGTAATGTAGACAGGAATTTACTTGCAATAATAACCCCGGAAAAAATTATAAATAAGTTAAAATAAAATTTTGTAACTGTTTTTAATTATAATCATTGCTATGACTGCATAAAATAGAATAGTTACGAAGGTTATTTAAATTCTCCTCATATGTAAGCCATCATTTTGGATTTACCAAAAGAAAAAAAAAAATGAATAATGGATTTTGAAAAACAATGTTGTAAGACAAAAATATTAAAACCTTGCATAATTACAAACCAAAAAATATGTATGCAAAAATTACTTTTATCTAAATTATAGAACTAAAATTTTAAATGTGTAAAAGAAAATATGTTTTGGTATAACAGAAGACAGAAGCTGATTTTCATTCGCCACGAACATCATCAAGAAAAACAAAATTAGCATCATTAAGGAAAAAAAAAGGAAAAGATAACAGTAAACAGAAAGGATTTGTTATAATTTCTCTTTTCCCACGGGAATTCTCGCTTTCTTTTTTCATCGCTCTAGAAACACTCATCCCATTAGAAAAAAATGATAATTAGTTTTCTAATTTCGCTTTCTACGATAAATCTGAAGTTCATTTAGATTCTTGTTTGCGCTTTTTGTGCTACTCTCTATAAAACATGACGATCCGATATTTAAAATTTACGAATGTTCAACAAAATTTTCGCAGATTTGGGAGAAAAATTATATTGTTATTTATTTACCACACGGGAATTTTTTTTTTTTATTTTTATTCTACATATATATTTGACTTTCTAGACAAATAAATATTGAAGCAAAGTTTTTCTAATGTCTATTGTTAATAAGAAATCCATGAGTTCTTGTTTATTAGAATAACGTTAATATGAGAAAAGCCGCTGCATCTGATATGCTGTTGTTTCGAAATCCCAGGGCTATTGGTCTCCAGGCTTCAGGTTCGAATACTGGTGGTTTTAAAAATTTAAGATTATTGAACACATTTTGACAGATTTAAAAGAAAAATTACATTTTTTATACTAGAATTTTTATTTATTTATTTTTAATTTTTATTCTAGCTATTCTTGAAAAATAAACATTGAAGGAAAGCTATTTCTAGTGTTTATTGTTAATAAGAACTTTGTGAACTTTTGTTTATTAGAATAACCGCAGTTATGAAGTTCCCACTTCTGATATGTTGTTATGATCGTCAGGTATTGCCGAGGGCCTTTGGTACCACAGGCTTCAGGTTCGAATCCTGGGAGTAGCATGGATGTTTGTTAGGGTTCGGAATCCACATTAAACTGTAGGTCCCGGTCTAATTAGCTTAAAGTGTGCACAAAATGACCATACAACGACAAACCAATCAAAATCCCAGTTACCATAAACTTTATATTTTTCGCAATTTTATTACAGTACATCCACTTACATAACTAAAAATATACAGTACTATGATGGTACTAATTCTTTACTTGCCCTATTGCCTGTTACAGGCCAAGACCGTCTCAACAAGCTTCCTGCAGCAGATCTTACCAGACGCCACAGTCCGCCGAAGCTTGATTTTGAATGTCTGCCTCTGCGCACTCTTTTCCTGGCACCCTCTACATTTGCAAAAGTCCCCTCTTTTAACATGGCTTCTATTATCACATATAAAAATATGCCCATACTGATGCGAAAAGACTGGATGACTCTAGCAATATTTTTTTTTCTTTCTAATGCAGCTGGCAAACACAGACAGCTTGGTCTTCGGATGCCTTAAGGCAAGTGCTGCACAGACGTACTCACTTTGCATTACCCAGGGGGCGCGTGTCACTTGAAGATAAGCCACGGACGCGGAGTAACAATACCCCCGAAACGCTCTACGATCCTATTAGACCGGGACCTACTTTTTAAAGTGAACCACTACAAACAACCATGGCACCGCCGGGACTCGAACCCGAAGCCTGTGGTACCATAGGGCCATTCAGGCGCTATGTCTCTAGCAATATTAGGTTGCTTATTTTTTCTATAGATTTCATGGTTCAACAAAATTCTCCATCTATCCGTTTCTCTAACAGGATCAAAAAAAAGTTTTTTTTTTTTCTTTTTTTTTTTTTTTCCCCCCAATATTGAAAAAAAAAATGTCTCCATTTGCTTTTGTGAATGGCCAGCATTCACTTGTCGTACAATAGGATAGGTTTTAGTTGTATAAAGATTCATTTCTGTCTTGAGATTTAAAGAGTTTGGACTTAAATAAATTCATTAAACAATGGTAACATCTATTAGCCTCAGATAGCCTATTGTCAATTTCAAGCTTAACATTATTATCATTGATCAATATGTTCCACAGTACCATGGTACACAGGTACAGGGTAATATGACCATCTGCCTACTGGAAGATTCCGAAACATGAAATGTTGTTTTCTTTTTACAGGCTAGGCTTATCAGTCCTACGCACTACAGTCATACTACACTGGGAATTACTGTTTAAAGTGGATTCTGAACCACTACAAACATCCATGGTACCACAAGGACTCCAGCCCAATACCTGCTCTACCGAGTGCCAGAATGCTAGTCAGTCAACCATCAGGAACCCCATTCCATCAATGAAATAGTAAATCTCAAAGAAAGTATTCGAGTCCCAGGTGCCATGGATATTTTTTCGGAATTCACTTTTATCCACTAGTTCGGAATTGACTTTACACCGTAGGTCCCAGTCTATTATGACTGTAGAGTGCTGGATGTTTTTTTTTTTTTTTTTTTTTTCTAATGCAGCTGGCAAACACAGACACCTTGGTGTTGGATGCCTTAAGGTAAGTGCTGCACAGACGTACTCACTTTGCATTACCCAGGGGGCGCTTGTAACTTGAAGATAAGCCACGGACGCGGAGTAACAATGCCCCCGCAACGCTCTACGATCTTATTAGACCGGGACCTACTTTTTAAAGTGGATTCTGAACCACTACAAACAACCATGGCACCGCCGGGACTCGAACCCGAAACCTGTGGTACCGAGCGCCAGAGCGCTAGCCACTCGGCCATTCAGGCCCCGAGAGCTGGATGTAGGTCTGACAACCCTGCCTCGTAAAAAAGAAAGCATCTCTTGTCTCGAAATCTGCCAGTAGCCAGACGGCCTTGCCCCACCATGTGTTGTTGCGCCAATGAAGATTTGATTTGGCTTCTCGCTCTACGATCATCTTGTGCACACGAGGGCCAAACAGACCAGGACCAACAGTTTAACGTGGATTTCGAACCACTCACAAACATCCATGCTACTGCCAGGTTCGAACCTGAAGCCTGTGGTAGCAACGGCCAGAGCGCTAGTCAAGTGGCTATCCGGTCGCTGCGCTAATGAAGAAGAAGGAGAAATCTCGAAGAAATTCTAATTAAAATTTAACCTATGCAAATAGGGTGACCGTTGAAAAATACAATTTAGTTTAATCTTATTTTAAATACACCAAAAAAAAAAAAATAATAATAATTGCGTATACAAATAAAAAATGGCATTATAAATAGAAGTATAAGTACTTTACAGCATTAGTACAATTAGCGTTAAAATAAAATGATGAATAATGCTTTTATGCTATAGTTACTTTACTTTTTATGATATATAAAGCTTTGTTTATGTAGAAAAGAAAAATTAATTTGAAAAATTCGCCTGAAATCTTATCAAAATTTGTTAAAAAAAATAGGATATAAAATCAATTTTGCTGGAATTAAGATATAATTCATGCAAAAACGTCTCTAATGAAACGAGACAGCATTTGCCTGTCTGATTTTTTTTAAGGATGAAACCATTAACCGTAAAAAGCCATTAAGAAAATTGGTTTTATAGTAACCTTATGGCGGCATTTTTGATTTTCAACTTTTAGCTTAATGTAAGTAAATATCGAAGTAACTCTGTCTTCCACGGGTTCATGTAGTATCAACACAGTATCCTTTTTTCCCCCTACATTCCTTGAAAATAAGATAATGGCTATTTATCATTATCATGATCGATATTATTTTTGAAATAATACATGCTGAAAGTAATGGAAAGTCATTAAGTCTGTTGAGAGATAAAAGCCTAAAGTTTTTTGTTTGTTTTTTCCACTGAATTATTCATGTTTAAAAATAAACCTTGTTATTTTGTTATGTATTACAAAAAAAATTCGTATACTCAAATATTTTTTTTTTTCCCTAAATATGTTTCAACAAAAACTTGGCTTTATTTTAGATTTCACATTGTTTATTTTATGTACAGAAATGTTTAGATGTATATCAATATTTAAGTTTCCATAAATTTTTTTCGTAAATAAACGATGCCATTTTGTTATGTATTACAAAAAGATTCATATATACAAATATATATTTTTTTCTATTAATAGGCTTCAACTAAATCTTAACTTTATTATAGATTTAACCTTGCTTAGTTTATGCACAGAAATGTGTTTGAATGTATTTCAATATTTAAGTTAGCATAAATTAAGTTTCCATACATTTTTTCTATAAATAAACGATGTCATTTTGTTATGTATTACAAAGAAATTCATATACATATTTTTCTCCATAAATATGTTTCAATTAAATTTTGGCTTTATTTTAGATTTAATCATTCTTATTTAATATAAAAAAAATGTTTGGATGTATTTTAATATTTAAGTTAGCTTCAATAGATTATTCTATTAATTCTCAAAGAGTGCGGCCTAGAAAATTTCCAGGTGACCCTGTGGTATTCGAGAGAATTTTTGTGTCTATATATAAAAATAAATATAGTTACTCTTTTTCATGTCAGTTTTGCCATTCAAATAAAGTTTTCATTACAAACAACTAACCTTTCTGGTTAAATTATTTCCCTTCTTCTTCATTCACTTAAGAGTCGCTAAACAGCAATAATGCGCCAAAGAAGCTTAGAAACGGTACCTTCCATGGTTAGCTACTAAGAGCGCTAGTATCTATGTGATTTTCATTGTTAAAGAAATACCCATTGCAGCCTCTGAGATTCCACCGTTTGTAAATAGTAGTCTGCGGTGTTGACCATCTATATATAAAACTGTAAGGCGTCAGTAGTGGATGCTTATTTCTCAGAAATTTGTATATAATGCTTTCACAATTATGTGTATGTTTTTAAATGGCCCGCGACTTCAAGAAGTTTGAGAACCATTGGATTGTTGATTTAGCTGAATCAAGTTATTGCAGTTACTATTTCTTATTTTAGTTACGGGATATGACTAACTAACTCCCCTGAACTACAATCCATGTTAGAGCATGGCCACTTCCTGGCAAATTCCGAAACAGGATATGATTTCTTTTTATGGAGTAGGGTTGTCATGACAACCCTACATTCATATTAGACCAGGACCTACAGATTAATGTGGACGAAACCTACGGCATCGAACGACAGACACTGGGCCATCAGGCTCTATTACAACTACCAGTGTGTGTAACACTCAGTGTCCTGCAGTGTGGGACGGACATCCCATGAGTCTATAGTTTAACGGGGATTTCGAATCCCTAACAAAACATCCAGAGTGTCATATGGGAGAAAACCCAGAAAACTCCCACCAGAAAGGCAAGATGCTGAACATCACAAACACTATCGAGTAATCCTCGCTTTTGGAACATTGAACAAAGCCGCCAGCGAATTGAACCTGAACCCTAATGTTCACCAATGACGCATATTACCACTGAGCTACAAGTCGGGCACTACGCCTTCTACTAATATTAACAAACAAAACTTATTAATCATAACTATTAATTATGCATATTTTAGCAATAAAAGATAATTAAATAAGTAAATTTGAAAAAAAATTGTATTTGATAAGACATTTATTCATTAAGAAGTTAAACAATACTATCCATCCAATTAAACAATATTCTCAATATTATTTAGATTATCCGGTTCATAGCATAAATATTATCAATTAGAAAATTTACCATCATTTTAGCATTCAATGCTAAATTGTTTGGACGCACCATAACATTATACTAATTAGTTATTAACAATTAAGAATTCATATTTAAAACTAACAGTTATCTAAAACTTTTCCCAACCCACTTTGCCTGTCTTTAGACACTCGTCAGCAAGCATCTCCCGCACGTACCAGAAGACCGCCTGAAGTACCACATGGGAAACAGTTGACCATTTAACGCTAGGCTTCACCTTCACCTCAAGAGAGAGCGTTCACTGCCTCTAATTGCTGCTGTTGCACAATCCCAATCCCCCATTCCAAAATCTTCCTGGCGGAACACTTGTGACATGGAATCAATTTTGGATTCCGGACGACTGCTCTCGTCTGTTCCCCCCTTCCCCTCCAACAATACTTAAAACTCCTCTGAAGATCCATATCTGTTACGGGTGAGCGAGTGCTGTTGCCGCTAATGAACGGCAGCTCGGGACTCGAACCCGAATGGCACAGTGGCACACAGTAGGGTGCTCCTCCTCAAACACTCTCGGCAAGGTGTGTCATCGGGTTAGCATGGTTGGATGGTTTAATGGAGAGTAAGGCTGCTGGAAACGATTTGGGAGGAGCCGTGATTCGGGTCTGAGATTGCAGGGTTCGGTCTTTGGAGGTGAATCAGTGGGAGTAGAGTAGGAAGATTTGGTTTGTCTGTAGCCAGTTGAAAGTGAATGCTTGCTTTTCAACTGATGGAAGGTAATTTTGCAGATTTCTGGTATAAGCAGTTGCATACATGGGTATTTGTAAATCGTCGATACTTGTTATTAGTGGTATGATAAAAAAAATCTTGCTTTTCTACTTATGGAAGGTAATTTTGCAGATTTCTGGTTTCATACATTGCTATTTGGCATTTTCATACATTGTTATTTGGTAATTTCATACATTGCAATTTGGCAATGTTCCATACATTGCTATCTTGTTTTCATAAATTGCTATCTGGTTTTCATACATTGCTATCTAGTTTTTATTCATTGCTATTAGATTTCATACATTGCTATTTGGTATTTGTAAATCTTCGAGTCTTGATATTAATTGTATGTTCTTGAACATATCCATAACGTTTCAATCACTTTTTCCAATTTGTCGTGATTCGCTAAACAGATTCAGTGAAAGGGCAAGAACACAAACTTAGTGTTTGTGTAAAGTCTGCAAAAATTGTATAATATCTTTCCAGTTTTCTCGAAAACTTATGTTGTAAGATATGTTTGATGATTTAAACGAGTTGAAAATGTTAGAGACATTTTAATGGTATATTGATGCTAATTTGTATAAAGAGCTAAGTGAATAGGATTACCTGGATTCTAATTTATTGGATTTAATCAAAAACACTTCTATGTATACTGAAAAGTGATTTGAAGCAAATGATTATATTTATTTACTTTTAAATTTAATTCCTTCTACAAACAATGAATAGTAAATTTCAAATTTACAATTTTTAACTACAAAACATAAAAGTAAAAATATGATATTAACTTTCCCTAAATGTCATTTAGTGTTAACAACTAATCTAATATAATCAACTAATCTAATTTTAACTACATCTAAAAAAAAGAAGCAAGTAATCTAAATATACATAATCAAATCGTTACTAATTAATCACGTAACAAGCCACCTTAGATCTTCTATATCAAAAATACGATACGCGCTTTTCCGGCATCTAACACATTTTTTAAATAAAATAAATAAATAAAAAGATGTTCAGAACACCCTCAGGAAATTCTAAATAAAACGCTACATATTTCCACCCTCTTTCCCATTCAAATATAGCCAGTTCCGTTGGCTAAACGCATGCTAATCTCGGGTGCCCTTTCACGTAGAGTCTTGCCTACGGGAGGGTTTTCTTTTTCCAGTAGAAATTATTTACCTTCTTTTTTTCCTACTGTTTCGTAGGAGCATCGCGTGCAGCGGGCATTTTCCCAGGATCGTGTTTCCTAGAGTGACAGTGAAGTGGAAAAAGGAGTTTCCGTTCTTTCACTGAATTGCTTAATATCGCTCCTTGGATTCGAGTGTCAGGAGAGAAGACCATTTTTTTTGGTTTTTTATTTCGTGGTCGGTGGATCTTTTACACCGCAGTTTGTTCCGCAATAGAAGCATCGGGCTTCAATTGAATTTCAGGAGCTGTCTGAATGAGGGTTTAGGTTTTAGGAAATGAGATGTCATTTTGAGAGGGGAGAAGTTTTTGCCAGCTCATGTAATCGGTCCCTTTTTTTTTTTTATAGTTGATATCATATGTTTTTCTGAGATGATATATCACATAGTTTTATGTTCTGAGATGAACATAGGATATAGTTTATATCATACTTCTATCGTATGTTTTTTTTTTTTTTTATGAGATCTTATTTTGCTTAGAAAAATAGGTGATTCTGAATATGATTTAGCGAAATGTTATGTGATTAGTTTGTCACTCTTTTTTTTTTTTTTGCACATTTTAAGATAATTAGGCAGGGCCCTACAGTTTAACATGGACAACGAACCATTCACAGACATCCATGCCACCGCCAGGTTTCGAAACTGAAAAGTGTGGTACCAAAGGCCAGACAGCTTGGCCAATTGCTTATCAAGGACTATGATATAATATATATATATATATATATATATTTTTTTGTTCCAATGCAGCTGGAAAACACTTAGACAGCTTGGTCTTGGATGCCTTAAGGCAAGCGCTGCACAGACGTTACTCACTTTGCATTACCCAGGGGGCGCGTGTAACTTGAAGATACGGACGCGGAGTAACAATGCCCCCGCAACGCTCTACGATCCTATTAGTACCGGGACCTACGGTTTAAAGTGGATTCCGAACCACTACAAACATCCATGCCACCACCGGGACTCGAACCCGAAACCTGTGGTACCGAGCGCCAGAGCGCTAACCATTCGGTCATTCAGGCTTATGATATAATATATAAAACGAAGGAAAACACTATTCAATCCCATGATGCAGTTTCCATAAAAAACAGTTCAAACTACTTTCATTTTTTTCCTTACGATTAAGTAACTATGGAAGGATTACTTATATGTTATAACAGATAAACTAAAAAAAAAAATTTTTTTTTCTTTATTCACATGAAGCTGTTTGTTTAGCAAACTGTTTTTCATTTAAAAAAAAAATGTTTTTTTGATTAATTAACCACAGAAGGATTATTATGTAATAGATAAAAAAGGAAAACACTATTCAATTTATTTCATCATTCACATGAAGCTGTTTTCTTAACGAACTATTCAAACTGCATTTATTTCTTCAACGAAAAAAGTAGAGCAGAATCTTCAGCTTTCTCTCTTTTCAATTCAAATAGATTTGCATTGTAACCTAATTGGGTAGTTACAATGTTTATTTTCATCGTTTAATCCTTTTAAAATATCAGAAAAACTTTAAATAATAAAAACTTAAACATTTCCGGAACTATTCAATTACATAATTTGTCACGTTGCATGACTAACAATGAAACTACTGCCAGGATTAAGCTCGTTATTGCTAAAGCATTAGAAATTTGAAAGGGTACTTATTAAAATCGATTTTCGATTTGCTTCAAAAGGAGTTTCTTCAATCAGGAGCAGTTCAAATGAAATTCTTTCAATTTATTCTTGTAGAACTCATTTATATAGTGAAAAGTAAACCAAGCTTATTTAGTTAAACATTTATTGCCCATTTAGTAGATTTATCAATTTAAAAGGTAAATTTGCGACTCACGTACTGTTAAAGATTTTTTTAAATTTTAATTACTTGCAAGAAAGATTAGGATAACGAATATCTATTCCAACTAATCTACAGTTGTCGCGAAATTTATCGACACGGTTGTTTGGCAAGTTATCAGCACTGCATTGCCATTTTTGATAGTCCAAATTACCAGCTCTGATTTAAAAGCGAGATCATGGGCAGGCACCCTTTAGCAAGATGCCCGCTGTACCATTTTTTCTCTCGAGAAGAGTTTTGGCATTTCATTCCCAGGAGAGAGGAATGTATATAATTTGACAAGCGTAAAATAAAACTCATTTCTCAACTTTGACAGCAGATGAGCAGTGTTGTGGGTAGTTATATTACATGCAATTAAAGTGTTGTACTCATAACAACAACCTGTCACTCAAATCTGATAGCAGATATTCGGTATCATGGATAATGAGATTCAGGAAATCAGCGAATGTCTGCGCGACTTTCGCTAATACTACTTTCACAGGACGAAACAACTACAGATTGAATATGAATTATACCATGAGTTGTTCCATCGTGAGTGGTGATAGACCACGAGCTGAAAAATGTCTACAAGAAGTGAGGGAAGCTGCCCCTCCCGTTGACAGATTGTTTTAAAAGGAGTTTTTTTCCGTGAAGAAAGAAGAGTGTTCTGCGACGAAAAGGGAGTTATTTTTCTTTTAATTTTCTCTGAAGTGACCAAAGATTTCACCTGTTTCCAAAAGGGAGCCCCTGGTGGTTTCGTGTATCACGCCGTCTGATAATTAAGGTCTGCCGCAGACCAGGTGCTTAGATTCGTCGTAGACTCAAGAACTCGGAAAACCTCCGTCTTTGGAGTCAGCCGCACTTGGGAATCAAATTTAAATCTTTAATTCGTAAGTAATTTTGTATTAACCCAAAGTTCTGAAAAAACTATATATAGCTCTTGTAAATAAAAATTAAAGTGTTCCCATGAACCTGAAAGTGGCCAGCTTCTTCAAGCCGTTATGAGTCTAATATAGAGAGAGACATTACACAGGCCTTGCAGGGGGACTCCGAGGTGAAAAGATATTGGAGAGCTAGAACTTTGCTGATGAGACATTTAACTTTTCTTCTCTTATTGTTTTCTTTTTAATTGCGTGTGTTTTACACTGTTTTGATCTCGCAAGAGTTTGTCATTTTCTCTTGCATTGGAAATATAAAAAATATATGCATATAATCCATTCTTGAAACCTAATATTTATTGAAAAGCACTGAAATCGTAATTCATGCCCTAAAGCATAAATTTAGAGAAAATGATAATGATTTAGTGATAATGATAATTTTTATTGAAAATAGTAAAACCAGGAAGAAGTTTGTTTATGGCCTGCTCCTGCAATGGCCATGAACATTTTAAACGAATATGATGGAACCACAATGGAGGCAGTGTACCAAAGAATGAGGAAGAGGAGGGAAAATGTTTTCACTAGAATTTCGTCCGCTGTTCTTTTCTTTTATTTCATCTGTTCGACCCACTTGCTGTTTCTTAGGGGAGGGGGGGGAAAGGATCAAAGGTCAAGAGGCCTCCCATGACAGGTTTACTTCGCAAAAGCTTCTGCATCGTATTTATTTGGTGTTCGTTTTTGTTCCACGCCGAATCCATTCATGTATTAAGGTAGAAAGGAGCATTGCTGAAGAATGGTTAGAGGCATTGGAGGGGGGCTGGTTGGTAATCTAAAGCTCTGTTCGGCTTTTCTTCAAGAATAAATAGTTTGAGCAGGGTTAAAAGTTTTATCCGTCTTGTCGCCGGTCTTGCCGGAAGGAGATAGATGGTTGGTGAAAGTGTCACCATGCTTTTTCTTTCTTTCTTTTGGCCACTTTTACTTCTTCCTTTTTTTTTTTTACTTTTTCTTCTTTTCTGTTCTGTTCCGTTTCTTGGAAAGTAAATTCTGTGATGTATGAGGTGCCCCGGCTTGCCTTGGTGTACGTTAAGTTCGGGAGGTGATTTATTTTGAGGATATATTCCATGAGACATCAGACGGCCTGTCCGAAACTTTTCGCATTTGATGAAATTCCTTCTGAAATATTATCTTTAACACTCAATCTTTATATATATCCCGCCCAGTGACAGTCGTTTCAACGGACTTTCACTGTATGTCAGATCTTTCTAATTATACTTGTAAGGAGAAAGAAGAAATAGACGGAATTTTTTTTCAATGTAGTTTTAAGAATATTTTACATTAAATGCTAGCATATTAAGAATAAATAGAGTTAAGCCTAAATTACTATAATAGATAGTAATTTAATAATATATAATAAGTTCATAGAAGTATAAGCATAGGGGCCGAGTAGGTAGTGGCTCCCGGTGCCACAGGTCTTCGGGTTCGAGTACCGAGGATGCCATGGATGTTTGTAGTGGTTCGGAATCCAATTTAAACGTCGGTCCAGGTCTAATAGGATCGTAGAGCGTTATGGGGGTAGTGTTACTCGCGTCTGTAACATATCTTTAAGCTACAGGTGCCCCCTGGGTAGTGCTAAATGAGTAAGAGCCGTGCAGACCTTGCTTATGGATAAAGACTAATTGTTTCTGCATTGCCAGCTGCATTAGAAGAATTACAAGCATAAAAAAATTGTTAAACTTGCTATGTGTTAACTATTTTCAAATCTTCAAGGAAGCTATTTTTTAATGTTAAATTTATTCCAATATTACAGCAGGATCATAAACTACAATATTATTTCATAAATAGGAAGTTAAATTTCATATGCGTGTTTCTATATCTTCTCAAATGATAACATAAAAATGTCAGGATGAAATGACATTAATATACGGTTAATAAATGATACAATAGTTGTTCAAGGTTAATAAATTTTTAACAGTTTATTGAGTGGGAACTGCATAATAACTGTTAAAGTGGAATTAAAATTATAATTTTGATGGAATTAATTTTAATGGAATAAGTCCCATAATAAATTTTTAACAATCTATTGCGTGGGAACTGCAGATAGGGCATAATGGAGATGAAGTCAGACCAAATCTATGGACCTATCAAATACCTATGGATATGGACCTATCAAATCTATTACAAGGATATGTCTGTGATAAACCTGGATAGAAGAATGTCTTATTTTTGATGAGTTGGAAGAAGTCTATGAGAAGGTGTAACACTTTCCGAATGTCTGAATTCCTCCTTTTTATGTAATTAATTTTGAAACATATCTGATAAAGAAGAAATAAACAAGTGTATATTACTTTTATGTAACATAATATGACAAGAAATTGAAAAAAAAAAAAAAAAATTAACGTAACTTTTATGTAACATAATATTTAACTTAACATTATATATTAAATTACATAAAAGTATACTAAATTAAATTTACGTAAAAGTATTATTACGTTACATAAATGTATACTAAATTAAGTTTACATAAAACTACTATTGCGTTTATAATAGTATTACATTACTTTTATTTAACATATAATAACACCAACGTCATTTTTATACTGAAATCAGTTAGAAATGTCCAATAAGAAAAATTAATATTTTTCATTTGATGCCAAAGCGTATTTAATGCTTTATACAATAACAATGTTTTTAAGTTAAAATTTCTTTTTTCCATTTTTTCCCACTATTTAGCGAATAGAACTATTTTGAAATATATAACTCAAAGAAATTAATAATTTATTTTCATGCTTTTTATTTCGCAAAATAGTAACAACACAAAAATCACAAAAGAGTAATCTTTTTTCACCATTGTTAGGCTAACATTATCGCAGAAAACGGAGTTGCGTTACGTGAAAAAGGTTTAACTGCTCGCAAGTTAAGAAGGTCAACCGTTCACGCAAGGATTAAAAATAACTTTTCAGCCCCAAATGGAGAGATAATTGGGGTGGTAGTGAGAGAAGGTGGAAATGTCCAGAATCATCTAAAAGAGGCGTACCAGAAAGCCAAGTGGGTGTTCTTTCCGTCAAGGAATATTTTCCTTATTGTGTTCATTACATAATCCAATAATCGTCAAACTGCGAAACGGGACCCCACAGCAAAAAGGCGAAATCGGTATTCAAGGTGGGCGCGACCTAATAAGAGATTCTTTTAAAGTACATTTTATATATATAGGATCTCCATAAAGTCTCTTAACAACTTAAAAAATTTATGACTTTCTTTTTTATGGCTCATCTAATTTTAATTTATTTAATTTACATTACTACATAGGCATCATCTAGTGCATGGAGTATCTTAAGATGGTACTCGATTACTTGTCATGTTCGCTGTAGCACATGGTGGCAATGGCATCAGGATCCCCTGCTTTAGATGAGTCACTTCGCGTTTTTTTATTCAATACTCAATATCTTTAAAACAGTCCTTTAAAAAATTCGAGGGTAGTGATATCTGATATGAGTTTCTTTTTTATGGCTCATCTAATTTTAACTCATTTAATTTAAACATCTCTATATGGGTACCATATAGTAGCATGGAATACATCAAGATAGGTACTCGATTTCTTGCCATGTTCGTTGCAGCATACATGTTGGAAATGACATCAGTGGTCCCTTAATTTAGATGAGTAACTCTATTGTACCTTGTATTGTTTATTAGTACCTTTATTGATAAACGATATCTTTAACATAGTCCTTAAAAAAATTCGAGGGTGAATTCTGATACGATTTTTTTTTCTATGGCTCATCTAATTTTAATTCATTTCATTTAAAGCATCTCTATATAGGCATCATCTAGTTGCATGGAGTATGTTAAGATATTACTCGATTTCTTGTCATGTTCGCTGTAGCATACAGGGTGGCAATGGCATCAGTGGAATCCCTGCTTTAGATAAGTCATGTAGCGTGCATTTGTTCGATACGAAATAGTATCTTTAACATAGTCCTTAAAACAATTTCGATGGTAGTGACATCTGATATGAGTTTTGTTCTTATGGCTCATCTAATTTAAATTTATTTAATTTAAAGCATCTCTATATGGGCACCATCTAGTTGCATCAAGCACGTTAAGATGGTACTCGATTTCTTGCCATGTTCGCTGTAACATACATGGTATCAGTGGATCCCCTGCTTTAGATGAGTGATGTCGCGTACCTTTTTTTGATAAATGATATCTTTAACATAGACCCTAAAAGAAATCGAGGGGAGTGGTATCTGGTAATGGAAATGGTCAGGGAAAAGAATAATTTCTTGTCCATAACTTTTTTGTCACGCACGAATGGATGGACAAGACGGTGGATCTCTTCTATGCTTAGTCTTGAATTTTCGCCGATTCTGCAGAACTGATTTGTTTCAACATACCATGATCTGTGCCCTTGAACAATTGTGGTAGGTTAAATGTACTGCTAAATGGCACTGTTGGTATTGTTAAATGTATTAACAACTTTTTTAAGGGTACATTTAACAGCACCTCATTCGTCAAACAGATACCTGAATCCCACAATTTCCATGCGACAAATGCTTAAGAAAAATTTAATTAAAATGCATGAAAATAAATTTTGATGAAATAAAAAATTTGCAGCAAATAGATATGAATTTTTTTCGTTAATTTTTAAAGAACCTCAGATTCCTTTTCATTTAAAAAATAAATGTTTAGAACTTTAAAAGCACTTTACAAAAAGTTTATCTGAATGGAAGATATTTCGTCAGAAAAAAAAAATACTAAACAAAATAATAGACATTTTTTCCTCCAAAAAATGTTGGTAGAAAAATAAATAAGTACAAAAAAATAAATAAAGAGGTGAAATGGAAAGAAAACTTCCAGAAAGAAAAGTGTAGAAATAAACAATAAAAAAAAAAAAACAGAATCTTGTTCTTTTTTTTTTTTTCCACTTGGCTTACACTTTCGCTGTTTACACTCTCGTCTGACGAGCGGAACTGGGTCTGCAGACGATTTTTCGCGCTATCGAGGTCACGGTGAAGTGCAGAGATGCTTTTCGGGGGTGAGGAAAGGGTGGATAATGCATCGTCTGCCTGGCTGGAATCGCTGGTACATATATCTTGGGAAGAAACCACCCATCGATTCCCTCAAGTGTGATTTCTTAACGGGAGCAATTTCAAAATATTAGAGACGGTTCAAGGATTTGCTCGGCCAACAGATGGCGTTGTTTATTCTTAATTTATTGTTACAAGTCCTTGATGGCTTTCAAATTGTTGTTGTTTCACTCGAACAGCTGTTGTAACAATGAGCATCATTTTTTTCCCTTCTTTCTTGTTCTTGTCGTTATTAATTATTACGTAAGATCTTAGAATGCTGTTAGCTGTCATCAGCACAGATTACATGTTAAGTGTAGTCTTTCCTTAATAATCTAGCTAGATTATATATATAATTACAATCGCATAAACAATTTTATTTTTCGTTAATAATTCAGCTATATTATACATATATATATATATATTATTACAATCATATAAGCAATTTGCGGCAATTTTTTTTTTCGATTATAATTCAGCTATATTCGTATTCGAATACTTAATGAATGATGCGTAATCGGAAACAAATTCTCGATGAACAATTCGTAACCTGAAACAAATTCTTAATGAACAATTCGTAATCGAATCCATAATTTACATTATTGAAAACAAATTCTCAATAAATAGTTCGTATTCGAATCTTTAATGAACGATTCGTATTCGAATTCTTAATGAACGATTCATATTCGAATCCTTAATGAACGATACATAATCGGAAACAAATTATCAATGAACAATTCGTAATCTGAACAAATTCTTCATGCGCAATTCGTATTCGAATCCATAATGAACAATACATTATTGAAAACAAATTCTCAATAAATAGTTCGTATTCGAGTCCTTAATGAACGATTCGTAAAAGGAAACAAATTTTCAATGAACAGTTTCTATTCGAATCCTTAATGAACGATGTGTAATCAAAAATGAATATCTATGAACAATTCGCAATCTGAAACGAATTGTTAATGGATGCGCAATCATTAGCGATTCGTCACATTATTTAAACAAATTGGTTTTTAAACATATAAAAAGAAAAAAAAAGAGAGAGAGAAAAAAGAAAATTGTTAAAAGTAGAAATAATATTTATTGAACAGTACTTAGTGCATTTCTAAATATAAATATATGTATCTCAAAATACATGCATAAATATCACAAACAGCAAAATGAAACAAACGCATTCCAGCATGGTATTTCCAGATAGTCTTTTTTCGGGGTTATTTATTATCAATATTACCATCATCAGGAAAAAACCTTTAAATGTATTTAGAAAATCACGTTCTTTGTCCGGATTGCTTTGAATTCATTGTCGATGATTATTCCACACCATACAAACGGTGGTGGAAAAAAAGAAAAAGAAAAAGAAGCTTTTGGGAGTGGCGAACAAAATGTGCGTTATGACATCTTCCAAAAGCACTTAATGGAGTGAGCGGCAGAGCGTGGTGGCCTTCGGATCACACAGCGTGACGGCCGGTTATCTGCCAGTGGTGGTAGCACTGACATCCCAGATAACATGCCCATGGATCATCATCCGTGGACAAAAGTTAACAATTTGCCAGCTCGCTGCTGCGGCGGAGCTTATCATCCCTCGAGTATCCTGTTAACCTTCTTTTTTTTTTTTTTTAACTTGTCATCGTTTAAGTTCGATTCGATTAATATCGCGTTGAAATATAAGAGTCCATAAAATAATTCTTTTTACAATGTGGTCAGAAAGTAGACATTTTGTGTGTTTGATATTTATTCTTCCAATAATTTTAGAATCTTATAATTACTTTAGCAGCCATGTGGCCCAGTGGTGATGCCAATGTGTTCAGCCAACGTGTAAGTTTGATTTGGCTTGGTTTGGTTTGTCGCTCTGTGGTCATTTTGAGCACACTTTAGGCTAATTAGACCAGGAACTACAGTTTAACGAGGATTCCGAACCACTAACAACTTTAACTCATCGTTTACTCATACCAACTTTAACTCATCGTTTACTCATACTAACATTAATTCATCGTTTACTCATACCAACTTTAACTCATCGTTAAAGTTTCAATGCTTAAAGTCGTTCGATTAATATCGCGTTGATATATAAGAGTCCCAAAAATATTTTTTTTTATAATGTGATCAGAAAATAGACATTTTGTGTGTTTGATATTCGTTCTTCAACAATTTTAGAATCTCGTAATTATTTAAGCCGCCTCTTGGCCCAGTGGTAATGTGTTCAGCCAAAGTGTACATTTGGTTTGGTTTGTCGCTCTACGGTCATTTTGAGCACACTTTAGGCTAATTAGACCAGGAACTACAGTTTAACGAGGATTCCGAACCGCTAACAACTTATCGTTTATTCATATATTTTTTAACTCATCGTTTACTCATATATTTTTTAACTCATCGTTTACTCATACCAACTTTAACTCATTGTTAAAGTTTCAATGCTTTAAGTAGCTCGATTCATATATCATTGATATATAAGAGTTCAAAAAAATATCTTTTTTTAGAATGTGGTCAGAAAGTAAACATTCTCTATGTTTGATATTTGTTCTTCAACAATTTTAGAATCTTATAATTACTTAAGCCTTTTCGTGGCCCAGTGGTAATGTGTTCAGCCAACGTGTAGGTTTGGTTTGTCGCTCTACGATCATTTTGTGCACACTTTAGGCTAATTAGACCAGGAACTACAGTTTAACGAGGATTCCGAACCACTAACAACTTTAACTCATCATTTACTCATACCAACTTTAGCACATCGTTAAAATTTCAATGCTTAACTCTAATCGTTAACTCTAGCCAACTTTAACTTTCGTTAAAGTGTCAATGCTTAAAGTCATTCGCTTAATATCTCATTGATATATAAGAGTCTAAAAAATATTTTTTTAGGATGTGGTCAGAAAGTAGACATTTTGTGTGTTTGATATTCGTTCTTCGGCAATTTTAATCTTCAATCTTATAATTACTTAAGCGACCTCGTGGCCCAGTGATAATGTGCTCAGCCAACTTGTAGGTTTGGTTTGTCGCTACACGGTCATTTTGTGCACACTTTGGGCTAATTAGACCGAGACCTACAGTTTAACGTGGATTCTAAACCACTACTACTACAACACCACACCACATCATTGTGTCTAGAACTGAGTTACCCCTTTACAGTTTGGGAACGATATGGGTGAGAAGAAGTCTGATAGGGCTCTGTGACGTTCTACGGCCGTAAGAGACCGGGACCTACTGCTTAAAGTGGATTCGAACCACTACAAACATCCATGGCAACAACGGGATTCGAACCAAAAGCCAGAGTACCAGCCAATTGGCCATAAGACCGCCCAACGTGTAAGAAGATTTATGTTTGAATCTGATGGCAGTGCCATTGTAACTTTTGATTTCGAAAAGTAACGCACTCAATGGTGATTTTAACAGTTTGTGTTAAAACGTCTTACATCAATAATCAGCCTGTCTGGTAAGAATTTTCCTACATACCACGATTTACCCTTAAAAGTCCTCCCAGAAGTACCTGTTTCAATGTTTTCTCTTCGTGATTTGTATGCAACGGCCCCTAATTATACCAATAGTTTTTAAACTATTTTTCACTATTTCAAACTAGTATTTAAACTTTTTAATTTTAAATTTATTTTAAAAATAGCTATTTCTTTGATCATTATAAACTGTTTAGCAATTCTAATTTTATTTTCAAAGTTAATATATGGAGGTTTTCGAGACATTTGTCACATAGGAACTCCGTAAGTGGTATGCCCGTTGCATCCCAGAAGTTGACCTTCGTGGAGTGGATCGTCGTGTACATTAGGAGAACTGGTGGCCTTTCGATGTTCAACCAAAGCAATGAATAAGTTCAAATCAAGTTATTGAGCTTAGAAAGTCAGCTGTAAAGTTCCACTTTATACAAAAAAAAAATTCATTGTTCAATTTTTACTTATTTACAAAAATTCACATTTTTTTTTTTTTTAATTTTTTATCGGGCAGCAAATGTAAAGCAACTACATTTTCCGGGAGGACTTTTATGGGTAACTGTCCCGCCCAATCTGTGAACTGTACGTGCCATCCGTTAGTAAATACGAAGATTTCGAGGCGAACAATAAAAAAGAAAACTTACAAAAAACAGAAATCGAAATAATAATAATAATAATAATTTATCAAAAATTAATAATGAGGTTGAATATAAAATAAAAATAAAAAAGGCTTAGAAGGATGTTTTGAAAATAGATTTGGGATAAAAGCTGTCATATAACGATGGTGAATTCAGTAAATAAAGCTTTGGTGGAAGGTGGAAAGAACTGGAATTTTAAATAGATAAAAAGTGATTGATTAGAACGAAATGCGAAAATGACAACATGATTATTATTATTCTGAATTCATGATTAGCATCGTACCCTTACTAATAACAATTTCTCTTGAAATATATATATTTCAAGTGTTCATTTCTGTATAATTAAAATAACAATAATAGTGGTTTTGCAGTGTTATTAAGAACAGTTTTTAATATTTTTTGATTAAAATTTAAAGCATCAGGCAATTTGATATTTAAGAAAGTTTTTAAAGGAAGAAAAAACACAATACATTATTCTACCAAGATAAAACATACAGTCACTCAAAAAAATATTGGGATACAATACAATACGCGATTTTATCATAATATAACTTAAATTTACAAAATGAAAAAAATAAAAAAAAAATGTATATCCCATTTTGATTAATGCAAATCATAGTAACTCAAACAAAATTCATATATTAATTCAATTATGATTACAAATTAATGTAAAAGAAATCAAGTCAGAAAATCTAATAAAAATATTGGGACACTGTCAATAAATGTTTTAAAATATGAACTTGATAATTAATATCTTTTTGGCCCACCCTCGCACTTTATGAACTCTCGCAGTCGATTTGGTATGGATTTGATCAATTTTGAGCAAAATGATCTGTTATTTTAGCCCATTCTTCGATCAGATGTTTTCTTAACCCCTGCTTATTAGAAATACTGTGTCTGTTGTTTTTTTGCTGCAAATAATAGCACACCTACTCAGTGGGATTAAGGTCAGGAAAGCGGTCTTAATCATACCAGAACAGAGGTAGACAACTCATAACTTGCTAATATCAGCAGCATATTTTGGGTCGTTATTCTTGTAGAATTTAAAACGTCTTGAGATTCCCAACTTGCTCTAAATTTTGCTTCACAATATCAAGGTAGACATATTCATGGTACTATCTATAAAGTCTAAGTTTCGCACACCAAATCTTGCCATACAACCCCAGACTAACTGATTGTCACCTCCATATTTTATATGATATAAAATACTGTATTTGGTGTACGCCAAACGTTTTGCTTGCCATCCGATCCGAAAATGTTATATTTGCTGGTTGTTATTTTGTCTGCTTTACGTACGTTTTAGGAAATGCCAGTATAGCTTTTCGATTTGGTTTATAGATGTAAGCCTTTCTCCGAGTTACTCTGCCATGATACTGATATTTTCTTGAAACATTTCTTATAGTTTCAGATTTACAGATTTTCAGAACCTATTTTTATATTTCAAAGTGAATTTTACTATGTTAGTTTTTGGATTAATGTGAACTTATTTCACAATTCACCTTTCTTCACGTTCTCTAAATGTTCTTGGACGTTCTGATTTTGCTTGTTTTGAAAAATTTTTTTTAATTGAATTCACGAATAATATTAAAAACGGTAGACTTACTGAGCTTCAAGATTTGCCCTATACAATGAGCTGATTTTCTATTTTTTCAATGACTTATTAGCAGTTTTCACACATCAACAGAAATATTTATATTTCTCGTCATTGCTCAGTACGCAACTTTTTTACTGATATTTTTTTACTGATGTTTAAAATTATAGTCTACAAAAAGTGTTAATAAATTAAATTTTATTGATTAGCTATATATTTCTTTAAATTTCTCATTTCAAAATCGTCTCAGCGGCCTTATGGCCAATTGGCTACCTCTCTGGCCTTTGAAATCACAGGCTTCATGTGTGAATCTTGGCGGTGGTATGGATGTATGTTAGTGCTTCGGAATCCACGTTAAACTATAGATCCCGGCCTAATTAGCCCAAAGTGTGCACAAAATGACCGTAGAGCGACAAACCAAACCAAAATCACCTCAATACTTTTTTGACAACTGCTTGCATTTAAATATTTAAAAAGTTAAATCAAACTGTAATTTTAAAATAGTAAAAAACATTTTCTTATATATTTATATCAAATATTAAACCACTTCTTGTCTAATTTTGGTTTTGGTTTTAATGTGATTAATGTTTTTATAAAGAGCTTTACATGTTAGCTTTACAAAAATATGAATTACAAAAATAAATAGAGGAAAAAAGTCATTTATAAATCGATTACTTGATATTTTTGCAGCCTTATATTTTATATTTCTGAGGACACATAATATTTTTAAGCCTCCATCTATCATTTAAAATTAAATTCAACAAAATAAAGATAAGCCTAAAAAAATCTGTTTTCCTCAATAAAGATATCGAAAAACTGAAAGGAGACAAAAAAAAAAAAAAAAAAACAATATCAAAGGGTAGGGGAAGAGGAGATAATTCTAAAATCTAAATAAACGCCGCTGAGGGTCAGATGGAAGAGAATTTTTCATCAATCTTTTGTACCACCCTGCCCCATGTAGCACGTTTGACGTTGATATTAAAATGTCGCCGTTTCAAATCTCGTGACCAGAATGTACGATATTTTTATGCACATTTTTGAGCTTTTAAACTGTGTTTTATAAGCAACAAAGAACAGGACCGCGTTCTAAGCTGACTCATCATCAAGATTTATGATTTTTGGAATCCGTGTCGATCCTTTTTTTCCTCGTCTTCAGCGGCGGGCAGACATTTTTTTTATTTATTTTTTTTCAACTGAGGGAAAAAAAAAAAAGTTTTACTTTCTTACTCGATGACCTCAATATTTTGAAATTTTCCATCTGCTCCTCACGGTCACAGTCACAACAAAGGAAAGCGAAATGTAAAATAAAAAAAAAGAAGCAGTAAAAGTGTTTTTTTTTTTAATAATAATCGTCTGTCACAATTTTTCCTTATTTCTTCAGCTCTCTATTTTTTTTTTTTATCTTTCTCGCTTTTCGTTGTCCAATCAAGATTTTTTTTTTTTTTTTTTTTTTTTTTTTTTTTTTTTTAGTTCTGACTGGGTCGTAATTAAGCTCAGCGATTTTCCACTTGTCATGAAATCGAAAGATAAAAAAAAATAATAATAAATATAAAAAAAGCAGGGAGAAGTGGAAATAACGTATTTGTTAGATAAAAACAGTAGGGAAAAAAGTTCTCACAGAAAAACAAAGCAATAGAGATGCGAGTTGCGAGATAAAGAAATAAATATCGTCCTTTCTCTGTTTTTTTTTTTATTTTATTTTTTTTTTTTTTGTTTTTACTTTTTTTTTTTTTTTTTGAGGTCTTTCGACGAGTTACGAAAAAAAAAAAAAAAAAAAAAAACTACGTGATGATCGTGTTATTGACAAATCTGTAACCTTAATTTTTTTTTATCCTATATTAATCTGAAATATAGCTTCCTCAAAACTAGGGTGGGGGTGCGAGTGAAATTAATCTAACAAAAAAAATTTCTACAAGTCAACGATAAAAAAAAATTAAATAAATAAAAATAAAGTTGTTGTTGTTTCTTATCCCACTTGACTGGCCAAGCCCACGAGCCCGTACGTACTCATGATTGAAGGGGAAGGAAGCAGCTTCTGTTGTGATGGAGCACCCCGTAGGTAGAAGCCTGACTTTTGCTCCGTGACGCTCTTACAGTCATAGGAGACTGGGACCTACGGCTTAAAGTGGATTCCGAACCACTACAAACATCCATGGCACCGCCGGGATTCGAACCCGAAACCTGTGGCACCGAGCGCCAGAGCACTAGACACTCGGCCATTCAGGTCCCAAATTTGCCAACGGCACGCGGTGTTCCCAGGTGGTCACCCACCCAAGTACTGACCGCGCCCAATGATGCTTGACTTCGGTGATCTAACGAGAACCGGTAAAAATAAAGTACCATGTATGATATAATAATAAAAAATAAAATCATTATTTTTTAACCCAATTTCGAAATTCACAAATTGAAGTTGATATATTTGGTTTCAAGCGTGTTCTATTTTATAGCAAATCATTGAGGTCTATAAAAAATACATACAGGGCAAATAAATAAATGTTCAATAAAATCACTCGATTGTAGCGAATGTGAAATTCAATATTTCTGTTAGAATCCGTAATGAAAATGGTAACCCCTTTGAAAATTCAGTATCAGGCAGTTTGTTTAGTAAAATGGGGACATATCTGGGTAACATTTTATGCTAATTTTGAAAAAAGGCCTGAAAACTTTTTGAGGAGAAAGAAACGAAATACTTAGACAATTGAAAACATGAATCACGAAGTCATAAAACATTCCAAATTCCGGAACCGAAAACAAAGCCGTCTGAGATATGATTCACAAAATAGCTGTGACATTGTCCCCTTTTACACATTTTGCAGTGTAATGGGTTAGTGAGTTATATAATGTTCTCTAATTTCAATACATATAAACTTCGAATTATATCTCCGTTAATAATTTTTTTATATTAAATAAAATTATTACTTAATGAAGACTATTTGTGTATTGAAGAAAATTGCACTCATAAATATTACAAAAACAAATGATACTATAATGCATTGCAATGTCTAATGAGTTAGTGAGTTATAAAATATTTCCTAAATTCAAAATATACGAATTTCGAATTATATCTCCGTTAATTCTTCTTGTTATATTAAATAAATTTATTATGTAATGAAGACTTGTGTATTGAGAAAAATTGTGCTTATAAAAATTATTAAAAAAAATCCTAACTCTAATACATTGCAATGTCTAATGAGTTAGTGAGCTATATAAAGTTTTCTAGATCCAAAATATGCAAACCTCGAGTTATATCTCCATTAATCTTTTTTGTTATATCGAATAAACTTATTATTTAATAAATACTAATTATGTATTAAAGAAAATTGCACTTATAAAAATTATAAAAAATCATAACTATAATACATTGCAATGTCTAATGAAGTGAGTTACATAATGTTTTCTAAATCCAAAATATACAAACTTCGAATTATATCTCCGTTAATCCTTTTAAATAAACTTATTATGTAATAAAGACTATTTGTGTATTGAGGAAAATTGTGCTTATAAAAATTATCAAAAAAAAAAAGTTATAACTATAATGCAACTTATAATTTTGCATTGAATGTTGATAGTTGAATATTTCATTTAAAAAACGTAAATAAGACAATTTAATTTTTGTTACGATTTTAACTTTGATTTAAAAATATCGAAAATAATATGATCATAATCTAAGTAGCAGCAAATTCCTTTATTTTATTAAAAAACGTAAATAAGACAATTTAATTTTCATTTAGACAGGATACAAATATATGGAATTCAGGTAATGAAAATTCAGCCGACAAAATATCACAATATAAATATTAAAATAAAATATTTGCTTTTGCTCTAACGTTTTATAAATAAATTTTGAAATTAATAATTATAAATTAATTTCATTTTATGAATGAAAAAATATTTTTCTTTTAAAGGAAAATCGGAATAATCAAGTAACCACATTTTGCAATCTTATATTAAAAAATTAAATTTACCTTTATATAAGAAATTCAAATGTACATCTATTTCCCAAAAACACTCTGAAAAATAACCAAATATTTCTATTAATAAATTAGTGAATAATTTTTTTCTAAGTATTTAGACACTAAAAATCCAAATTATCACCTTTAGAATATGCAAGAATATTAAGAATTTTATAGAAGAATTGAATAATTTATTTCTGCAGACGATCCATTTTTTAGCTCCTTCCAAACCCTCAACTCGTTTCAACAGCTACCAGAAACATTCACAAATACGTTCGTAAATATAAAAAAAAGTTGCAGACGATATTTCCAGAAAATTCTCTTTTCTTACATATCATGCAAAATTTTTCTATTAATATTCAATAATTTTTTCTAAGCATTTGGACACTAAAAATCCAAATTATCACCTTTTAGAATATGCAAGAATATTAAGAATTCTATAGAAGAACTGAATAATTTATTTCTGCAGACGATCCCATTTTTTGCTCCTTCCAAACCCTCAACTCGTTTCAACAGCTACCAGAAACATTCACAAATACGTTCGTAAATATAAAAAGAGTTGCAGACGATATTTCCAGAAAATTCTCAAAATTTTTCTATTAATTATTTGAAAAAATACAAATGAATTCTATGAAAGAATAAAAGAACTGAATAATTTATTTCTGCAGACGATCCATTTTTTGCTCCTTCCAAACCCTCAACTCGTTTCAACAGCTACCAGAAACATTCACAAATACGTTCGTAAATATAAAAAGAGTTGCAGACGATATTTCCAGAAAATTCTCTTCTCTTATGAAAGATTAGAAGAATTCTATAGAAGAACTGAATAATTTATTTCTGCAGACGATCCCATTTTTTGCTCCTTCCAAACCCTCAACTCGTTTCAACAGCTACCAGAAACATTCACAAATATGTTCGTAAATATAAAAGAGTTGCAGACGATATTTCCAGAAAATTCTCTTCTCTTATGAAAGATTAGAAGAAAAATTCTATAGAAGAACTGAATAATTTATTTCTGCAGACGATCCCATTTTTTGCTCCTTCCAAACCCTCAACTCGTTTCAACAGCTACCAGAAACATTCACAAATACGTTCGTAAATATAAAAAGAGTTGCAGACGATATTTCCAGAATGAATTTTTTCTTTAATTCTCAGTAATTTTTCTCTTATGAAAGATTAAAAGAATTCTATAGAAGAACTGAATAATTTATTTCTGCAGACGATCCATTTTTTAGCTCCTTCCAAACCCTCAACTCGTTTCAACAGCTACCAGAAACATTCACAAATACGTTCATAAATATAAAAAAAGTTGCAGACGATATTTCCAGAAAATTCTCTTTTCTTACATATCATGCAAAATTTTTCTATTAATATTCAGTAATTTTTTCTAAGCATTTGGACACTAAAAATACAAATGATCACCTTTTAGAATATGAAAGAATAAAAGAATTTTATAGAAGAATTGAATAATTTATTTCTGCAGACGATCCATTTTTTAGCTCCTTCCAAACCCTCAACTCGTTTCAACAGCTACCAGAAACATTCACAAATACGTTCATAAATATAAAAAAAGTTGCAGACGATATTTCCAGAAAATTCTCTTTTCTCTTATGAAAGATTAGAAGAATTCTATAGAAGAACTGAATAATTTATTTCTGAATAATTTATTTCTGCAGACGATCCCATTTTTGCTCCTTCCAAACCCTCAACTCGTTTCAACAGCTACCAGAAACATTCACAAATACGTTCGTAAATATAAAAAGAGTTGCAGACGATATTTCCAGAAAATTCTCTTCTCTTATGAAAGATTAGAAAAATTCTATAGAAGAACTGAATAATTTATTTCTGCAGACGATCCCATTTTTTGCTCCTTCCAAACCCTCAACTCGTTTCAACAGCTACCAGAAACATTCACAAATATGTTCGTAAATATAAAAAGAGTTGCAGACGATATTTCCAGAAAATTCTCTTCTCTTATGAAAGATTAGAAGAATTCTATAGAAGAACTGAATAATTTATTTCTGCAGACGATCCATTTTTTGCTCCTTCCAAACCCTCAACTCGTTTCAACAGCTACCAGAAACATTCACAAATATGTTCGTAAATATAAAAAGAGTTGCAGACGATATTTCCAGAAAATTCTCTTTCTTCTCTTATGAAAGATTTAGAAGACATTCAAATTATATAGAAGAATTCTATAGAAGAACTGAATAATTTATTTCTGCAGACGATCCCATTTTTTGCTCCTTCCAAACCCTCAACTCGTTTCAACAGCTACCAGAAACATTCACAAATATGTTCGTAAATATAAAAAGAGTTGCAGACGATATTTCCAGAAAATTCTCTTCTCTTATGAAAGATTAGAAGAATTCTATAGAAGAACTGAATAATTTATTTCTGCAGACGATCCCATTTTTGCTCCTTCCAAACCCTCAACTCGTTTCAACAGCTACCAGAAACATTCACAAATATGTTCGTAAATATAAAAAGAGTTGCAGACGATATTTCCAGAAAATTCTCTTCTCTTATGAAAGATTAAGAAGAATTCTTTTATAGAAGAACTGAATAATTTATTTCTGCAGACGATCCCATTTTTTGCTCCTTCCAAACCCTCAACTCGTTTCAACAGCTACCAGAAACATTCACAAATACGTTCATAAATATAAAAAAAGTTGCAGACGATATTTCCAGAAAATTCTCTTTTCTTTGACAGATCATGCAAAATTTTAGAAGAACTATTAATATTCAGTATTTTTTTCTAAGCATTTGGACACTAAAAATTCAAATGATCACCTTTTTATGAAAGATTAAAAGAATTTTATAGAAGAATTGAATAATTTATTTCTGCAGACGATCCCATTTTTTGCTCCTTCCAAACCCTCAACTCGTTTCAACAGCTACCAGAAACATTCACAAATACGTTCATAAATATAAAAAAGTTGCAGACGATATTTCCAGAAAATTCTCTTTTCTTGCCATATCATGCAAAAATTTTCTATTAATATTCAATAAAAGATTTACTAAAAAATTCAAATTATCACCTTTTAGAATAGAATATTAAGAAAGAAGAACTGAATAATTTATTTCTGCAGACGATCCCATTTTTTGCTCCTTCCAAACCCTCAACTCGTTTCAACAGCTAGCAGAAACATTCACAAATAAGATAGTAAATATAAAAAGAGTTGCAGATACGATCTTTTTTACCATATCAGCAAAATTTTTCTATTAATCTCAGTAATTTTTCTCATTTGGACACTAAAAATACAAATGAATTAGAATATGAAGAACTGAATAATTTATTTCTGCAGACGATCCATTTTTTGCTCCTTCCAAACCCTCAACTCGTTTCAACAGCTACCAGAAACATTCACAAATATGTTCGTAAATATAAAAAGAGTTGCAGACGATATTTCCAGAAAATTCTCTTTTCTTGCCATATCATGAAAGATTAAGAAGATTTCTTAAGAATAGAAGAACTGAATAATTTATTTCTGCAGACGATTCCATTTTTTGCTGCTTCCAAACTCTCAACAGCTACCAGAAACTTTCAACAAATACATTCCATAAAAAAAAAAGTTGCAGACGATATTTCCAGAAAAATCTCTTTTCTTGCCATATCACGCAAAATTCTTCAAAAGCCCGCCTCACCGCCTCTTTTACTTGATCGCTCCTCTAAAAGGGTTTCTCTGTCGCTCCTCCTGATGAGTCCTTCCTTCCGCCTCCCTTCATCCGCAGACGATAAGATTTGTGCGACTCCCTCGACTTTCTTAAGTTCCCTGTTCTGTTCCATCCCTCCCCCAAATAGTCGTCCCAGTAATGAATGGATCAAGTCGAATGCCATGTCGTCTCATCTAAATGACACGATTAGATTTACGCTTCTTGTATATGTTAACTACGTTTTCCTTTGTGGATGCAAACTCACAGGCCAGACGGAAGATAAACAGTACGTTAGGATGGATGGTTATTGACGTGGGGGATGGGTTATTCCGGATTTCTCCTGGAGATATTGGTAGTTTGCGGGGATAGATTTGTCTCCTGTCGCATATTCCTGGACTCGGGGTATATTGGATTTGTAGCAATTTCTGATACATAGTGTCGGTGGAACATTTTTTTTTTGTGCGATGACCAAAGACTATTCTGGCTTTGTTGTTCTTCTCCAGGCATTACAAAAGCAACAGATTTTTTTGGGATTTACTGTTACAACTCGTTTTGGGGTTGGAATGTATTGCAATACACAAGTAATATCATTTTGGTCATAAATCTTTTAGAGTATATCAATACATAAATAAAACTGGAGCACAAGTCCTTTTCTATTTATTTATTTATTTTTTAAAGAATATAGTCTTCTTAGAGTAAATGTAATTTTAAAGTTTTAAATAACTAGATGGCTTGTTTAAAAATGAAGAAATTCGAAAAATATATTATTTTTGAATTACGAAACGAAGAATTAGGAATCATTTATGGATGCCATTTAGATGAGATAATCACATGTTTTTTTAATACAAGCATTTGGACGATTCTGAAAATATCCTAAAAGCAACGTTTAAATTGCATAAAAATAACATTCCGAAAGCTCACCAATGAATCTGGAATTATTATTGTTTGGTTTTAGCTAGATAGCTGAAGATTCGTTTTAAAAATGAAGCTATCTTTCAAGAAATACGTTATTTTTCAAAGTATTCTAAATCATTTATGGTTGCCATTTGAATTAGATAAGGACATGCTTTTTAATACTAGTATTTGGACGATTATACAAATATCCTGAAAAAATAAAATTCCGAAAACCCACTCATGAATTTGGAGTTATTATTGTTTGGTTTCAACTACATGACTTTGTGGATGCAAACTCACAGACTAGACGGAAGATAAACGGTACGTTAGGATGTATGGTTATTGACGTAGGGGATGGGTTATTCCGGATTTCTTCTGGAGATATTGGTAGTCTGCGGGGATAGATTTGTCTTCTGTCGCATATTCCTGGATTCGGGGTATATTGGATTTGTAGAAATTTCTGATACATAGTGTACAGGTGGAAAATTTTTTTTGGTGTGATGACCAAAGACTGTTCTGGCTTTGTTGTTCTTCTCCAGACATGGCAAACGAAATAGATTTTTTGGGGATTTACTGTTATAACTTGTTTTGGGGTTGGAATGTATTGCACGAGCAATGACATTTTGGTCATAAATCATTTAAAGTATATCAATACATAAATAAAACTGCCACACAATATGCTTTTCTATCATTTATTTTTTAGACATAACATTATAGTCTTTTTACAGTAAATATGATTTTAAAGTTTTAAATAACTAGATGCCTCAAGATTTGCTTTAAAAATGAAGAAATTCAAGAAATATATTATTTTTCAAAAAATTCTGAATTACTTACGGTTGCCATTTGGATTAGATAATCACATCATTACAGTTATTTTTTTAATAAAAGAATTTGGAAAATTCTAGGAATGTCCTAAAAGCAATGTTTAAATTGCATAAAAATAAAATTTCCGAAAACTCTCCAATGAATTTGGAATTATTAGAGAGTTTTTGTACGTTAGTTACCATAGGACTTCCGTTAGCTTTTTCTCCCTAGCGCGCATGCTCAGTTTCCTGTGAGCATGCGCGCTAGGGAGAAAAACTAACGGAAGTCCTATGGTAACTAACGTACGGTACGCAAAAACTCTCTATTATTGTTTGGTTTTAACTAGAAAGCTGAAAATTCGTTTTTAAAATGAAGCTATACTTCTAGAAATATATCATTTTTCAAAAAATTCTAATGGCAACCATAAATTCTTCAATTTATGGTTACCATTTGATTTAGATAATCACAGGTGTTTTTTTTTTTTTAATACTAGAATTTGTATGATTTTACAAATGCCCTGTAAATAAAGTTTAAAATGCATAAAAATAAAATTCCGAAAACCCTCTATTGAATTTGGAGTTATTACTGTTTGATTTCAACTAGATGGCTTTGTGGACGCAAACTCACAGACTAGACGGACGATAAACAGTGTGTTAGGATGGATGGTTATTGACGTAGGGGATGGGTTATTCCGGACTTCTCCTGGAGATATTGGTAGTTTGTGGGGATAGATTTGTCTCCTGTCGCAGATGCTGGACTCGGGTATATTGGATTTGTAGCAATTTCTGATTCATAGTGTACTGGTGGAACATTTTTTTTTTGCGCGATGACCAAAGACTCTTCTGGCTTTGTTGTTCTTCTCCAGGCATTGCGAAAACAACAGCTTTTTTGGATTTATTGTTATAACTTGTTTTGGGGTTGGCATGTATTGCAATACACAAGCAATATCATTTTAGTCATAAATCTTTTAAAGTACGAGTATATCAATACATAAATAAAACTGGAACACAATGTCCTTTACTATCTTAAAAAAAAAAAAAAAAAAAAAAAAAAAAAAAGAAAGAAATATAGTCTTTTTACAATAAAAATGATTTTAAAATTTTGATTAACTAGATGGCTTGAGATTCGTTTCGTTATTGTTTGGTTTTATTTGAATTATTAATAAATTAATTTGGAAATTGTTAATGGATTTGGAATTATTATTGTTTGATTTTAACTAGATGGTTGCAGATTCGTTTTAAAATGAAACTATATTTCAAGAAATACATTATTTTTCAAAAAATTCAAAATCATTTATGGTTGCTATTTGGATTAGATAATCACATGCTTTTTTAATGATAGAATTTGGAGGATAGTACAAATGTCCTAAAAACAACGTTTTAAATTGCATAAAAATAAAATTCCGACTATTAAATTTGGAGTTAATGCTGTATGGTTTTTTGGATATAAATGAAAACGAATTGGAGTTAATAATTAATACCACAAAGTTTTAATAATGAGAATTTTTTTTTCTCTGCCGTTAATCAGTTCACATCATTTTAAAAACAAAACTTGGGTTTTAATCATTCTTACCAAATCTGAGATTTGAAAACTTACTTATTAAAAAAAAAATTAATTAATATTAATATTAATGTTTTTAAAGGGCTAGTGGTTAAAATTTAATAAAATTATATGTATATATATATACAAGCCATTTTATTTCCTTATAGTAATTAGAGCTAAAGAGTTCTACAAAAAAAAATAAATAAATAAACACATAAAATTAATATATGCACCAAATGCTTTGATGTTGTTAACATGTTAGCAATACGTTTTCTAAATCCAATTTGATCGTTAATTACACTGAAGTTAAATTATTGTTTTTATATTCCAAAGTAAAAATAAAAATAAAAATAAAAGATGTAAGACAAGTTTGAAAATGTTTCATTACCGATCTTCTACAATCATTTTTCAAAAATAATTTTTTCTTTCTCCTATTAAATTTCACGGATTATTATGCACGGAATATTGGATGGACATCAAAATAATGTTTGTTCAACATCAATAACACTATCTTAGGTTGATGGATGGTACACCAAATATCAGCATTCCATTCCGAGCTAATTTTTTCCTTTCCAGACATCTCGTGTTATTAGTCTTACACGGTTTTTTTTTTTTTTTATCTTTTTCCTTTTTTTTTTATACTGATACATTAAGAATTTGTGGTCGCTACTTTCTTCTTTTTTTCCCTTCAAGAAACATGTCTCTTCTCATTTTCATAACTGTCAAAATAACCTGTAATCCATCACGGGGCCCCATTCACAGAAAATGTCTTCGATCATTCCCCAGGAGAACTCGCGCTGTCTTTTCTCTCACAATAAGGACGACGTGAGACAAAATCGTTTTGCGCCTTCCGTTTCACTGCGACCGTACTCGGCCATAAACAATTAGATGGCAGACTATCTTTTCGTAACGGCTTTTTAACTGACTACTACAAAACGAAAAGAAATACATTCTACTATTTTTATTTTGTATTTGTTTATTTATTATTTATTTATCTATTATTTATTTATTTCCTATTTATTTTATTGTTTACTTATTCCTTTTTTTTAACATTTTCTACAATTTTTTTTTTTAGAGAAAAGGAACTTGTTTATATGTGTTCTTTAAAAAAATACAGTCAACTATTTTTAATTTTTATTTACCTATTCGTTATTTTAATTTATTACTTTTTTTATTTATCTATTTATTTATTTATTTATTTTTTTATTATTTTATTTACCACTTTTTAATTTATCATTTATTTCTATTCATTTGTTTATTATTTATTTATTAATTTATTATTTATTTTTCATTTATTTATAATTTAATTTATTTACTAGTTATTTTATTTATTTACTAGTTATTTTATTTATTTACTTGTTATTTTATTCATTTTTTTTAATATTTTCTGCATTTTTTTAGAGAAAAGGAATTTGTTTATATGTATTCTTTAAAAAAATACAGTCAACTATTTTTAATTTTTATTTATCTATTCGTTATTTTAATTTATTACTTTTTTTATTTATCTATTTATTTTTATTATTTATCTTTTATTATTTTATTTATCATTTATTTCTATTCATTTGTTTATTATTTATTTATTAATTTATTATTTATTTTTCATTTATTTATAATTTATTTTATTTATTTACTATTTATTTTATTCATTTTTTTTTTTAATATTTTCTACATTTTTTTTAGAGAAAAGGAATTTGTTTATATGTGTTCTTTAAAAAAATACAGTCAACTATTTTTATTTTTAATTTATCTATTCGTTATTTTATTTATTACTTTATTTATTTATTTTATTTTTTATTTATCTACTTATTCTTTTATTTATCATTTATTTCTATTCATTTGTTTATTATTTATTTATTAATTCATTTATTAAGTTTATCTATTTATTTTTCATTTATTTATAATTTATTTTATTTATTTACTATTTATTTTTCATTTATTTATAATTTATTTTATTTATTTACTATTTATTTTATTCATTTTTTTAAATATTTTCTACATTTTTTTAGAGAAAAGGAAAATGTTAATATGTGTTCTTTTAAAAAAAAATACAGTCGACTATTTTTTAATCTATTTGTTATTTCATTTATCAATTATTTTTATTTATTTATTATTTACTTTTTATTTATTATCTATTTATTTTTTATTATTTATATTATATATTTTTTTATTTATTTATAATTTATTTTATTTTTTTTTTTTATTCATTTATAATTTAATTTATCTTATTTGCTCATTTATTTATTTATTTTATTCATTTTTTTAACGTATTCTACAATTTTTTTGAGAAAAGGAACTTGCTTTATATGTGTTCTTAAAAAAAAATTACAATCTACTATTTTTATTTTTTATTTATCTATTAATTTTTTTTATTTATCTATTTATTATTTTATTTATCACTTTTTATGATTTATTTTTATTTACTTATCATTTATTATTTTTTTTTTTTTATTATTTATTTATTTTATCTATTTATTTTTTCATTTATTTATTATTTTATTTATTATTTATTTCATTTATTAATTTTTTTAACGTTTACTACAATTTTTTACAAAAAAAGGAACGTTTTATATGTGTTCTTTTAAAAAAAAATACAGTTTACTATTTTTATTTTTTATTTAACTATTTTTTATTTTATTTGTCATTTATTTTTATTTATTTATTATTTACTTTTTATTTATTTATTTATTTTTATTATTTATTTTTATAATTTATTTTATTTTATTTGTTTATTTATTTATAATTTAATTTTCTTATTTGATTATTTATTTATTTTATTCATTTTTTAAACAATTTGTACCATTTATTTAGAGATAAGGAACTTGTTTTATATGTGTTCTTTAAAAAAATTCAGTCTACTATTTTTGTTTTTTATTTATCTGTTATTTTATTTATCATTTATTTATATGTATTTATAATTTTTTTTGTTTATTTATTTATTATTTTATTTTATTTTTATTTATTTATTTATTATGTATTTTATCTATTTATTTTATTCATTTTTTAACGTTTTCTACATTTTTTTTAGAGAAAAGGAACTTGCTTTATATGTGTTTTTTAAAAAAAATACAGTCTAATATTTTTATTTTTTATATCTATTATCCATTATTTATTTATTTACTTATTTTTATTTATTTATTATTTTATTTACTTATTTATTTTATATATTTCTTATTTTTTTACGTTTTCGACATTCTTTTCTCTCCCCAAATGGACCTTGTTATCTATATGAGTTCCTTTAAAATTTATTAGAAGCCTATTTTAAAATATAATTTTTCGTTTCTTCAAAGTGAAATTGATTCACATAAATAAATATATTTTCTTATTTATTTATTGTTCTTGAATTTTTATTTTTAACCATTCATTACAATAGTTTATATTATTAATTGATTATAAAACTCACTTTTTTATTAAATAATTTACTAAAAAAATTAATTCAAAATAAAATTAATGAAAAAAAAAATCGTTTGGAATTCTATAACTTTTTATTATTATTATTTTCACTTTATTTATTATTTTTTCCTTAAAATTTTGGGGCTGTTATATAATAATGATAAATTTTATATCCTCACAGAAATAAGATTAATCAGTATTTATAACGATTTTTATCAATATTCTACAATAATTTTTCCAACATAAAGCAACTTATTTTTACAGAAATAGGATGCACTTTTATATCCATTAAAAAAAAACTTTTTTCTTTCCTTCTCATAATTTTCAATAATACTCAACTTAATAAGTTTGCAAAAAGAAAAACAATATCGCTAAAAACGCATTTTCTGTTCTTATAAAATACTTCAAAGTATAAAGTTCAAATTCCTCTTTCCAAAATCAACAACAACAAAATTATTATTTACATATGTTATAAAAGAATTCCAAACCAAATAATGTTTATTAGTTCTCAGAAATAACTGCATAAAAAGAATAGATTCCTCATTGATAATTACATACTAGTCATTCTAAAATTGAAAAATGATTCTTCAAATAAACATTTTAAATATCGTAACTAATAAACAAATGACTTTTCCAGACGTAAGAATTATAATTAGGCACTCCTTAAAGAAAACACTTTGTCATTCGAATTCCTCTTTCTTTTTGCAAATGAAGCACACCCCTCATTTTGAAATGAAATATTTTAGAAGGCAACATCTTTTGTTATGCTCAAAAAGAATGACCGATGAAATGCACGTGTTTATTTCTTTCAAAATTCCGATTTATTGAAGTGGCATCACTTCTTGATAATTAGACTTGATAATTTTAAATGTTAGTCTGGTTGCCATGGAGACGGAAACAGAAAATAATAAGTCAACTTCGTCTTGAACTTGAAAGGTTGTTTACCTTATTTATTTAGAAAAACTTTTTTATCTTCTTTTATTATAAAAGGAAATTTTGATAAATACTTTTAAAATTCAAATTCTTTTGTTTGGTTGTTTTCGAAAGGAAATATTTAATTTTTTATATATTTTTTTTACTGTCATTGTTTTCTGAATAATTTAATCCTTAAAATTGACCACTTAAAGATTTGTATTTTGTTTTCAGTTAATTTGATTTTCCGGGGTGAAGGTTTTAAAAATTGTTATTGTTTTAGGTTTTTATTGTTATATTAATTATTTTGTATTATCTTTATCTCCCTTGTAAACATCTCACTCACCAATTTTAAGGGAAAAACATGATTTTGGAATCATTGAAAAAAGAATATTTAAATATCTAAGACAGGAAAAGAATATTATTGTGTTGAATCTATAAGTAGAAAACAATTTTAGATTTAACATAACAAATGTTTTATATTATTTTAATTAAAATTTGAATTAACTTGATTCAATGTATAAATCATAAAAGATCTAATCAAATTTCTTTCTTTTTTTTTTAACCCATAAGATATATATTATGGGTATTGTTTGGTGGAGCGGAATTTTTCGTGTCCTTGACCACTTTCAATTTTTTTTCCCCTTTCCCAAGCTTTTTTTTTTTAAATTTCTTTCACGAATTTTTTTCACACATAATATTTATTTAAATTTCGTTCACAAGCTAATAATTATACAATTATATAATATAAAATTGTTCTAAAAAATTATCTGGTGGAAGCAAAGTCAATGTTATTTCAAAGCGAAAAGGTTATTTTTCAAGAAAAGAAAATTGTTTGGAATTCTATAATTTTTATTTATTAAAAATTACTGTTATTCATTTTATTCTTACATTAAATTCTAAATTTTATGGATAATCTGTATATAGACCCAGCCAATTATTTTAATTTTTAATTTTTTAAATTAAATTTATTTTTTATTTTTAATTCATTATTTATATATTCATTTATTTATTCAATTCCTTATATTAGCTCACACTCTCCCTTTATATATCTTGTTCAAATTTTCAATCGTTTATAAAATACTTTTTATTCATCCACTCAAGTTCAAATACATTTTTTTTTTGAACTTGCAGTGGATGTTTTTTTGATGTTAACACAGTTTATTCAAATATTAATTCATTCAAAAAATTTAATAAATTTAATTAATTAATTTTAGTTTTTTTCAGATTTAAGTTGCATATATCTACTTATAGATGGCGTCAGATAAATTTAAAAAAATGAATGAAAATTATTTATAAAGGACTTTTCTGCAATAGAGTGAAAAAAAAGTAGGAATTGACTTAAAATTTTTTTTAGATTACTTGTTTTGTACTTTACTTTCTTTGTTTTACTTTACTTTACTTTTTTGTATTACTTGTTTTGTTGTTTACGAATAAAATGAGTAATAAAATAAACATAAAATCGAATATCACGTGACCACTGTATGAGTATAAAAAATACACTGAGGAGCAACGCATTGCTTTCCTCGAGATCCCTTGAAGTAATAATATCGTGTTTTATGGAAGAAAACTCGGAAAAGAGTTTTACCAGATAGTCTTACCCATCGCAGAGCCTTACTAGAGATGCGAGACGCTTTGCACACGTTATCACAATCGTCATCAAACCTCTTTTTTATATTATTTTAATATTAATTTGCATTTAAACAAGGCATTTACTAGCACTCCACTATTTTTAAGTTTAGAGTCAGAAAAATGTATTTTAAAATAAATTACTGCAGAATTCCACATAACACCAAAAAAAAAAAGCAAAAAAGTCTATTAATTTTCGTGAAAACAATTCAAGAAAAAGAATCTTTATTTTCTACTTTTTTTTTAAAGTGACTCATTTTTTTATTATTTTTTTTATATATTTTTTTTATTATTATTATTTATTTTTTTTGCAGAAATAAAATAAAAAAATAAAATAAAAAATTACTTTTTTTCATAGAGAAGGGAAATGTTGATAGATTTCAATACATTAACCATTTACGTTTATTCTTCACAGAAATATATGACATAATACACATGCAGTTCCGCCACTTTTAAAACATTAAATTATTTAGTTATAAATTCTAGCTTAATTGGTCTTTTCATTAAACCTCATCCATGATTATCAAATTACTACCATCCGAAAATGTGAAAATAAACTTTAAACAAAACAAACTAAACTTGATAAACTAAACTTGAAACTAAACAAAATAAACTTGAAAATAAAACACAATATTCAAAATCATAAAATCATTTCTGTTTTCCATATTTAAAAATTACTAATTAATAACATTGTTGCATTTCTTAGTAATAAAAAAAAAGTTATTTCAGATTCGTTATCTTTGACATTAATATTTCAGTCTTTGAAAAATTCTTATTTTAAACATTAAAATTTTAATTTAAAATAAAAATAATTTACTATGTTAATGCAAATTTCTAAAGTTCATTATTTGTTTTTTAAATTTTCATTTAAAAATAAATTTCTTTAAAACGAAGTGGAAATTCTTTTTTCCAATAAAACTTTTCAAAAATAAACAACGCTTATATAAATACTCACTCAAAACAATTTTTCTTTGGAGTCATTATATAGTGAAAACATTAAAATAATAAACTTTATTTGGTGTTATTTCAATTTTGCACAAGTCAATGACACCTTCCAAGAATCATGTATATGAATAAATATTAAAACTAAAACTATTAGATCGAGACTAAAAATTTCTTCATCCAATAAATCTTAACATCAAATGACAGGTTATATTTATGTAGAAAATAAAAATATACATATAAAAAGATGAAATTTCAGAGATATAAGATCTCTTCATTAAAAAAAATAATAATAAATAATAAATAAATAAAAATTAGTAGGCTGGGCCGATATACAGGTTACCCATAAAATTTAGAATGTATGTGTAAAAAAAAAAAAGTAAAAATGCAATAGTAAAATGCAAAATAAAACACATAACAACAATTTTTAAACTAATAAATGAAATAAAATATATCAATAAATCATACTCGGGCAATAAATTATGTTCATCTCTTATCGTTCAAAACTGAAAAAAGAAAACAGATTAAAATAAAAAATAGTAAATTATGGGATTCCAAACGATTTTATAAAAGGTACATGAAAGAAATTTAAAAAAAAAAAATTATAGAACTTCAAACGATTTATAAAAAGCGCGTGAAAGAAATTAAAAAAAAAATAAATTATAGAATTTCAAACGATTTTATAAAAAGCACGTGAAAAAAATTTAAAAAAATAAATTATAGAATTCCAAACGATTTATATATAGATTTCAAAATGCTAAACAGTTTACTTACCTGAGATCTGAGATTGAATACCAAAATGAAATCAGCCCCGAGATCCGAAAGAGAATTATTGCTGCCAATCGCTGCCTATTTGGTCTTAGAAGCGCATTAAGATCCCACCTGATTAAAAGAAGAACTAAAATTTTACTGTACAAAACTCTCATAAGACCAGTGTCAGCATATGCATCTGAAATAGGGTCACTGACAGCAAGAGAAGAGAATATGTTGGCAATCTTTGAAAGAAAAGTGCTGCGAACTAATTTTGGTGGTATCAATGACATTGGAAATTGGCGAAGAAGATGCAATTTTGAACTTTACAAACTTTTTAGAGATATTGACATTCTAAAATTTATTAAACTGAACAGAATGAGATGGGCCGGTCATCTCATGAGAATGGAAAGTGATAGAGTTGCTTTGAGGGTTTTCAATGTAACCCCTTTTGGACAGCGGCCAAGGGGAAGACCGAAAAAGACATAGGTCGACTGTTTAGACTCTGATTTTAATGTTATTAAGATAAAAACTGGAGGTCCACGGCCAAGAGGAGAACAGCCTGGCTGGATCTTTTAAAGAAGGCCAAGGCCCACAACGGGCTTTCGAGCCAGTTATGATGATGAAACGATTTTATAAAAAAGCGTATGAAAGAAATTTTAACAAAAAAAAACAAAAAACTATAGAATTCTAAACGATTTTATAAAAAAGAGTATGAAAGAAATTTAAACAAAACACTATAGAATTCTGAACAATTTTATAAAAAAAGCGTATGAAAGAAACTAAAAAAAAAAAAAATAATAACTATAGAATCTCAAACGATTTTATAAAAAAGCGTATGAAAGAAATTTTATAGAATTCCAAACCATTTTATAAAAAAAGCGTATGAAAGAAATTAAAAAAAAAAAAACTTTAGAATTCCAAACGATTTTATAAAAAAGCGTATGAAAGAAATTTAAACAAAACACTATAGAATTCTGAACGATTTTATAAAAAAAGCGTATGAAAGAAACTAAAAAAATAATAATAACTATAGAATCTCAAACGATTTTATAAAAAAGCGTATGAAAGAAATTAAAAAAAAATAATAATAACTATAGAATCTCAAACGATTTTATAAAAAAGCGTATGAAAGAAACTAAAAAAAAAATAATAATAACTATAGAATCTCAAACGATTTTATAAAAAAGCGTATGAAAGAAATTAAAAAAACTTTAGAATTCCAAACGATTTTATAAAAAAGCGTATAAAAGAAATTTAAACAAAACACTATAGAATTCCTGAACGATTTTATAAAAAAGCGTATGAAAGAAACTAAAAAAAAAAATAATAATAACTATAGAATCTCAAACGATTTTATAAAAAAGCCTATGAAAGAAAATAAAAAAAAAAAAAAACTATAGAATTCCAAACGATTTTATAAAAAAGTGTATAAAAGAAATTTAAAAAAAAAAAAAACTGTAGAATTCTAAACGATTTTATGAAAAGCGTATGAAAGAAATTTAAACAAAGCACTATAGAATTCTGAACGATTTTATAAAAAAGCGTATGAAAGAAACTAAAAAAAAAATAATAATAACTATAGAATCTCAAACGATTTTATAAAAAAGCGTATGAAAGAAATTAAAAAAAAAAAACTTTAGAATTCTAAACAATTTTATAAAAAGCGTGTGAAAGAAATTAAAAAAAAAACTAATAAACTGTAGAATTCTAAACAATTTTATAAAAAAGCGTATGAAAGAAATTAAAAAAAAAAAAAATAAACAACTATAGAATTCTAAACGATTTTATAAAAAGAGTATGAAAGAAATTTAAAAAAAAAACTATAGAATTCTCAAACGATTTTATAAAAAAAGCGTATGAAAGAAACTAAAAAAAAAAAAATAATAACTATAGAATCTCAAACGATTTTATAAAAAAAGCGTATGAAAGAAATTAAAAAAACCTATAGAATTCAAACCATTTTATAAAAAAAAAAAAAGCGTATGAAAGAAATTAAAAAAAAAAAAAAATTTAGAATTCAAACGATTTTATAAAAAGCGTATGAAAGAAATTTAAAAAAACACTATAGAATTCCTGAACGATTTTATAAAAAGCGTATGAAAGAAACTAAAAAAATAATAATAACTATAGAATTCCAAACGATTTTATAAAAAAGCGTATGAAAGAAATTAAAAAAAAAACTAATAAACTGTAGAATTCTAAACAATTTTATAAAAAGCGTGTGAAAGAAATTAAAAAAAAATTAATTATAGAATTTCAAACGATTTTATAAAAAGCACGTGAAAGAAATTTTTAAAAATAAATTATAGAATTCCAAACGATTTTATAAAAAAGCGTATGAAAGAAATTTAAACAAACCACTATAGAATTCCTGAACGATTTTATAAAAAAGTGTATGAAAGAAACTAAAAAAAAAATAATAACTATAGAATCTCAAACGATTTTATAAAAAGCGTATGAAAGAAATTAAAAAAAAAAACTATAGAATTCCAAACGATTTTATAAAAAGTGTATGAAAGAAATTTAAAAAAAAAAAAAAAATTCTAAACGATTTTATAAAAAAGCGTATGAAAGAAATTTAAAAACAAAGCGCTATAGAATTTGAACGATTTTATAAAAAAAAGCGTATGAAAGAAACTAAAAAAAAAAAATAATAATAACTATAGAATCTCAAACGATTTTATAAAAAAGCGTATGAAAGAAATTAAAAAAAAAAAAAAAACTTTAGAATTTTAAACGATTTTATAAAAAAGCGTTTGAAAGAAATTTAAAAAAAAAAAAAAAAAAAACTATAGAATTCTAAACGATTTTATAAAAAAGCGTATGAAAGAAATTTTAACAAAAAAACAAAAAACTATAGAATTCTAAACGATTTTATAAAAAAGAGTATGAAAGAAATTTAAACAAAACACTATAGAATTCCTGAACGATTTTATAAAAAGCGTATGAAAGAAACTAAAAAAAAAAAAATAATAACTATAGAATCTCAAACGATTTTATAAAAAAGCGTATGAAAGAAATTAAAAAAACCTATAAATTCAAACCATTTTTAAAAAAAGCGTATGAAAGAAATTAAAAAAAAAACTTAGAATTCCAAACGATTTTATAAAAAAAGCGTATGAAAGAAATTTAAACGAAACACTATAGAATTCCAAAACGATTTTATAAAAAGCGTATGAAAGAAAGAAAAAAAAAAATAATAATAACTATAGAATCTCAAAATTTTATAAAAAGCGTATGAAAAAATTAAAAAAAATAATAATAACTATAGAATCTCAAACGATTTTATAAAAGCGTATGAAAGAAAAAAAAATAATAATAACTATAGAATCTCAAACGATTTTATAAAAAAAAAGCGTATGAAAGAAATTAAAAAAAAAACTTTAAATTCCAAACGATTTTATAAAAAGCGTATAAAAAAATTTTAAACAAAACACTATAGAATTCTGAACGATTTTATAAAAAAGCGTATGAAAGAAAACTAAAAAAAATAATAATAAACTATAGAATCTCAAACGATTTTATAAAAAAAAAAAGAAATTAAAAAAAAACTATAGAAAAAACGATTTTATAAAAAAAGTGTATAAAAGAAATTTAAAAAAAAAAAAAAAAACTGTAGAATTCTAAACAATTTTATAAAAAAGCGTATGAAAGAAATTAAACAAAACACTATAGAATTCCTGAACGATTTTATAAAAAAGGTATGAAAAAGAAACTAAAAAATAAAATAATAATAACTATAGAATTCTCAAACGATTTTATAAAAAAGCGTATGAAAGAAATTAAAAAAACTTTAGAATTTTAAACGATTTTAAAAAAAAGCGTAAGAAATTAAAAAAATTAAAAAAAAAACTATAGAATTCTAAACGATTTTATAAAAAGCGTATGAAAGAAATTAAAAAAACAAACAAATAAATTTAAAAATTTTTATAAAAAAGAGTATGAAAGAAATTTAAACAAAACACTATAGAATTCCTGAACGATTTTATAAAAAGCGTATGAAAGAAACTAAAAAAAAATAATAACTATAGAATCTCAAACGATTTTATAAAAAGCGTATGAAAGAAATTATAAAAAAACCTATAGAATTCAAACCATTTTATAAAAAAGCGTATGAAAGAAATTAAAAAAAAAAAAACTTTAGAATTCAAACGATTTTATAAAAAGCGTATGAAAGAAATTTAAACAAAACACTATAGAATTCCTGAACGATTTTATAAAAAAAGCGTATGAAAGAAACTAAAAAAATAATAATAACTATAGAATCTCAAACGATTTTATAAAAAGCGTATGAAAGAAATTAAAAAAAAAAAAAAAAAAAAAAATTTTAAATTTTAAAGAATTTTATAAAAAAAAGCGTATGAAAGAAAAAAAAAAAAAAAAAACTATAGAATTCTAAACGATTTTATAAAAAGCGTATGAAAGAAATTTTAACAAAAAAACAAACAACTATAGAATTTAAACGATTTTATAAAAAAGAGTATGAAAGAAATTTAAACAAAACACTATAGAATTCCTGAACGATTTTATAAAAAGCGTATGAAAGAAACTAAAAAAAAAAATAATAACTATAGAATCTCAAACGATTTTATAAAAAAGCGTATGAAATAAATTAAAAAAAACTATAGAATTCAAACGATTTTATAAAAAAGTGTATGAAAGAAATTTAAAAAAAAAAAAACTATAGAATTCTAAACGATTTTATGAAAAGCGTATGAAAGAAATTTAAACAAAGCGCTATAGAATTCCTGAACGATTTTATAAAAAGCGTATGAAAGAAACTAAAAAAAAAAATAATAATAACTATAGAATCTCAAACGATTTTATAAAAAGCGTATGAAAGAAATTAAAAAAAAAAAAAACTGTAGAATTCTAAACAATTTTATAAAAAGCGTTTGAAAGAAATTAAAAAAAAAAAAAAAAACTATAGAATTTAAACGATTTTATAAAAGCGTATGAAAGAAATTTCAAAAAAAAAAAAAACTATAGAATTCTAAACGATTTTATAAAAAAAGAGTATGAAAGAAATTTAAACAAAACACTATAGAATTCCTGAACGATTTTATAAAAAAGCGTATGAAAGAAACTAAAAAAAATAATAACTATAGAATCTCAAACGATTTTATAAAAGCGTATGAAAGAAATTAAAAAACCTATAAATTCAAACCATTTTATAAAAAAGCGTATGAAAGAAATTAAAAAAAAAAAAACTTTAAATTCCAAACGATTTTATAAAAAGCGTATGAAAGAAATTTAAACGAAACACTATAGAATTCCTGAACGATTTTATAAAAAGCGTATGAAAGAAACTCAAAAAATTTAATAATAAAAAATCTCAAACGATTTTATAAAAAAGCGTATGAAAGAAATTAAAAAAAAAATAAATAACTATAGAATCTCAAACGATTTTATAAAAAAAAGCGTATGAAAGAAACTAAAAAAAAATAATAATAACTATAGAATCTCAAACGAATAAAAGCGTATGAAAGAAATAAAAAAAACTTTAGAATTCAAACGATTTTATAAAAAAGCGTATAAAAGAAATTTAAACAAAACACTATAGAATTCCTGAACGATTTTATAAAAAAGCGTATGAAAGAAAAAAAAAAATAATAAACTATAGAATCTCAAAACGATTTTATAAAAAGCCTATGAAAAAAAAACTATAGAATTCCAAACGATTTTATAAAAAGTGTATAAAAGAAAGAAATAGAATTCAAAACGATTTTATGAAAAAGCGTATGAAAGAAATTTAAACAAAGCACTATAGAATTCCTGAACGATTTTATAAAAAGCGTATGAAAGAAACTAAAAAAATAATAATAACTATAGAATCTCAAACGATTTTTATAAAAAGCGTATGAAAGAAAAAAAAAAAAAAAACTTTTAGAATTTTAAACGATTTTATAAAAAAGCGTATGAAAGAAAAAAAAAAAAAAAAAAAACTATAGAATTCTAAACGATTTTATAAAAAAGCGTATGAAAGAAATTTTAAAAAAAAACAAACAACTATAGAATTCTAAACGATTTTATAAAAAAGAGTATGAAAGAAATTTAAACAAAACACTATAGAATTCCTGAACGATTTTATAAAAAGCGTATGAAAGAAACTAAAAAAAAATAATAACTATAGAATCTCAAACGATTTTATAAAAAAGCGTATGAAAGAAATTAAAAAAAAAAAAACTATAGAATTCCAAACGATTTTATAAAAAAGTGTATGAAAGAAATTTAAAAAAAAAAAAAAAAAAAAACTATAGAATTCTAAACGATTTTATGAAAAAGCGTATGAAAGAAATTTAAACAAAGCGCTATAGAATTCTGAACGATTTTATAAAAAGCGTATGAAAGAAACTAAAAAAAAAAAAATAATAATAACTATAGAATCTAAAACGATTTTATAAAAAGCGTATGAAAGAAATTAAAAAAAAAAACTTTAGAATTTTAAACGATTTTATAAAAAGCGTTTGAAAGAAATTTAAAAAAAAAAAAAAAAAAAAAAAAACTATAGAATTCTAAACGATTTTATAAAAAAGCGTATGAAAGAAATTTCAACAAAAAAAAACAAAAAACTATAGAATTCTAAACGATTTTATAAAAAAGAGTATGAAAGAAATTTAAACAAAACACTATAGAATTCCTGAACGATTTTATAAAAAAGCGTATGAAAGAAACTAAAAAAAAAAAAAAAAAAAAAATAATAACTATAGAATCTCAAACGATTTTATAAAAAAGCGTATGAAAGAAATTAAAAAAAACCTATAGAATTCCAAACCATTTTATAAAAAAGCGTATGAAAGAAATTAAAAAAAAAAAAAAAAAAACTTTAGAATTCCAAACGATTTTATAAAAAAGCGTATGAAAGAAATTTAAACGAAACACTATAGAATTCCTGAACGATTTTATAAAAAAGCGTATGAAAGAAACTAAAAAAAAAAAATAACTATAGAATCTCAAACGATTTTATAAAAAAGCGTATGAAAGAAATTAAAAAAAAAATAATAATAACTATAGAATCTCAAACGATTTTATAAAAAAGCGTATGAAAGAAACTAAAAAAAAAATAATAATAACTATAGAATCTCAAACGATTTTATAAAAAGCGTATGAAAGAAATTAAAAAACTTTAGAATTCCAAACGATTTTATAAAAAGCGTATAAAAGAAATTTAAACAAAAACACTATAGAATTCCTGAACGATTTTATAAAAAAGCGTATGAAAGAAACTAAAAAAAAAATAATAATAACTATAGAATCTCAAACGATTTTATAAAAAAGCCTATGAAAGAAATTAAAAAAAACTATAGAATTCCAAACGATTTTATAAAAAAGTGTATAAAAGAAATTTAAAAAAAAAAAAAACTGTAGAATTCAAAACGATTTTATGAAAAAGCGTATGAAAGAAATTTAAACAAAGCACTATAGAATTCCTGAACGATTTTATAAAAAGCGTATGAAAGAAACTAAAAAAATAATAATAACTATAGAATCTCAAACGATTTTATAAAAAGCGTATGAAAGAAATTAAAAAAACTTTAGAATTTTAAACGATTTTATAAAAAAGCGTATGAAAGAAATTAAAAAAAAAAAAAAAAAAAAAACTATAGAATTCTAAACGATTTTATAAAAAGCGTATGAAAGAAATTTTAAAAAAAACAAACAACTATAGAATTCTAAACGATTTTATAAAAAGAGTATGAAAGAAATTTAAACAAAACACTATAGAATTCCTGAACGATTTTATAAAAAAGCGTATGAAAGAAACTAAAAAAAAAAAATAATAACTATAGAATCTCAAACGATTTTATAAAAAGCGTATGAAAGAAATTAAAAAACCTATAGAATTCCAAACCATTTTATAAAAAGCGTATGAAAGAAATTAAAAAAAAAAAAAACTTTAGAATTCAAACGATTTTATAAAAAAGCGTATGAAAGAAATTTAAACAAAACACTATAGAATTCCTGAACGATTTTATAAAAAGCGTATGAAAGAAACTAAAAAAAAAATAATAATAACTATAGAATCTCAAACGATTTTATAAAAAAGCGTATGAAAGAAATTAAAAAAAAAAAAAACTTTAGAATTTTAAACAATTTTATAAAAAGCGTATGAAAGAAATTAAAAAAAAAAAAAAAAAACTTTAGAATTCTAAACGATTTTATAAAAAAGCGTATGAAAGAAATTTTAACAAAAAAAAACAAACAACTATAGAATTCTAAACGATTTTATAAAAAAGAGTATGAAAGAAATTTAAACAAAACACTATAGAATTCCTGAACGATTTTATAAAAAAGCGTATGAAAGAAACTAAAAAAAAAATAATAATAACTATAGAATCTCAAACGATTTTATAAAAAAAGCGTATGAAAGAAATTAAAAAAAAACTATAGAATTCCAAACGATTTTATAAAAAAGTGTATGAAAGAAATTTAAAAAAAAAAAAAAAAAACTATAGAATTCTAAACGATTTTATGAAAAAGCGTATGAAAGAAATTTAAACAAAGCGCTATAGAATTCCTGAACGATTTTATAAAAAAGCGTATGAAAGAAACTAAAAAAAAAAATAATAATAACTATAGAATCTCAAACGATTTTATAAAAAGCGTATGAAAGAAATTAAAAAAAAAAAAAACCTTAGAATTTTAAACGATTTTATAAAAAAGCGTTTGAAAGAAATTTAAAAAAAAAAAAAAAAAAAAACTATAGAATTCTAAACGATTTTATAAAAAAGCGTATGAAAGAAATTTCAACAAAAAAAAAAAAAAACTATAGAATTCTAAACGATTTTATAAAAAGAGTATGAAAGAAATTTAAACAAAACACTATAGAATTCCTGAACGATTTTATAAAAAGCGTATGAAAGAAACTAAAAAAAAAAAAAAAAATAATAACTATAGAATCTCAAACGATTTTATAAAAAAGCGTATGAAAGAAATTAAAAAAAACCTATAGAATTCAAACCATTTTATAAAAAAGCGTATGAAAAAAAAAAAAAAAAAAAAAAACTTTAAATTCAAACGATTTTATAAAAAAAGCGTATGAAAGAAATTTAAACGAAACACTATAGAATTCTGAACGATTTTATAAAAAAGCGTATGAAAGAAACTAAAAAAATAATAATAACTATAGAATCTCAAACGATTTTATAAAAAGCGTATGAAAGAAATTAAAAAATAATAATAACTATAGAATCTCAAACGATTTTATAAAAAAGCGTATGAAAGAAACTAAAAAAAAATAATAATAACTATAGAATCTCAAACGATTTTATAAAAAAGCGTATGAAAGAAATTAAAAAAAAAACTTTAGAATTCCAAACGATTTTATAAAAAAGCGTATAAAAGAAATTTAAACAAAACACTATAGAATTCTGAACGATTTTATCAAAAAAAAAGCGTATGAAAGAAACTAAAAAAAAAAATAATAACTATAGAATCTCAAACGATTTTATAAAAAAGCCTATGAAAGAAATTAAAAAAAAACTATAGAATTCCAAACGATTTTATAAAAAGTGTATGAAAGAAATTTAAAAAAAAAAAAAAAAACTATAGAATTCTAAACGATTTTATGAAAAAGCGTATGAAAGAAATTTAAACAAAGCACTATAGAATTCCTGAACGATTTTATAAAAAAGCGTATGAAAGAAACTAAAAAAAAATAATAATAACTATAGAATCTCAAACGATTTTATAAAAAAGCGTATGAAAGAAATTAAAAAAAAAAAAAAAAACTTTAAATTTTAAACGATTTTATAAAAAGCGTATGAAAGAAATTTAAAAAAAAAAAAAAAAAAACTATAGAATTCTAAACGATTTTATGAAAAAAAGCGTATGAAAGATATTTAAACAAAACACTATAGAATTCCTGAACGATTTTATAAAAAAGCGTATGAAAGAAACTAAAAAAAATAATAATAACTACAGAATCTCAAACGATTTTGTAAAAAGCGTATGAAAGAAATTAAAAAAAAAAATATAGAATTCAAACGATTTTATAAAAAGCGTATGAAAGAAATTAAAAAAAAAACTATAGAATTCCAAACGATTTTATAAAAAAGCGTATGAAAGAAATTTAAACAAACCACTATAGAATTCCTGAACGATTTTATAAAAAGCGTATGAAAGAAACTAAAAAAAAATAATAATAACTGTAGAATCTCAAACGATTTTATAAAAAAGCGTATGAAAGAAATTTAAAAAAAAACTATAGAATTCCAAACGATTTTATAAAAAAGTGTATGAAAGAAATTAAAAAAAAAAAAAAAAAAAAAACTATAGAATTCTAAACGATTTTATGAAAAAGCGTATGAAAGAAATTTAAACAAAACACTATAGAATTCTGAACGATTTTATAAAAAAAAGCCTATGAAAGAAACTAAAAAAAAATAATAATAACTATAGAATTCCAAACGATTTTATAAAAAAGCGTATGAAAGAAATAAAAAAAAAAAAAAACTATAGAATTCCAAACGATTTTATAAAAAAGCGTATGAAAGAAATTAAAAAAAAAAAAAAAAAAAAACTATAGAATTCAAACGATTTTATAAAAAGCGTATGAAAGAAATTTAAAAAAAAAAACTATAGAATTCCAAACAATTTTATAAAAAGCGTATGAAAGAAACTAAAAAAAAAAATAATAATAACTATAGAATCTCAAACGATTTTATAAAAAAAAGCGTATGAAAGAAACTAAAAAAAAAAAAAACTGTAGAATTCCAAACGATTTTATAAAAAAAGCGTATGAAAGAAACTAAAAAAAAATAATAATAACTATAGAATCTCAAACGATTTTATAAAAAAGCGTATGAAAGAAACTGAAAAAAAAAAAAAAACTGTAGAATTCCAAACGATTTTATAAAAAAGCGTATGAAAGAAATTTAAAAAAAAAAAAAATAATAACTATAGAATCTCAAACGATTTTATAAAAAAGCGTATGAAAGAAACTAAAAAAAAAAAAAAACTGTAGAATTCAAACGATTTTATAAAAAAGCGTATGAAAGAAATTTTGAAAAAAAAAAAAAACTATAGAATTCCAAACGATTTTATAAAAAAGTGTATGAAAGAAACTAAAAAAAAAAAAATAATAATAACTATAGAATCTCAAATGATTTTATTAAAAATCGCCTACTTGAAAGAAATTAAAAATGGCATGTTACAGAAGTTTAAATAAACTAATAAGAATAATGTGAAAGAAATTTAAAATAATAATAATAATAAAATAAATCAATAAGAAACGTTGAAAGTGATTAAGGAAGGAAATACTGATCAAGGACATGATAAAAATGATCAAGAAAAGAAAATTCCGTTACCCAAAATAATAACCATAATTTTACGGGAAATATTCACGGAAATAAATAAATAAAAACAATAACAAATAGGATTAAAAAATAATTTACTTTTTTTGTCAGTGATTCTTATGTATGCTAATTTTCAAGTATCTTATATAAGTATTGTAATTTTAAATATCTTAATATATATTATACTATAATTATGATATATATCTCGCCATTTTTCTCCCAAACTAAAGTGTTTTGTCTTTCTATGATTTTATGTTTCTTTGAGAAATTTATAAAATATGCAATGGATTTTGAAATAATACAATTTATTTTATCATACAAAATGTAATGATGACTATTTATTAATTTAAAATTTTTATGAATGTTATCCTGGTTAAATATCTGGATCAATCCATTCGTAAATAAATATTTTTTTATTAATATTTAATAAAATATTTAATAAATAATTTAAATAAATTTTTTTTTTTAAATTAGGTAAGATAATTTTAATGAATGAAATCATACCTTATTTAATTCAATGGCATAGAAACAAACACTATCAAAACAATATATTTGAAACGAATTATTATTAAATATTTTAAAATCTATTTATAATTAAATAAATAGAAAATTATTATTTTTAAATGAAAACAAGGTATTACTTGTTTTACACAAAAATGATAAGGAAAAGATTTTAAATCCGGAAAATACGTCTAAATCTTAAAATAAAACAAAGATCTATTTTCAGAAGCCTTGACGAATAAAGAAATTGCACTTTTTTTTTATTTAAGGATATTATCTTTATTATTTTTTAAAGGAGATTAAAAAAAGTGTAAGAAAATGAAATTTGTAACTTTTTTTCCCTGCAGCGGAATGTAATTTAATGGAGATCGCGTTGCTATGGCAACTCAATTATATTGGTAGACGAAATTTTCTCGACAACATTTGCGGATTAATTTTGATGAAAAAGTGTTTTTATGAAGTTATAAGTCAATTTTTCCCCATCTATAATGTCTACATTTTCCATTATTTCTTGGGAAGCGAACATTTTTAATAAACCAAGTACTTATTTAGAACATAAAATCCTTTTATTCGAAAACTAAATTTAAAAAAAAAAAAAAATAAGGTTAAAAATAGAATTTTCTGCAACTTTAAACAGAAAGATAATTTATTTTTATACGTAAATGTGGAGGTATAAAATGACGGTGGTATTTAGGAGATTGTTCGTTTTTGATCACCTTTAATGCTTATTATATACACTATTCACATTTATAAAAAATAATAATTATAATAATATAATTGTCATACATAGAACAGAAATAATCTCATTCTTATTATTATCTATTGATCAACTATCTGAAGAGGATAAAAAGGAAATATATTTTGCGCAACTGTGCGCATTAGTTGGCCTACAGACTCTCGCCCGTAGAGGAAATATATTTTACGCTTCCTGCACGGAGCCGAACTTCGGATTTTCGGCTTAGAAGTGTAGTCTTTCCACGAATCCATAATTATCTGTAATTAAATGTGTTAAATATTGTATGTCTCTAATTGCATGTGTGTGGTGCGTGTCTGAGTGTCAATAAAGCTGTAAGTTCTCCAACCTGTGTCTGAAGTATCAAGGCCTATGCCTGGAGTATTATTTCAACCCAACCACACAAAGTTACAATTTGGTTGCCCAACCTGCACACTACAATTTCTTAAAACCTAGAATGATCTTAATCCGATAATGGATTACATATTAAAAATTTCAAAAAAATTTCATGATAAATGCCCTCAGATTCGCAATGAAACTATTCGCACAATTCCTGTTTACGATCCTTGTGTCAGTAGCTCTATAAAAAGACCTACAGCTATCTACGATGAGACGTTTGAGTCCTTCAACGTCTAAAAAGAATTCGTGGAACTCAAAATGACTAAAATAGCTAAATTGCAAATCTGAAGTGTCTATTTGACTCCTTAAATTTTCATTTATTGCTACAATGTGCAAAACTAACACAAATACAGGCTATCGTAATTTTTTTTTTCCAAATGATATCTAAAATTCTTAAGAAGTTAACGTTTTCATTTCTAATGTATTTATTTTAAATTCTGAATTTAATTTATTTTTATTTTTCATTAATATACTGACCATCCGCTGGGAAACGTGTTGCGGACTCCTAATTGTACCTGAGTAATTTAACTTTTTCTTTTTCAATTCCTTCTATTAACTCATACTCTCCCTATATATATCTTGTTCAAATTTCCAATCGTTCATGAAATACTTTTTATTCATCCACTCAAGTTCAAATACATTTTTTTGAATTTGTAGTGGATGACACTCGATGTTAATATGTTTTTTTTCAAATATTAATTCATTCATTAAATTTAATTCATTAATTTTAGTTTTTTTTAGATTTAAGTTGCATATATCTACCAATAGATGGCGCCAGATGAACTTAAAAAAATTTATACTTTCTGCAATAGAGTGAAAAAAAGTAGGAATTGACTTTAAAAAAATTTTTTTACATTACTTGTTATCATTTAACATAATAACGTAAATTTTTTTTTTTTTTTATCTAAATTCACGATGTAATTTCAATAATGTAAATTTCACTATATTAATGATTATGTGGAGATTTTTGGGGTATATTTACCCCATAGGTACTCGGAAACAGGTACTTCCGTTTCCGTAAAACCTAGAAGAGTTAAAAAAATATAACATTGATCGTTCTTCTATTTATTTATTTATTTTTTTTAAATCTCTAATATTATTACGCTTTGTTATTTTCAATTCTTCAGGTTTTGATGGAGATGCCTAGAAGGGTATCAAATTTAACAGTGTATATATTTCCCGTTTTATTATTAAATTTCATTAAATTTGCAATTACTTCAAAATAAATTAAACGTTACGATTATTCTCGTTTTATTTAAAATAGTCACATTTTTTTATAATTTTCACAATTATTCTGTTATTATATTTGCATTAAACAAAAGATGATTCTGATGTCTATTATTTCACAAACAAAGAACTTAATGCAGATTCAAATATTAATCATTATTCTCTTAAATATGCATCTCCCCAATGAAAATTAATAACAATAGCACACATTGTGAAAGGAATAAATGTTAAACAACTAGTGTAAATATCATTTTGAAAATATTCCTCATAAATGACGAATCCAAAAAATAAATAATTAAAAATACGTAAAAGTAAAATCTTTCATATTTATGATCATAAATATTTTTTTCAAAAAAAATAAAATAAATCAAAACAGACCGATCTCTTTTGAATATAAATTTCAATAAATAACGAAACAGAAATAATAAAGTGGTAAAAAGGAGAAAAAATAAGAGGGAATATCGTAAAATAGAATTCCAAACTTAACTCTACAGTAATTTCAACATTGTAGAGTTAAAATTGGACTTCTATTAACAATCTATTACAATTCTAATTTTAACTCTACAAAATAAATAAATAAATGATTTAACTAGTGTAAATATCATTTTGAAAAAAAATGATATTTACACTAGTTAAATAAATGACCAATCCAAAAAAGGAAAAACTTTTCATATTTATGATTATAAATATTTTTTTCAAGAAAAACAAGAACAGATCAATCGCTTTTGAATATAAATTTCAATAAAAAAGAAACAGAAATATCAATGAGGACGAAAGAAATAAAAAAAAAGAATATCGTAAAATAGAATTCCATCTCTATAATAATTCCAACAATGTAGAGTTAAAATTGGAATTCTATTAACAATCTACTACAATTTCTATCTAAAATCTACTACAATTTCTATCTAACAATCTACTACAATTCCAATTTTAACTCTACAAAAATAAATAAATGATATTGAACTAGTGTAAATATGCTTCTGAAAATATTGCTCATAAATGATAAATTCAAAAAAATGAAAACGTAAAAGTAAAAATCTCTCATATTTATGTACATAAATATTTTTTTCAAAAAAAAAAAAAAAAAAAAAATTGATCTATCTCTTTTGAAAATAAATTATCTATTAAAAAGAAACAGAAATAATAAAGAAGAGGAAATGATATAAAAAACGGAATATCCTAAAATAGAATTCTAATTTTAACTCTACAATAATTCCAACATTCTACAATTCCTATCTAATAAACTACTACAATTCTAATTTTAACTCTACAAAGTAAATAAATAAATGACGCTTAACTATTGTAGATATCATTTTGAAAATATTGCTCATAAATAACGAATAAAAAAACCTCTTTCATATTTATGATCATCAATATTTTTTTTTCAAAAAAAAGCAAAAACAGATCGATCTCTTTTGAATATAAATTTCAATAGAAAATGAAACAGAAATGACAAAGAGGTAAAAAGAAGAAAAAATAAAAATGGAATATCGTAAAATAGAATTCCAATTTTAACTCTACAATCCCTGAAGATTTAGAAAAATAATTCAAAAATGGAAGGCGAAACGTTGGTAGCGATGCAAATAAACTCGTTCCACTCATGTTTTAATTTAAAAACACAGGACATTTTTTTTATTCTTATTATGTCTTTTATCTGTTCTGGTAATTGCATATGTAACGAAACAGTACAAATTTACTTCCTCTACCTTCCGCCATGTAAAAATTAATCTCGACTCCAGGTTTTTCCATTGACTTGCCAGAAAAAGAATTCGAAATTGAGATATAAAGCAATAAAATAACACACAGCCCGGCAAAGATAAAAATGAGAATCAAATGGTTATGGCGTAGTGAGGGAAGTTTTTATTGAATAATAAATATCTCCCTTTCCTATTCAGTAGAATTGAACTTTTACCAGTAGAAAAAAGGAATAATTTAAAACAATAAAAAATCAAAACAGCCATTATATTTCGTATTTGCCGGTTACATTTCGGCTGTGAGAACAAAAAATGCAATTTTAAAAGTTATTATTTGCAATAAAAGAATGGATACAGTGTTAATTTCCGGTGTCTTTTTTTTTTCCGAGGAGTTTTATCTTTTGTAATTTCTTCTTTATGAACACTCTCCAAGATTACAATAGGTGCACATGTAATTGGACTGGTGAATAATAATCCAAAATTAATGGCACAAGTTGCGATGTGGTTCGGTTACGGTTATGTTATGAATTATTTCGAAGGAAATATTTGGTGGTGACAGTTACACAATTTTGTAGTTGCCATTTGATGATTGTTTTAGAAAGATAATTAAGGATCTCTGGAATGTCCCTGTAGCACCTGACTGGTACTCGAGAAATCGCCCTGGTGATGTCCTGCTATTTGGGGACCATAGAAGCCAACAAATTTGTTCATCATATTTTGCCAGTGGACACTTGAATCTCAGCTATGAACAAGGGCAGAAGATTTTTGGGACCTACACGTACTCAAGCATCTGCCGCTCTTAATTTAAACTTTGATTTTATATTGGATGAGGTTTTGTCTGGACCTTTTCTACTCTTGGACTTGGAGGTTTATGGACTTCTGGATTTGGTCTAATGGCTAGATCAGGAGTGGCCAACCAGCGGCCCGTCTTGAATATCTTTCCGGCCCGTGAGATTTATCACACTTTCACAAAATATATTTATTTAATAATGGCCAAACTAGTGAAAACCAATGTTATTAAAAAAATACATTATGTGTGCATCCATACTGTTCAAAAATTAGCTGTCGAAATTATGAGATAAATTAACTTTAATTTTAAAATAAAATTCTTGCAAATATATGGCAGATACTGCTTACTTTATTTATGAGTTTACAGTTATGAGTTCGCAGAATAATTAAATTAAATTCTGCGACCTCATAATAAGTGGAGAAACAAATATCGCACTCGTAAAATAAATATTTTTTAATGGTTACATTTTTTTTTTATTTCATTTATATTTATATATTTTTTATGTTTCATTTTTAGTGTTATATATTTCCTTACAAAGTGTGTTTAGTATCATTATTATTATATTATCTGCGTTTACATGTAAGAATGTTTATTGTTATAGTAAGAAACAAATTCCAAAATGTACATACACAGATAATGAAAAAAAATAATTAATAACTTTATTTCAATCAAATCGGAGATGAACTGACCACACAACCTCTCTTTTCACTTATTGAACTCAACTATTTATGCAGCCATCGCACTCATGGATGGACTGCCACACGCAACCTTTCTCGTTGGTTACAGAAGTTAAACTCGTTTGTTTATGCAGCCATCGCGCTCGAGGATCGACTGTCACACAACCATTCTCTTTGGTCGCTGAGTTTCAACTCATTTTACTTACATTCCTTCTTTCTCTCCCTGGCCCTCACCCCCGCCAGACACCCCCACAGACAGGATGTTTTTCTGGACATAGGGCGTTAACCTCCCCTAAGCAGGGAATCCTGGGTTTCGACGTAACAATAATAATTCATTATATTTCAATTTTTCACTCCAAAAAAAATTTCTATACTGGGTCTAAATGTAATATTTGGATATATAATATTATATGCGGCCCGTGGAGTTAGGATGCATTGCCAAAGTGGCCCGCAAGATCATTCGGGTTGGCCGCCCCTGAACTACACTAAATCGGGGATCCGAAAGAACAATACAAAAAAACAAATAGCCCAATGGTTAAGACAGCACAGATAACCAATGGGTAAACTTTCTAGAAATTGCTTTTTAATAATTTCTTTAAGAGGAAAAAAATCAAATGTCAGATGTAAGGCCTTTCGTTAGTTAACTAAGACTATATCGGGGATCAGAAACAATAACAATAATTGTTTAGATAATTATAGCAACAATTATAAAAATTACGTGTAGAATAAATTTGATTATGACTTTTCACATCATAACACAGGATAATTTAACTAATTCTCTATAAATGACATCATAGGCCAGTGGCTCTCAAACTTTCTGAAGTTGGGGCGTATTTAAAATCCTACAAACAACTCTAGGTGAACTATATACAAATTTCTGAGAAATATGTTGTAATAGTTAAGTGAAATATTACAAAAAAAAAAAAAAAAAAAAAAATCACTCAGGCTATCCGGGTTTGATTTCCGACATGGGAAGAGAGGTTCCATGGTGTAATGGTTAGGACTCTGAATCCAACGATCCGACTTTAAATCTAGATAGAACATTTTGTCGTCGAGTGACTAGATTTTGGCTTGTGCCACATATTTTGGGTACGAGTCCCGCCGCGGGATGGATGTTTTGTAGTCGTTTGGAATCCTCTTTAAACCGTGGACCCGGTCTAACATGACTGCCAGCCGTAGGCTGACAACCCTATCCAGTATCCATCTCTTGTTTCGGAATCTGCCAGTAGGCAGACGGACATGGTCCAACAAGGATTGTAATACAAGGGAATTAGTTAATTAATTACTATTTTAGGACTTTAAAATCTCTCAGCTTAAAATGAGGCCAGCAACTAGACAACCTTATTGCAAATTATAAGGGATCATTAGTGACTATCATATTAGGATTTTTAAATATGATATACAGCAGAACTCTATCTAATATGACTGTAAAATGTTGGGCGTAGTGTTACTATTATTACTACTACTACTACATCACACCCCATCACTGTACCTGGAGCTCAATTGCTAATTTACAGTTTACAAATGATGTGGGTAAGAAGTCTGATTGGGCTCTGTGACGCTCTACTGTCATATGAGCCCGGGACTTAAGGCTTAAAGTGGGACGTAGGGCTGACAACCCTACCTCGTGAAAAGAATATATATCTCTCGAAATCTGCCAATAGGCAGGACAAGGGGCTGTTGCGCCAATGATGATGATGAAAACAAAGGAAAAAAAAATATCAATATTCATTTTCACGTTTGAAGAAGCGACCTTTTCTTAGAATCATTTGCAAAGGGTATTAAAAAAAAAAAAAATAACTTCTAAAGAACAATACTTTGACTTCGCTAATCAGAACTTATAGAAACATTAATAAGACACTTTTTTTTTTACATCTTTTGTATGACATATTGAGCTGTCAAAATTAAATTTAAAAAAAAAAAGGTATTTATTACTTATTTTCCCCGAAATTAATCAAAATTTTTGATAAAATAAACTTATCTGAAAAATAATAAAGCAACTAAAAATGTCTTTTTTTTGCAATTTTATACTCACGCAACAACGAATTAATTAACTCGGATTCCATCATCAGAAAAAATGTAAATTAAATTCATTAAATGCAGATACCTTAGTTTTATTAATTAAATATTCCTTTTTAATCCTTTACTCTTTCATTGAATTGAATTGAATATTCCAGACGTTTTATGAAAGAACTCGTAATTTAATATATTGTCTTCGTCACAATTTAATCATAAAACCAAAAACCCTTTTGGATTCGTGTTTATTGATTAAATTAGGAGAATAAAGTAATTGGATACGAAGACGTATCAGTTTCTTTATTTCAAAATAAATGTAATTCAATCAGTTATGAGAAATTAAGTAATACAGAATGTTAAATATTTTACAAACGGACCTCAATAAATATCCCCTTTTTTTTTTCAGACTTTTAATACATTTTATTAAACAACGTAATAAGATATTCTGTGGAAAAATTTTCTGGATTTCTTTTTTTTTTTTTCCCCCTCTAAACGAAATAGTTTTTTTGGAAAGTATTTTTTAAAATTAATCTTATTTTTATTTTTATTATAACAAACTTTTCTCCATTCATCAATTATTGTGTGTTTCAAGATGCAGGCTTAAAGTTTTAAATAAATTTCACGTTATCCCTCAAATACTTTAATTAATCTATGAAAATTAGATAAAGCACACTTTTAAGCCAATTATAGTTTTTTATTTTTTTTTATTCATTTGTTTATTTTTGTCATTTCCCTTGGAAGTTTTAATCGGTACGATTTGCAGTTAATTATACAGTACAATTAGTTATACAATATAGTACAGTTAATTAGTGAAGTAATCACATAGTTAGTGAAGTAATTATAAAGTTAGCGAAGTACAGTACAGTTAGCGAAGTAATCATACAGTTAGCGCAGTACAGCTCAGTTAGCGAAGTAATCATAGAATCATATCATATCAATCAGTTAGTATCATATCATACTAATCATACAGTTAGCGGAATAACCATTAATACGTCATAACAGTTAATAAATAATTAAATATTAATTAATAGCAGTTAATAATAATTAAGTTTAATTAATAGTTAGCATAACAGTTAATAATGATTATTACTTCTCTTTTCCGATTCTGCTTTAACTGATATTTTTCATAGCATAATTACATATTTAATTATTACACGATAAAACTTACATAATACAAAAAATATCCATACAAATTGCAATAGTAAGATTATTTGCATTACACACACAAAAAAAAAAAAAGGGAAATATTTTGCAGTAATATTATATATCAATAAATTTGTTTTTCCTAAAGCCACACCCATACAAGCGAGCAAAATTTTAAACGCCACACAATAAAATTTGCGGCAGTTTGGATGAAAATCGCATGGATGAAACTCATTAGCTTTGGTGAATTATCGCTCATTAGCTAGGTCTATCGGTAATTCTTTAAGGTGAAGAATTACCGATAGGCCTAGAATCGGTTTGTGGCCACACAATAGAGGATTTGTTGCTTTTCGAAAGACAATTGAGTAGAGACTTGTTCTTAGAATTTCAAGCTGAAATGGCAAGGACAGATGGACATTAAGCCAAATGATTCAAATCTGGATGTGGCTTAATGGTGATTGCTAAAATACTAAAATGTTCATAAAAAGATAGAGAAAAAATCCCCCTTAAAAAATGAAAGAAAGAAAAGAAAAAAAGGAACACTGTGTTTTTTTCAAAATGAAAAATAATTATTATTGTATTATTATTTTATTATTATTATTCCGCTGACTTCATATATTTGTATTTCTCATTACATAAACTGAAAGAGACAACGGAAGTAATGCTTTGCTAGTGCACAGAAGAAATTGTTCACTATGAACAAATTATTGCAACGGACGTAATGCTTGCTTGTGTATAGAAACAATTGCATACTATAGGCAAATGATTTCAACGGAATTGTAATTTTTTTTTCTTCCAGAAGTGACATGAACCTGTCACAGAATATAAGCCATTAAAGGGCATTTTTCAAAAATGCTGTATCCCCTCCCCTCCTCCACCAAGTAAATAAATATTAAGCCTCGTAAATAAGCTGTTCAAATGAATATGAAAAAAAAAAAAAAAACAGGTCGAAGATCATCGCACTTTGGTTTTATTACCTCTAAGACAGTGGGCGACCTGTTGGCCAATTGGCTAGCGCTCTGGCCTTTGGTGCTTCAGGTTCGCATGCTGGCGGATGTTCGGATAGATGTTCATTAATGATTCGGCATCCGCATTAAACTGTAAGTCTCGGTCTAATTATCCCAAAGTATGTACAAAGTGACCGTAGAGCGCCAAACCAAAGCTAAATATTTTAAATGAATTAAGTAGGTTTTATTTAGGGTTTTTTTCTCCGCTGTAGCATTAAATAATGTATATTACATTGTACTTATTATTGTTTCAATCTTCAATAAGCAATAAAGACAAACTCCAAAAGCTTTCTTTGGAAAATTTCTTTTTAAAATTTGATTGTCTACGTTTGAAATTTAGATCTAGACACGACACTATTTGACGTAAATGATCACTGTTCAAAAGTGTTTAGTTATCTAGTTCTGTAGCATGCAGATGGGCAACCCGACTGTAACTGGGTGTGTTTGGGTTGAGATACCTGACACACAGGTTGGAGAACTCGCAGTTTTATTGACAGACGCACAAACACAACATACATACTATTATTGACATACAATAAACACATTTAAAGATATATAATTAGAGATTCGTCGAAGGACTCTACTTCTAAGCCGCAAAACCGATTCACGGCTAAGCGCAGAGTGCGCTAAATATACTGATTCTTCGGGTGGGAGTCTGTAGGCCAAGCAATACTCAGTGTTGCTTAGATATATCTCATCTCGGGATGAGAGACTATAAACTAGAGCGGCAAATCAAACTAAAGAAAATATAAGATAGTGGAGAAAAAAAGCATTGGGATTTTTTCCAACTTTACAAACGACAGAAACGTCAACACGATATACATCCTTATTTATCTGAATATTTAGAAACATAGACTCGATTAATAATAGTAAATTAATCTCGGAAAGACTTTTTAAAATTATCTAACTATATTCTTCTTGCAAATGTCATTGCTCGTTGAAAGAGTTAAAGAAAATAAAAAGATCTCGTTTATTTATTTCCATCCCACATGGAAACATTCCAAAAAGTGCAAACCGGAGTCAATAGAACAAAATACAACCTCTTCCAGTACGCTGAACCCTATCATTCCTCGGCAGCGTGAGCTGTGAATCAGCACAAAAGTTGCCTAATTTCTTGGCAGCTTTTTGCCTGTTTACAGGACAAGGCGCGTGGGGTCGCTCGTTACCGTGTTCGAATTTTAAAAAAAGAACAAAAAGAAAAAAGAAATGGAGGGAAAAAAAAAAAGGAACGCTGCATTTAAAACTTATATTTATCTTCTCACGACCATGGCATCGAAGGCACACGCGCAGCGAACTTTAAAAAAACAAAGAAAATTCAAATGCCACCAGAGAAAAAAAAAGTCTTTAAAGAAACACAGAAATAAATATATATATATTGAATATCTTTCCCACAAATTGGCCTCTGCCATTCGATAGAAAAAAAAAAAACAAGAACTTTTTTTTGAAAGTGTGCCAATGAAAGATTCGACACATACCCCAGCAAAAAACAAAAAAATACAAAAAATTCTACATAAGACCGAATTGCTCATACAAAAAATTATTCCAAACGATAATAAAAAAAAAAAAAAAAAGAGCTGGATACGAAATGAAGTGAAGACATCCGAAATGTTTCCATTAGGCTGCCCTAGAGGGCGTACCCTATCCCCTAGTTAGTGTATTAAAGAACGTTGTCTCTGAGAAAGACAGAAATTGAGTTATTTATAGATGTCTGGCTTCATTTTGATTTCCACGTGGGGGTGAGGGGGATATTGTCAGAGCAGCACGTGCGGTTTACGGCCTTCTTTTTTATTCTGGTTCCGTTACATTGTTTTTATTGTCGTTTTTTTTCTTGTTCTTCATCATTACCATCATCTCCTCTCGTTAGAGTTTGTTCCTCCTCCTCGGTGAATGACTGGGATGTGATTCTGTGTACGTGCCTCAGGAAGATCTCTGTGTGGGTCAATGGGGCTTTGTTGTGTGTGCCTCTACATTAAGAGAAGATTCAAATAGCTGCTATCATGGTGGTGGAAGTTTTTTTTCTGATGGATATCTGACTTTTTTTTGCTGTGCCTTGAGAAAAGGCCATACCGAATCGCGTTGTATATATCTGTTTTTCTCTTTTAGTGATCTTGGCCTACATTTTTTCTGAGAAAGTGTTTGTCTTGATCGAATCGCTTTCTTCTGCTAAGCTTGCTGATCATTTTCTTCCGTTGTTTTTGCCATCGAAGATATGGATTAGTTCTCAAATTCTTTTGTAGTAGGTTTGTAGACCTATGTTTGCGTGTTTCTTTAAAAAAAAAATGTGTTTTTAAGCAAGATTTTCTGAAATATCATCAGGAAAATATTGGCTCGTAGTAAAAAGTCACCCAGTCTTGATGTCACCTAGAAAATCAATAGTACTATTGTGCCCAAAAAGTCAGACCAATTATTTTTTTTTTTTTTCAAAAACTCTTTATTTATTCTTCCGAATTTATTTCTTAAATCGAAATTTATTATTTTAAATCGACGGTTTGCAAGCACCAAAGGTTAATGGTTGATTAGAGGGCTCTTCGTCTTCAACGCGTTCTCTGCCTTCGTTGAACTGTTTATATCACTACTAAAGAATTCTTTCCGATATAGGAATGTTCACCGAATGCCTTCTGCGACATTCTATACGTTTCCGCAAATCTAATGCAAGTTCTTTGCTCAATTAATTCACGCATTTCAAAAATCGCCGGAATCAGTTTTAGCATCTCACGAAACCAAGCGTAACTCAAACACTAATGAATATTTTGACGTCAAATTTCAAACAGATGTCAAGGACAGTTCCAGCAACCTAAAAAAAAAAAATGAAATTCCATAAGACTTAAGGGAATTTTAAATTGAAAATTGGTCTTACTTTTTGGATACAGTAGTACATTATAATAATGAGTATAAGATAAATTTTGTTTTATACCTTCTTCTTCTTCTTTACTGCCATTATAAGCCGTGTACAGGCCTGAGCCTCCCACACAACAGCACCTCTCCATCTGTCTCGCTCCAATGCCAATGTTCCAATCTAATTAATGATTTTCAGTTGTCCAAGATCCTCTTCGACACCATCCATCCACCTTTCCCTTGGCCTTCCTATTGTTGAACACTTTGCATACCATAATCCTTTTAATGATACTTCCCTCATCTCGGCGATGTACATGTCCGAGCCAGCGGATTCTTTGTGATTGGATGCATCTCACAATGTCTCAATTTTTAATTAGGTGTTGAATTTCTTTGTTTGGTAGATAGTTTGTTTTGATAGATTTCTTTGTTTGGTAAATCTAGTCTAATCCATACATTATTGTCATTTCTTTTTCCAAAACTTTTCTCAAAATTTTCCTCTCAAAGGCCCTGATGTAATCCATGTTTATGGCTTAATTATTATTATTCGAAAATTAGAGAATTCATTTCAAATTAAAAATTGACAATAAAATGGATCATTAATCTTTAAAATTATGTTGATATCGTTCGGTATAATTAAGAACTTAATTTCATGGTGTAATCATGCTTGTCGCCCCTTGTGGCGTTTGGGGGAAATGGCCAGTGACCTCGGGACTCTCACCCGAGAGGAAATACATACTAACCTTCGCTCCTGTTAAGAACCGTTTAGTTTATAATTTCTCATCCCGGAGGAAATATGTTCAGTTGACCTACAGACTCTCACTCGGAGAGGAGGTATATTTCTCACACCCTGCGAGTAGCCGAGTATCGGGTTTTGAGACTTAGAAGTGGAGTTTTTCCACGAATCCATAATTATCTGCTTTTCAATGTGTTAAATATTGTATGTTTCTAATTGTATGCGTGTGTCAATAAAGCTGGGAGTTCTCAAACTTATGCCTGAAGTATCTCAACCCAACCACACCCAGTTACAATCTGGTTGCCCAGCCTGTACACTACAATGGTATTTTTCTTGGAATATATGTTGAGTTCATAATAGAGTTGAGTTCTAATTCATATTGACGTTTCAATTATTTGATTTTTTTAATTATTTTTCATTCGACTTTTCGTATGCCTCATTAAATGTAAAGCTTCAAAACAATAATACAAAATAATAATCATCCTAATTCATATTGATGTTTGAAGTACATCGATTTCTCCTATAATTTTCCATTTTTCATTCGCTTTTTCATGCATTCCATTAAATATAAACAAAATATAAACATTCTGAGTCATATTGTTATATAATTATTTCGGTTTTTCATAATGAAATTGTTTGTGAATTTATTTTTGTAACAATATCATTTATTTCCTTTCTTACAAATATGATATTTATGATAATTTATGTAAATAAGCTGTTCAAATGAATATGTCAAAGAAAGGAATCCGAAATTATCCCACTTATTTTATTGACTCTGAAATAATTGCAAAAATCACTGTGGTTTTTATTTTATTTTATTTTTCCGCCTCAGTTCATGCAACTCACACAAATAAACATTCTAAAAAAATGGCGCCAAATAATAAACTATCATTTTTTACTTTTAAAAGTCATTGCCACTACTAATTATGAAAACCAAATCTTTACCTAAACAAATCTTATCTAATTTAATCTCATCAAATTATTTATGTTTCCAAATTTATTTCATATTTTATCCAACATAAAAATTAGATAAAAATGGAAAACGAGATACAGCGGAAATGAAAGAAAGAAGAGAATAAAATGAAATCGAACTAGCCTTAAGTTGAAGGTCATATTTCTGAGCTCAGCTATTCTAAATATAATGTAATTTATTCAAAAGGAAGTTGATTAAATATTATCAGCTTTTATCTTTTAGAGAGAAAAAAGTCATGAATTATCATACAATAGCGTTGCGCTTAGATGACAAATGGTTTCTAATAATATATTTAACTTTATCATGAAATGCATTTATTATTTATTTGTTACAGATTAGTGTTATAAAGAAACGTTTGGTTAAATTTAACGAATGTATTACTTTAAAAATGTGAGATTTGAATATCCAAAATGTTAATTTGATTAAGATAATAATGTTAAACTTGAAATTGACAGTAGACTAGCCGATGTTACCATTGTTTAAAGAATTTATTAAGCTCCAAACTCTAAAATCCCAAGACAAAAATTAATTTTTATACAATTCTCATAAAACCTATCTTATTGTATGGCAGTGAATTATGCCTATTAACAAAAGCAAATGAAGGCAGACTTTTCATTCTAGAAAGAAAAATATTTCGAAACATTTTTGGTCCAGTTAACCAAAGAATGATAGATGAAGAAATATATAGGATACATTTATACATATATTTATTATTTATTTGTTACAGATTATTGATTTACAGAAATCTGTTTAGTTAAATTTAACGAATATATTATTTTAAAAGTGTGAGATTTAAATATCCAAAATGTTAAACTTGATTAAGATAATAATGTTAAACGTGAAATTGACAATAGGCTGCCTAAGGCTAATAGATGTTACCATTGTTTAAAGATTTTTTACCCTTGTTTAAAGACTTTTTTTACCATTGTTTCAGACTTATTTAAAGTCGTTTTATTAAATTTCAAACTCTTAAATCTTAAGATAAAAATGAATCTTTATACAACTCCCATTAGACCTATCCTATCGTATGGCAGTGAATGCTGGCCATTCACAAAAGCAGATGAAGAGAGACTTTCAATTTTTGAAAGAAAAAATACTTAAAAAAATGTTTGGTTCACTTAGCTGAGAATGATAGATGGAGAATTTTGTTTAACCATGAAATCTATAGAAAATATAGGCAACCTAATATTACTAGATTCATTCAATTTTTTAGCATCTCGGGCATATTTTTAGGTGCGATATTGATGAGCCCTGTTAAAAAGTTGACTTTTGCAAAAGTGGAGCTCACCAGGAAAAGAGATAAACCTAGCACAAGAATAATAGATTGCGTAGAGGCAGATCACAAGACATTAAAAATCAATCGTTGGCCGGACTATAGAGTCTGATCGGATTTGTTGGAGGAAGCTTGCTGAGACAGCCTTGGTCTATAACAGTATGTAGTGCAAGTAAAGAAGAAGAAGTATTATGTATTAATATTGTTCTGAATTTTTGTGTCGATTTCATTAAACCACTTCCACACACAATGTATCTTCAAAGACATATTGAGATGTTTATCTAAGTGCGAGTATTATGAACTAATTTATATTTATGACTAACGGGCAAAAATAAAGACTTATATCGGATTTTTTGATGGAATTTTTCAAAAAATATGATATTTTTACTAACATATGTGCCCATTATGATGCAAATTTTAAAATATCAATTCTTTCTCCTATAATATGCCATTCTTGATACTATCCAATATTCAATTCCAATATTCCATCGACTTTTCTTTTGTAAATTTTTCCGTCTATGAAACGGTAGTTCCCACCTCAAATTAATATTTGAAATCACAGGCGCTTCTTACTGGCGCACACCATGCTATTCCCGAAATCCTCCTGGCAATTCTTATTCCGATCCAAATAGGTCTTCAGGTTCTTTGCTTTTTTTTATATTTATTTTTTTACCATCCAGAGATCCTTTATGAAAAATAATGATATCGAAAATTTGACATATTTCTGGTATCATCTCCATCTTCTACACACAAAGTTGGGAGGGGGAATAAAATGGACTCCATGGAAAGATATGGAGGGGGGCAGGGGCTTAAGAATGGCTCTCTAAATGTGCAGGGAATATTCCCTCATAAAGGATGGTAACCCTGCACACTCCACCATGGTTCAGCCATGGCATAACTTTCATATGCGAGAAGTTCTGCATGCATCCAAGTCCCTCAGGGACCGTACTTCCATCTGCATTTTGAGCCAGAAAACGGTGAAAGAACTCATAAATATTAATGAACATTCCACTGAAATCTCTGTTCGGTCCGACTTTTTTTAGCACCTGTGTACAGAAGAGGCACTGGGGAAGACGAGGGAAATTCAATAAGTATGCTAAATCCCCGCACGTAATAGGTGGCAGGGCCTGTTATTCAAATAAGGGGTAGTTGTTCCTGGAACGAAAATTTCGCCAAGCATGAAATGTGTGCCCCCCTCGTTCTTTTTTTTTTTTTTCCATCAAACCTTCCGTTTCGTTTTCCAAAAGAGATGGTAATTTAGTGATTAGGAAAGAGCGAAGGATATTGCATTACGGGTGACAAATTTTTAGATGGAGCACCGTCAAGGCTGTTTGTTTTTCAAAGCATTGGGATTTATGTCTTAGGAGGGTTTTCGATTGCCATGTCTAAGAGAACGGTTTAGAATTGCTCTGGTCCTGGTGTATACGGAATTTATGGTAGGGATTAGTGGTATTGAAAGAAGACAAAAGAACCAGAACCTTACTGGCTTTTGCATGTGCCATGTTGACAAGCTGAAAAGATTCGCCTGAAGCGTCCTTCTTGCCATTAAGTTAAAAAAATATATTAAAAAAGATTAAAAAGGATTTCTTGAGAAAGATTGACAAATGCAAATAATGGTATAGAAAATATGACATATTTCTGGTTTTAATATGCTTCTATTGACTGAAAATTTTGTAATGATGGTCAATAAAATCCTTGTAATAAAAGTTGCACACGAACCTTTACTGGCTTTTGCACGTGCCATGTTGTCAAACTGATGTGATTCGGTTGAATTCTTGAAGCGCCTTTCCAGCCATTAAGTTTTTAACAAAAATAAGGAATAATTGCTTAGGAATGATTGACGAAAACAAAATAAGGATATCGAAAATTTGACAAATTTCTGGCCTTAATATGTTTCTATTGACTGAATAGTATTTTTTTATTTTCTGTATTGATGGTGATTAAAATCCTGGTGATAAAAGTTGAAAAAAATGGTAGTGATAAAAGTCCTGGAGCATACAGAATTTATGGTTGGGATTAGTGGTATTGAAAGAAGACAAAAGAACACGAACTTTTACTGGCTTTTGCACGTGCCATGTTGACAAGCTGAAAAGATTCGGTTGAAGCGTCTATCCCGCTATTAAGTTAAAAAAGTATATTAAAAAGGATCAGAGAGGATTGCTTGAAAATGATTAACAAACGCAAAATAAGGCTATAGAACATGTAACATATTTCTGAATTTAATATGTTTCTATTGACTGAATAGGTTTATTTTTTTTAAATTTCTGTAATAATAGTGAACAAAATTCTGGCGATAAAAGTCCTGGAGCATATAGAATTTATGGTTGGAATTAGTGGTATTGAAAGGAGACAAAAGGACACGCTTCTGACTGGCTTTTGCATGTGCCATGTTGAAAAGTTGGAAGGATTCAGATGAATTCTTGAGGCGCCTTTCCTGCCATTAAGTTAAAAAAGAATATTTTAAAAAATCAGAAAGGATTTCTTGAAAATGGATTGACAAACGCAAAATAAGGGTTTTGAAAACTTGACATAGTTCTATTTCTAATATGTTTCTATTAACTGAATAGTTTTTTTTTTAATTTTTGTAATGATAGTGAACAAAATCCTGGTGATAAAAGTCCTGGATTATGCAGATTTTATGGTTGGGATTAGTAGTATTGAAAGAAGACAAAAGAACACCAACCTTACTGGCTTTTGCAATCGCCACGTTAACAAGCTGAAAAGACTCGGTTGAAGCATCTTTCCTGCCATTAAATTAAAAAAAAAATATTTAAAAAAATCAGGAAGGATTTCTTGAAAATGATTGACAAATGCACGAAAAGGGTATAGAAAATTGGACATATTTCTGGTTTTAATATGTTTCTATTGGCTAAATGATTTTTTTTTTAAATTTCTGTAATGATTGGGAATAAAATTCTGTTAATAAATGTCCTGGAGCATACAGAATTTATGGTTGGGATTATTGGTATTGAAAGAAGACAAAAGAACACGAACTTTTACTGGCTTTTGCACGTGGCATGGTGACAAGACAAAAAGATTCGGCTGAAGTCTCGAAGCATCTTTCCTGCCATTAAGTTTTTAAAAAAAATAAGGACGGATTTTTGGGAATGACTGACAAATGCAAAATAAGGATATTGAAATTTTGACATATTTATGAGTTTAATATGTTCCTATTGACTGAAATTTTTTTTTAAATTTCTGTAATGACGGTGAATAAAATTACTTCAAATTATTTACATGTGAGTATTATAGATACGAGAATATTAGAGATCAGTATATCAGAAATTTTAAAAATAATTCGTATAATTTTTTTAGCTGCATAATGGTTCCTGTCCATTGCTGTAGCTAATAATATATTAAGATGAATCATTAATTCATCTATTCTATTCTATATATATATATATATATATACTATCATGTCTTTACATGTTTCATTTTTCATTACTTTTAAACATCTCTTTGTCAACAAGAAATCCTTAGTTTCATGGACAAGTTTCTGTCCTTAGGTAAAATCAATAAACAGAAATTAAAACCATCCATTAAAAGACTCTCTCAAAATGCCTAAAGCATAAGAAGTAAATTAACTTAATAAAACTTTTAAAAAGGAACGTCAAAACAGTATGAAAGGGAGAGAGACACTCTTCAAATACTAACATCATCGTTACGGGCAGGAAAAATTCTAATTAAAAACGCAAAAATGGCCAATCCTTGTGTCAACAAGCTGCTATCAGGTCTTTGCAATGTTCCGCACGAAATTTATCCGCCCGGCGTTGGCAACACTTTATCTGAGGCCTTTTATTGGAGCAAGAAACATTCCAGAAGGACATTAATTGCCTTTCTAATGACATTACCCTAATGCTGGCTACACTTTAAATCCCTTAACGTAATGACTTCCGGCTAGAATCCTTGATGGAAAACTTCTTGCCCAAGTCTGTAGTAATTAAAACTCGGCCGCCTTTCGCTGCTTTTTGGTAGCTTCTTCACTGATCACGGCTTAATAGACTTTCACAAGCACTCCCTTTTATCTTTGGCAGGAAAGATTCTTTTTCCTCTCTGGTGCAGGAATTACCGCGTTTAAATTTTAAAAGCCAACGCGGAGATAAAGAGGAATACATTACCAACAATTGCATCCGGAAATAATTATTCTGGATACAGCAATTTTTGCACGGTTCTTAATCAATGGAATTGCAAAAATTTTTACTTCTTCTTCTTAAGATTCAAAGGACCGGAATGGCTTTTCTTTATTGAAATTGGTAAGAAATATTCACAACTTAGGTGTAACTTTTCAGACCCCAAAGGCAATTAGTGTGAAGAATTTTTATAAATCCCTTTTTTTTTTTTATCTTTTACGCTTGTTTTGAATGGAAGCTGAGCATTCATATACTGAAGCCTGGTATCATAAATTTACCAAACTTTTAGTGTTATTCTTATAATGGTCACATATTAAACACTTATTCAGTAATTTTAATTTTATGGTTAGCAATTAGAAAAAAAAGTAGTAATTATTTACGATTAAATTCATCAATAAAAAATATCAGGCTTATTTACTGGCAAGGTGTACTTCGCCTTCTATATTTTATTGTCTCATTAAAATACTTAATTTTGATTTCAAAGAGAGAAAAAATTCAAAGTTCAATGAAAAATCTTGATAATTTAGTGTTAATCTTATTATTTCTCGAATTAATATCACATATTAACAAAAAAATAATAAAAAGTATTAAAAAAAATTGAAATCCTTTTACGAATTTCAATTTATCACATGTGAAACATACTTTGCTGGAAGAATACACATGGGAGTATGCCAATGTTCAATAAGTCAAGAAATTTATAAACCAATTGCTCAACATACAAAAAGAGCTAGAGTTCTGCACTTTAGGGCTATTCTTGTTTATATAGCGTTTTTTTTCTCTGTAGTTTTTGACAAGTCCTTTCTTAAGCAAACAAAATGGCCGCTGCTGTTACATAATACTGCAGTTTTGGCGATTACAGTTGGCGCGGAAAAGAGATACGGCAAAATCGGAACCCTAAAGTGCAAAATCTCCATAAGAACTATTCATTTCAATAGCGACAGGAATATAACAAAACTGAATAACTAAAAGACTTTATGAAGAAGCAATTGTTCAAATAATACAAAAAGCACTACCGAATTCATAAAGAGAAAGTCTGTTGAGTGATGGTTAAATTAACTTTTATAAATATAAACTTATCCTTAGAACGCTATTTTGAAGATATTGAAATAATAATTTGCTTATTTTTTGAAAGCCAGACAATTCAAAACGAACTACAAAGCAGGTGACTTGATAGTGGTCAATCGTTGGATTTAGCAATGCGTATTTCATGGCAATTTTAAAACACACATGAATAAAATGTGAAAATCAGCTTTTATTTCAAATAAAAGCTTTTTGAAATAAAGTCTCTGGTGATTCCAGGAGATTAATCTGTTTTAATTAATAACTTGTACTCTGTCTTATTTTTTATTTTATGGCTTCACTTTTTTGGAGACCCTACGGACCTCTAACCAGGACATGTTCACACATGATAAAAAAAAAATTGCTTAAATTGTAATCATCCTATTCCTTTATAAAATGTTAATTCATGACAGTATTATTTAAAAAAATTTTTTAAGTAAATTGTAAATAATAATTGTTTATTATAAATGTGAATACAAAAACTTCTTGTATGTAAATCGAAAGAAATTTTTTTAATACATCTTTTTTTAATCGGCAATTTTTTTAAACCTTTTCTTCTGACCTTATCCTATGAGACTTACAACAAACATGTATGGACAACTTTGGGAAAAATTTAAAAAATTAAACAACTTTAATTAACAGAAAAAGATACACGAAACGATAAAGAACCAACTGAGATAATGAAATAATAACATTTATAGTTAGATGCTGAAAACCTCGAAATGATTCGACTAGTTATCTATTATTGCTATCTATAATACACTCGAACACGACCTAACTTTTTCTCTATCCAAAAATTTTATAAATGTCCACACCATCCATCTCCAAATCTGTAAATCTCGAGATTTCTTTATCAGCTTTGGCCATCCCACGCAGGGAAAAGTACAAGGGTGGAGTACTAAACCACGATAAACCAAATCCCCTGCATCCTTGATCCTTGCGTAACAGGTCCCAACATCAAAAAGAAGCGCTAAAAAATTAACAATGCCCTGCGGCAATGGTCATGCGAAATAATCGCTATCTCTCCAAGAGATTGTCCCATCAAGTTACTTGAACTGTGATGTAAAAGGAAGGAAGGCCTCACAGCGTACTGGTGTTGAGGCTCTGGTGGGGGTGGAAGCTGGCATAAAAGCGGAAGTATGTTCTTTTTTTTTTTCGTTTTTCGTAACACGCCGACAGCTGTTTATGCGACTTTTTATTTATTTTTATTATTTTTTTAATAATGCAAGACCTCTTTTTTTATGTCTATGAACAGGGTCAGGTGTATATATCCTCCCACCCCCCAGTTCTTGTTCTGTTGCATCGGAATCGCCGCATTTCTTTACGCCAAGTTGCGCAAGGGGTGGTCCATTTACTGGTATACGGGTGGCTGAGGAGTTAATAAGGATGTTTTTTTTTTTTTTTTTTTTTTTTTTTTTGGTGAGGAATGGGGGCTTGTAACCCGTTTGCCCTCTTTGCCCAAATCGTATACTATGACTGTAATCGTGAGGAAGTGGATGAAAAAATCTCTAATTTCATGGGTCCTTGTTAACAGTGCACATGTAAGGGGGTGAAGGTGGGGGTGGAGGAAGTACAAAAAAAGAAGAAAGATTTCTCAACGGTAATGATTTTGTTAACCCACGGAGGGATGGTAATGACCCGTCATCGATTATTTTAATGATAGTTGTTGGTGGTGAAGGCGGGAAGATATTGGAATCCACCCACCAAATGGAACTATAGTGGTGTTTCTGTTGGGTCTGGACTGTCACCATGGAAGTCGTCGTTCGACGTCGTTGTTAGGGTTTAATTCATTCATTGAGGTAATTTGTGGCACCCCATCAAAGATGTGAAAGAATCTTTGATGGGGGAAGAATGGAGATCAAAAGATCATCCATTCACCACCATCAAAGATGTGTAGAAAGACATCAATTGGGTGCCATCAAATTCAAAAGCTGACTTCGATCAGTTTAGAGCCATTAGATGTTTTGTCTGATACGCATAAAACTGAGTTTCTATTTAGTTAGATAAATGCATTTGTAAGATGAGCCATCTCATTTGGGTGGTGTCAATATGGTATAAAATATATTTTATTAATGCATCATTCGAATTTTATCTTTTCTAGATAATGTTAATTGAATTCATTTCAAACTTGTATTTGTAAATATTAATAAATACACTTTTGTTTATATTTAAAATTATGAATTTTGTTTGTGAACTATTTCATGTGAGTGTGCTTCCTTTTCCAATTATCTTTCCAATCCTCTGAAGGCATGTGAAGTTGTAGGTGTAATTTTTGGTATGGGTTATTGCGGAATTCATAATGGTTAATGTGTGTGTAGCTATTTGTTTTTAGGATTGGGTTATTGTTTAACTAAGGTTTTAAAGAATGAGCAACACAACAGTATTTTATTCGTTGAATGGCAACTGCACATTGAGTCAAGTGTTTTTTTGGCTAAACCAGTTACCAACACAGAAGTTCCTCGCATTTACTTAGGTAGATGCTATTGAAGAGGAGGTTGTTCATCACGCCGTGAATGATGGTGATGATGATGATGAGATAAATGCATGTTATAGCATCAGGGTTGCACTTATGGTAAATGCGTAAGATAATGGGATTGGGTATTTTTTTCCCCCATTAAATTATGGGTATTGTTTCGGCTAGAGGGAGTTTTCGTGTTCCTGATCAGTTTTTTCGTTTCCTTGCCCACTTTCAACGTTTCTTATTTGTTTTTGTTTTTTTCCTTTCTTTCTTTCTTTCACGTGTCTTTTTTTATATATATACATAATAGTTTGGAATTCTAGTTTTATTTATTTATTTATTTTTGTTTATTTTAAACTTCTTTCATGAACTTTCTTAAAAAATCGCATGGAATTCTATAGTTTTTTTAATTTATTTTTATTTTTTTTAATTTCTTTCATGTGCTTTTATTGAACTTCTTTCACGTGTTTTTTTATATAATCGTTTGGAATTCTACAGTTTTTTTATTTATTATTATTAGTATTTTTAATTTCTTTCATGTGCTTTTTTTATAAGATCGTTTGGAATTCTACAGTTTTTTTATTTATTATTATTAGTATTTTTAATTTCTTTCATGTGCTTTTTTTATATAATCGTTTGGAATTCTACAGTTTTTTTATTTATTATTATTAGTATTTTTAATTTCTTTCATGTGCTTTTTTTATATAATCGTTTGGAATTCTACAGTTTTTTTATTTATTATTATTAGTATTTTTAATTTCTTTCATGTGCTTTTTTTATAAGATCGTTTGGAATTCTACAGTTTTTTTATTTATTATTATTAGTATTTTTAATTTCTTTCATGTGCTTTTTTTTTATATAATCGTTTGAATTCTACAGTTTTTTTTTTTTATTTATTATTATTAGTATTTTTAATTTCTTTCATGTGCTTTTTTTATATAATCGTTTGAATTCTACAGTTTTTTTTATTTATTATTATTAGTATTTTTAATTTCTTTCATGTGCTTTTTTTTTTTTTTATAAGATCGTTTGGAATTCTACAGTTTTTTTTTATTTATTATTAGTATTTTTAATTTCTTTCATGTGCTTTTTTTATCAGATCGTTTGGAATTCTATAGTTTTTTTATTTATTATTATTAGTATTTTTAATTTCTTTCATGTGCTTTTTTATAAGATCGTTTGGAATTCTACAGTTTTTTATTTATTATTATTAGTATTTTTAATTTCTTTCATGTGCTTTTTTTATAAGATCGTTTGGAATTCTACAGTTTTTTTATTTATTATTATTAGTATTTTTAATTTCTTTCATGTGCTTTTTTTATCAGATCGTTTGGAATTCTATAGTTTTTTTATTTATTATTATTAGTATTTTTAATTTCTTTCATGTGCTTTTTTTATAAAATCGTTTGGAATTCTATAGTTTTTTAAATTTATTATTATTTTTTTTAAATTTCTTTCATGTGCTTTTATTAAACTTCTTTCACGTGCATTTTTATAAGATCGTTTAGAATTCTATACTTTTTTTTATTCATTATTATTATTTTTTTAAAATTTCTTTCATGTGCTTTTTTTATAATATCGTTTGGAATTCTGTAGTTTTTATTTATTATTATTTTTTAAAAATTTCTTTCATGTGCTTTTTTATAATATCGTTTGGAATTCTGTAGTTTTTATTTATTATTTTTTTTAAATTTCTTTCATGTGCTTTTTTTATAAAATCGTTTGGAATTCTGTAGTTTTTATTTTTTATTATTTTTTTTAAATTTCTTTCATGTGCTTTTTTATAATATCGTTTGGAATTCTGTAGTTTTTATTTATCATTTTTTTAAAATTTCTTTCATGTGCTTTTTTTATAATATCGTTTGGAATTCTGTAGTTTTTATTTATTATTTTTTTAAATTTCTTTCATGTGCTTTTTTTATAAGATCGTTTGGAATTCTATAGTTTTTTTTTATTTATTATTATTTTATTTTTTAATTTCTTTCACATGCTTTTTATGAAATCCTTCTGTATACTATAGTATTTTATTACATTTCTTTCAAGTGCTTTTATATAAAATCGTTTGAAATTTTATCATTATAAAGTCTTTATGTTTGCATGAACAATATGAGAATTTCTGCGGAGGAAAATACACGAACCAAAAGTTCTGATATTATAATGGAAAAAAAAATTGTCCTAATTCAACAGTGATCGAGATCAACAGCTCGTCTGTTATTGGTCAGATATAATGATTTGCACTTTTGATACTTGATTTGCGACTATTGAAGTACTTTGATTTGCGAGTTATTCCGTTTGTTATGAAGTTATTACCCAATTCAACACTCCTAATATGTTACCACTACAGCTCCACATAGAATGAAACCTTTTTTCTATATACAATTTATGAAAATGAGACAGACAGTAAACCAATTAGTTAAAAACTTGTATCAAAATAAAACATGTAAAGAATTTGAAAGATACATCGGATTATTTATTCTAGTTCAGGATAGATTTGGCTTACATCACAAGTTTAAAAATCTACTCGAAGTCTAAATCTTAAATTATATTTTGTTTTTTTTGTACTTTATACATTGTGTTTTGTTTATATTTAAAATACATGTTATTTATTCCTGCCATTAATTAGTGTAACTCATTTAAAGGCATTCTGTATATAGATTATGTTTCAGTGCCAGCTGTTTAAATATTTATGGGTTTAAGCAATTCGCGCCAGTAGAGTGATGCTTTTCGTATTTAGTCCATTTTAATTTATTGCCTTCAAACTGTAACTGTAAATAATTGATTTTTATTTTTTCCATCTTTCTTTTTCAGAAAGGATCTATTCTCAAAAGAGCTCTTGGCAGATGACCAGACCGCAAATGCGCAAATAATTTGTTTAACTGGGACATTGATGGGGAATTTATGATAATGTGACGCAAATTTCTTTTCTCTGATGAGTATTAAATACAATATGCTTGCGAACGGCATTCATTACAATAAATTATGAGTAAGGCACTTGTAAGATGTTTTTTATTTAAACTACTTTCTTTTTAGTATTAACATTTTATAACCAGTTTATAAATATCCTTTAGAGAAATGAGACAATTACTGTCTTCAGAATGATGAAGCACATTAGTCAGCGCATACAATTTTCAACAACATTTCCAGAGCTGCTACTTTCTTTTTTTGGTCCTACAAGGATCAATTTATTTCCATTTATAAGTGGTACAGTAATAGATTATACAGTTGTTCAAAAATTCTAGATAATTAACGTAACTCAGAAATTTTATCTTTATGGCGCTAATGTTAGGCAAATAAATATTTACAAAATAAATAGAAGGAGCAATTTAAATGTATGTAAATTCTCGGGGGCTTATGGAATTTCAATTTTTTTCTCTTTTTTAGGTTGTTGGTACTGTCCTTGACATCTGTAAGAAATATGACGACAAACTATTCATTAGTGTTTGAGTTACGCTTGGTTTCGTGAGACGCTAAAACTGATTTCGGCGATTTTTGAAGTGTCTGAATTCATTGAGCAAAGAACGTGCATTCAGTTTTGTTTGCAGAAACGTATAGAATGTTGCAGAAGGCATTCGGTGAGCAAACTATATCGGAAAGAAATGTTTCGAAGTGATATAAACAGTTCAAAGAAGGCAGAGAACGCGTTGAAGACGAAGAGCCCACTGGTCGACCCTCAACATCAACCGACGAAGCTCACATCCAAAAAAATTAAAGATTTGGTGCTTGTAAGCTGTCGATTTACAATTAGAAACCTTGCTGATGATGTTGGAATTTCAAAAAGATTGGTCCATTCCATTTTGGGCCTCAAACGCGTCAAATCTCGATTGGTACAGAAAACACCTAATGCGGCAGATCACATTGCATTGATTTTTCGTGAATTTTCGCCAAAAATGAAACCCATACTGTTCCACAACCACTGTATTCACTCCTTACGACTTCTCGCTATTCCCTAAACTCAAAAGGCCACTCCGGGGACACCGTTTTGAATCTATTGAAGAGATTCAACGTGCTTTGGAGGTCATCCATCCGGGGCAAATTTTCAACAAGGAATTTTATTTGAGTGTCTTGCGTTGTTTGCGTGAAGCTATTCACAAAAAGAGGCCACATTTATGGAAAGACATCTCTTGGTTTTTGCATCACGATAATGCGCCGTTTCACACTGCAATGATTCTTCGTGACTTTTTCGCCAAAAATGAAACCGATATAGTTCCACAAAAGACCACTCCGGGGACACCGTTTTGAGTCGACTGAAGAGATTCAATGTGAATCGCCGCGCACTTTGAAGGCCCTCCCTGCCGATGACTTTTTAGCATGCATTGAGGATCGGAAAAAAAAGTTGGCATAAGTGCATTGTGTTCGGAGTGGATTACTTTGAAGGCGATGGAATAAATTTGGAAGAATAAATTAAGAGTTTTTGAAAAAAATATAATTGTTCTTACTTTTTGGACACAATAGTAAGAGAGCGAAAATTTTAAACGCCTCACAATAAAATTTTCTGCAGTTTGAGTGGAAATCGTACAGATGAGGTTTGTCAGCTTTGGAGAAGTGAAGAATAACCGCTCGGCCTAGAGTTGGTTTTTGGTTACCATCGAAGGGTGTCTTACTTTTCTGTTGAAGGTTGGCTAGTAAGGAGAGACATGTTAATCGAGAGGATTACTTTGAAGGCGATGAAATAAATTTGAAAGAATAAATAAAGAGTTTTTGAAACAAAAAATTGGTCTTACTTTCTGGGCACAGTAGTAATTACCATTTTCGTAATGGTTCAACTGAGCGTGAGGTTATTGCTCCTTTATTATCCAAAAAGAAATTAACATGGAGACGATCCATATTTTTTTTACTTCTTTACAGCTAACTATTCCTGACGAACCTCACCATTCTAACTGTTAGGGCGCTACATAGCCCTAGGTACAGGGATGAGATGAGGAGAAAAGCAAAGTTATTTTAGACCGTGACCTACTGTTTAAAGTCAATTCCAAACAACTGCAAACATCCATCATATCGCCGGGACTTGAACCCGAAGCCTGTGGTACCAAGCAACAGAGCGCTAGATTTCTCAGCACATATTTCTCTGAATTAACAGAGGGCGCACCTTGAAATATTCTAGGGTGTAACCATGCGCCGTGAAAGCATCCTTTGAGGACCACTGGTCTAGAGTAGCAGTCTATTTCCTATACAAGAATATTAGGGGCCCGATGGCCGAGTGGTACCACAGGTATCGGGTTCGAATCCCGGCGGTGCCCATGGATGCTTGTAGTGGTTCGGAATCCACTTTAAGCCGTAAGTCCCGGTCTCTTATGACCGTAGAGCGCCTCAGAGCCCAATCAGACTTCTTCTCGTCCACATCATTCCCAAACTGTATAGGGGCAACTCAGTTCTAGGCACAGTGATGTGGTGTGGTGTAATGGTAGTAGTAGTATACAGGAATATTAATGTATGTTTTAATCTGAAATCATCATAGCAGTAAATAATATTAAAAAAAATAAATCAATAAAAACTAAATATGGCTTAAACTATATATATAAAAATAAATATAATTGAAATAAAATATACTCATATATACGATTTAACATTCTTTTAACCATTTTCTTAATAGTTGCACTGAGTGTGAGGTTATTGCTCCTTTATTATCCAAAAAGCAATTGACACGGAGCCCATCCATATTGTTTTTTTGTACTTCTTTCCAGCTAGCTGCTTCCTAAAGACTTCGCCCCCGAAGAAATATTTAATGGAACGGGAATAGTTCCAGAAATAAACAGTCCAAAAGAAAAGAACAGAACAGCACTTTAGAACTGCAAAACGTTCCTTCACGAGTAATTCACTTCCAACAGAAAGAAACAACCCAAAGATTCGCAGCCACCAACAAACGCATTAGCTGTGTGACTTTCTATTCTCCTCCTCCCCCCCTTTTCTTTTTTCTTTTTCTTTTTAATTCATTCTCTAACCTTTTGTTCTTCAGCGAGAAACTTTCTTAAAAGCGAAAAGTTTCAGTAGTACTAGACAGCAAGAACGAAAACCGTTCTCGCTGCCACCGGAAATTGAAAATGTTTACCCCCTCATGGCTTGGAACACTTTTTTTTTTTATTTCTTAAATAATGAAATACTAGGAAAGAAAAAAAAGGAAATGAAAAGAAAAGAAATAAAGAAAGAAAAAAGTGGAAGTTTTCTTTTTGCGAAAGAAGGCGCTGAAAGTTTTCCTGTTAAAAAGGTTTGAAATCCGTGTGAAGCGACGTAAATCTCATCCGCTCGACATGGCGTTGCCGGGTGTCAGGTTTACAACTTCCGCCCGACAAGAACAAAGCCAGAGTTGCCAAATAAAAACGCAGAAGAAGAAGTCTCCAATAAGGCAGATAACCTTTGATTGCCATCATTGTTTTAAATCGACTCGAAGAGGAAAGACTGCTTGACATCAATTGGTACTTTAGAAAAGGGTAAATGAGTGCACTGGAAAGGAAGTGATATGCATCGCATTAGAAACTTAGAACTTGATAGGGCAGATTTATTTTTAGCTGAGCTGAAGATCGTTGCTAACGATAGCTTTCCCCAAAAAGGGCCTCTTTATCATTTTTTTATTTTAAATTCATAGCGTTCTGCGGATTTAATTCTGATTCTCATATTTTTTTCCAATGTCGGTCATTTCATTTGATGATATTAGGTGCTAATAGGGCACATTTGGTGAAATCTAAGGTATCTATCTGACTGTAATCAAAAGAAGAAAATAGAGATAAATGTTTAGCTTATGCAAGCCCAGTTTGGGGTTCTGTCGCACGTACAAATTTCGAAATTATTCAAAGGCTTGAGAACAAAACTCTCAGAATGTTAACGAATTCACCCTGGTACTTTCGTAATGACGATATTAGACGAGCTCTCTCGATTCCAAGTTTAAGACAATTTGTTCACAAAATTTCTACTAAATTCTATAATGATATGCGAAGCATCAATAACCCTGTATTAAATATCCTACAAAATTACGATTATGATATTTCTTCCCGCAAACATAGCAAAAGACCTCGCACTGTTCTAAATATTTTAAATTAATTCCTTACAACTGCCTAGATGAAAAAAGTTCGCTTTTCTCCTAATTTGACCTTGTTCATTCGGGGTTATTACATGCAACTGATTCCGTCAACATTTACATTTTTGAAATTTTTGATATTTTTCATTTTATAATTTTATTAAATAAATAATTCTCTTTTAAAAAAAGGGGCATTTAATTACTTATTTTGCTTATTAACTCAAACGGCATGAGACCACCGCTATGTTTCCACATTTTATCAAAGAAGGAGCTAGAGGCCGCTACGTGGCCAAGGATCTCCGTAATAATCTACAATAAGAGAATAAGAGAGATAAATGTATGTTAAGCCAATTCCAAAATCTGAAACATTTCTTCGAACGTTCATCTGTTCTTGGTATTGGGGCCTGAATGGAAAAGTTTCTAGTGCTCAGGCGCTCGGTGCCACAGATTTCGAGTTCGACTCCCGGCGGTGTTATGGATGTTTGTTAGTGCATTGGAATCCACTTTAGACAGTAGGTCCCGGTCTCATATAACTCTAAGAGCGTCACAGTGCCAATCACACTTTTTCTCACCCACATCATTCCCAAACTGTAAAGGGGCAACTCAGTTTTAGGCACAGTGGTGTGGTGTGGTGTAGTAGTAGTGTTCTTGGAGTTGAATTAGATCCACATCTGAAACATTTCTTCGAACGTTCATATGTTCTTGGCGTTGAAGTTTGATCATCGAAAAACAAGCTCCATCCTCTCTCCTTAACCCGCGTCCAGACTAGAATGCGAGTCGTTCTCGCTCTGAGTGTCTCCGTCTGACCCCGAGAAACAAGCCAAGTTATTTCTCATTATGAGTGTCGGCTGGTCGAAAATCTCATCCGCTCGACGTGGAGTTGCCCGGTGTCAGGTTTACAACTTCCGCCCGACAAGAACAAAGCCAGAAGTTGCCACATAAAAACACAGAAGGAGAAGTCTCCAATGAGGCAGATAACCTTTGATTGCTGTCATTGTTTTAAATCGACTCGAAGAGGAAAGACTGCTTGACATCAATTGGTACTTTACGAAGGGTAAATGAGTACACTGCAAAGGAAGCGATATGCATCGCATTAGAACCTTTCTTTTTTTTGTGTGGGTGTTTAATGGAGAATTTGATAGGGCAGATTTATTTTTAGCTGAACTAAAGATCGTCGATAACGACAGCTTTCCCAAAAAAGGGCCCCTTCATTCATTTTTTATTTTAAGCTTTTAAATTCATTACGTTTGTGGATTTAATTCTATTTCTCATATTTTTTTTTTCAATGTCGGTGATTTGATTTGATATTATTAGGTGCTAATATGGCACATTTAGTAAAATCTAAGGAGCATTGCAATAAAATAAAGTATGTCTATTAAGCCATGTCCAGATCTGAAACATTCTGTTCTATATTCCGTCCATCTGTTCTTGGCGTTGAAGTCTGATCATAGAAAAACTAGTTCTAATACCTTCCTTTAAGCCGTGTGCGGATCTGAAACATTCTGTTCTACATTCCGTCCATCTGTTCTTGGCGTTGAAGTCTGATCATAGAAAAACTAGTTCTAATACCTTCCTTTAAGCCGTGTCCAGATCTGAAACATTCTGTTCTACATTCCGTCCATCTGTTCTTGGCGTTGAAGTCTGATCATAGAAAAACTAGTTCTAATACCTTCCTTTAAGCCGTGTCCAGATCTGAAACATTCTGTTCTACATTCCGTCCATCTGTTCTTGGCGTTGAAGTCTGATCATAGAAAAACAAGTTCTAATACCTTCCTTCAAGCCGTGTCCAGATCTGAAACATTCTGTTCTACATTCCGTCCATCTGTTCTTGGCGTTGAAGTCTGATCATAGAAAAACAAGTTCTAATACCTTCCTTTAAGCCGTGTCCAGATCTGAAACATTCTGTTCTACATTCCGTCCATCTGTTCTTGGCGTTGAAGTCTGATCATAGAAAACAAGTTCTAATACCTTCCTTTAAGCCGCGTCCAGATCTGAAACATTCTGTTCTACATTCCGTCCATCTGTTCTTGGCGTTGAAGTCTGATCATAGAAAAACAAGTTCTAATATACCTTCCTTTAAGCCGCGTCCAGATCTGAAACATTCTGTTCTACATTCCGTCCATCTGTTCTTGGCGTTGAAGTCTGATCATAGAAAAACTAGTTCTAATACCTTCCTTTAAGCCGTGTCCAGATCTGAAACATTCTGTTCTACATTCCGTCCATCTGTTCTTGGCGTTGAAGTCTGATCATAGAAAAACAAGTTCTAATACCTTCCTTTAAGCCGTGTCCAGATCTGAAACATTCTGTTCTACATTCCGTCCATCTGTTCTTGGCGTTGAAGTCTGATCATAGAAAAACAAGTTCTAATACCTTCCTTCAAGCCGTGTCCAGATCTGAAACATTCTGTTCTACATTCCGTCCATCTGTTCTTGGCGTTGAAGTCTGATCATAGAAAAACAAGTTCTAATACCTTCCTTTAAGCCGTGTCCAGATCTGAAACATTCTGTTCTACATTCCGTCCATCTGTTCTTGGCGTTGAAGTCTGATCATAGAAAAACAAGTTCTAATACCTTCCTTTAAGCCGTGTCCAGATCTGAAACATTCTGTTCTACATTCCGTCCATCTGTTCTTGGCGTTGAAGTCTGATCATAGAAAAACAAGTTCTAATACCTTCCTTTAAGTCGCGTCCAGATCTGAAACATTCTGTTCTACATTCCGTCCATCTGTTCTTGGCGTTGAAGTCTGATCATAGAAAAACAAGTTCTAATACCTTCCTTTAAGCCGCGTCCAGATCTGAAACATTCTGTTCTACATTCCGTCCATCTGTTCTTGGCGTTGAAGTCTGATCATAGAAAAACAAGTTCTAATACCTTCCTTTTAAGCCGCGTCCAGATCTGAAACATTCTGTTCTACATTCCGTCCATCTGTTCTTGGCGTTGAAGTCTGATCATAGAAAAACAAGTTCTAATACCTTCCTTTAAGCCGTGTCCAGATCTGAAACATTCTGTTCTACATTCCGTCCATCTGTTCTTGGCGTTGAAGTCTGATCATAGAAAAACAAGTTCTAATACCTTCCTTTAAGCCGTGTCCAGATCTGAAACATTCTGTTCTACATTTCGTCCATCTGTTCTTGGCGTTGAAGTCCGATCATAGAAAAACAAGTTCTAATTCCTTCCTTTAAGCCGTGTCCAGATCTGAAACATTCTGTTCTACATTCCGTCCATCTGTTCTTGGCGTTGAAGTCCGATCATAGAAAAACAAGTTCTAATTCCTTCCTTTAAGCCGTGTCCAGATCTGAAACATTCTGTTCTACATTCCGTCCATCTGTTCTTGGCGTTGAAGTCTGATCTTAGAAAAACAAGTTCTAATATCTTCCTTTAAGCCGTGTCCAGATCTGAAAGATTCATTGGTTCTTAGCGTTGAAACTCGTCATCTTACTATTACCTAAGTGAAAAAAAGGGCAGGAATACATTCTTGGAGAGATTTTTAAGGTAAATTTTGTATTGCATACGAGAAATACATGCATAATCATATTCTGTAGAAGCATGTTCATATCCTACGAGAATGTCTTCACTTAACAAGTGTTGATTAAGTTTCGTTTCATTTGTCTACTGTCATTTTTTGCACACTTTAGGTTAATTAGACTGGGTTAAACTTTAGGTTAATTAGGCCTACAGTTTAACGTGGATTCCAACCCACTCACAAACATCCCTGCTACCGCCACGATTTTAACCTGAAGCCTGTGGTGGCAAAGGCCAGAGCTCTAGCCTAATCAACATTCACCTACCTACATGTCCAGAGATCACCACCACATGTCTATCTACATGTCACCAACCTTCACCTAATCAACATGTGGCCAACCAGCCACATGTTGATTAAGCGAAAGTGGAAAGAAGATTTGTAAGCACTTCTTTCAAAGCGAACACAATTCACTTTCCCTTATGAAAATAATACAATTAGAAATTGCTCATTGATGCAAAACATTTGCGTGTTATAATTGGTTGTAACTATAATTAACAACAGCTTCAGAAATTCAGACAAAGGACTGAATTTCAAGGGAAGGAACTACAAAAGAAGTTTGCATTTTAAGAAAGCGTTTCTGAATAACTATACCTGAGGTGTTTTTTTTTTCTGCGTTAAAGTCTTTTGCTTATGGAAAACGATAGAAATCTCTAAGCAATTAAATGAACGTAGAACTTAAATTATTATGAAATTAAATATGATAAACTTATCACATATACGTTTGAGAATTATTCCCAAAATGAAATCTCAAAACAGCTTTTAAATAGATAATGTTCTACTTAACTATTCTTTGACTATTTGTCAAAGTTCCATTTGGCTATTCAGAAAACTATTTCAGAAAAATCATATGGAAATTAAATAAAATTTTAAATTAAATGAAATTGTTGATAAATTAGTTTTTTATTTATATTATTGTTTTAATGCAGATGGTAATACAAAGACAGTTAATATTTATGCTATAAGCAAGGGCTGCACCGCTGTTACTCATTTAGCACTACCCAGGGGGCACAAATAGCTTGAAGATATGTTAGGGACGCGAGTAACACTACCCCCACAACGCTCTACGATCGTATTAGGCCGGGACCTACGATTTAAAATGGATTCCGAACCCCTACAAACATCCATGGCACCATCAGGATTCGAACCCGAAACCTATGTTACAGTCCGCCACAACGCTAGCCTCCCGGCCATCAAGCCGTAGTTTTTTATTTATGGACTTCATAATCTTTACTGATAATGTAATCTACGAATATCATAAAGTATGAAAACTAAAGGTAAAGAATCTTCGTAAAGCACCAAATCTAAAACCAAACCGACTGATCCAGTAACTAATAATTTCAACTAGACATTCCGAAAAACCAATTAATGAAGAAATTCATATTTAGTAAAAAAAACTATATTTCTGATGAAATAAAAATGTCAATAACCCTTAGTTTCGTATATTACAATAGATAGTTAATCTCTTTTCTCCGCCATATAAACAGAATTCATTAGATTTTCATTTTTTTATTCTTAACGCAACTGCTCACAATGCTGCCATTTCCGTATCGTAATTTGCATAGGGCTTATCAGATTGCGTCATCGTTATGCGATTCATCACTTTTTAACTACTTATTGTTATAGTTCCTTTTCTCAGTCTGACAGTTCAATCAGTAACGAATGTATACCGAGCTTTACATATGTCTCTGTTCATTATTTATTTATTATTTTAATTGTTCTGTTACCAGTTGGATATTTCATCGTCGAACTCGTCGCAGCTTGAAATTAATTGATTTATTAATCTGACAAGATGAGAAACATAGCTAACGAGTTCTTTTAAGTTATATGTCATAATACATATGCATTGCAAAATCTTTTTGTCATTTAAGTTGATATACGTCCCAACTGCTACTTAAGAACAGCTATTAGAATAAGCGCTTAATTATCCTAATCATGGTTTAGATTCACGACAGAAATGCTGACAGAAAAAAATCTCGACAAAAATGACAGAAATCTCACATCGATTGCTAGGTTGTACTTTTCAGAATTTTCCCCTGGCATACAGAAATAGGACAGTTACCCTTGGAAGTCCTCGCAAATGATATAATTCCTCCATTCCTTTTTATGGTTGTAAGTATCTTTGTTGGGACCTATTGTTCGAGTAATTAGCGCTCTATCGCTCAGTACCACAGGTTTCGAGTCCCGGCGGTGCCATGAATGTTTGTAGTGGTTCGGAATACACTTTAAACCGTAGGTATCTATCTAATATTACTGTAAAATGTAGGGCTAAAAATCCTACCCCGTAAAAAGAAACCATCTCTTGTCTCGAAATCTGCCAGTGGACAGACGGCCTTGGCCTACCATGGGGCAGTTATGCCAATGAAGAAGAAGAATCTTTGTTAATCTCTAGAAATGCCTAAAGGTCACAAAATCGCATCATTTTTAAAAGAACCATTGCTATGGCAATAATTACGAAAGTAACCGTGTATGCATTCGTAAGGCTTTTAAATATTAAACTCTTATTTCGAAGTAAAATGTTAATGTAAAAAAATTTCAACCACGCTGACCTATCTAACTACAGTCTGAATACGGATCGCGTGGAATGGTTAACATCTGGTTTAAAAGGCGGAAATTGATTGCTTGTTAAGGATTCTCATCAGATGTATATGGTTCAAAACAGTTTTGTAAGAAAAAAATATATATGCATAATATAATTAGTCTAGATTTTTTCATCCATTTTTCTTTTATTGTGGTGCAATCTAAATATTGGGGCCTGATGTCCCACTAGCGCTCTAGCGCTCGGTGTCACAGATTTCGGGTACGAATGTCAGTTCCGAGGTGCCATGGGTGTTTGTAGTGGTTCGGAATCCACTTCAAACTATAAGTCCCGGGTCTAATAGGATCGTAGAGAGTTGTCTTGAAGTTTAGTCCGTCTTCAGCCCTCGTGTCCCCTCGCTAGAAGGGAAGCTGCCTATTATCTTTAGCTATGGACTAGTCGCCTGCTGCGGGGTCTATTGGACCTGGTGTAGGTTTTTCCTGCATCAGGGGGTTTAGCAACAACAACAACATATTTAGAATATAAGAGTTTCTTTTAGGTGAGTGCAAATACTTTATTCACTTTAAACCGTAGGTCCTAGCCTATCTTCAAAGTACACGTGCCTCCTGCTTAGTGCTAAATGAGTAACAGCTGTGCAGCTGCAGCTCTTGCTTATGGCATAAAAGACAACTGTCTAAGTTTTTGCCAGCTGCATGAGAACAACAACTCTCGTTACAATTTCACACTTTTGTAAAATTCATTTGAAACAAGTAATGCATTAGCCGCGCACGTTTTTCAATTATTAATGTTCATAAAATAATATTACAGTGCTGCATAAATGAAAACTCTTTTTTTTTTCTTTTGCAACCAAGGGCTGCCTCAACAATTAAGCCCCTTTTAAAAAATAATCCCCGCGTCTCTCCTTTTTGAACGGTAAAAGCATTTCATCGACATTTTTCTATGAGATTAAAAAAAGCGCCCGCGCCTAATCCATTAAGAGATTCCTCCTCGAGCTTTTATTCAATTAGCGGGAAATTTCCAAATTGATTTGATTTAAGCATTCACTTTGACGTAACGCGGTTATTTTCTGCAGCCTTTAAGGTGGGTTTTACCTTTTATGTATTACTTCATTGAATCAATTTTAATTTTTTTCATCGTGAATTTTTTTTTTTTTTTTCCTCTTCTTTATATAGTCAGAAAAATGTATTAGGAAAAAAAAAAAAAAAAAAAAAAAAAAAAATTCGGTAATTCTTGATAGTCGCATAGAATTAGTGCATAAAATGTTTTTTATAGTTAAATTTATATATCAGATTATGTAACATTATATATATATATATATATAATGCCTGACACTTATATATTTTTGAATTAATGACTTAAAAAGGCGCATTGATAAAAGGATATATGAAAGTAATTTTGGACGTAAAAAAATAAAAATTTTTTTCTTTTTATCAATAGCGAAGAACAAGCATATTATGCTGTGTCGTGTCTAATCTCATCCCTACCCCTCCCCCGCCCCTTTATCAATGCAACTTGAGAAAGCTGAATATACTACGAATTTATTATTAACAGCAAATGAAATAAAAACTTCCGTATACAATTGCTAAAATATTTTTTTTTTTAAATGCAACATATGCATCTTGCAAAGTATATACTGACCATTTGTGTTGTTGTCGTTGCAATTAATCCTCAGTGTCCTGCAGCGCTGGACGGAGATCCCATATGTAAGTATCTACTCATGGATGGAGGGAAAGGGGCGGCTTCTGTTGTGATGGAGCACACGTAGGTAGAAGTCTGATTTGGCTCCGTGTCGCTGAAGATTGACAGTGCTTTCCGGGAGGACTTTTAGGGAGAATTACACTGCATTTGATAAGCTAAAGATAACGTTTTGATTAATAATAGAGATATAAAATATTGTTTGCTTAAATATTGTAATAAAGTTGTTGTTGTGTCTAATCTTCAGTGCCCGGCAATGCGAGGCGGACATCATCTGAGTAACCTACTCATGAATGAAGGATTTCGTTTGGTTTGTCACTCTATGGATATTTTTTGCACACTTTGGGTTAATTACAATGAGAACAACTGCTTAACGGGGATTCCGAATCACTAGCAAGCATCCATGCCGCCGCCAGGATTCGAAACTGAAGCCTGTGGTACCAAAGGCCGAAGCACTAGCCAACTGGTCATCAGGCCGCTATGGATGGATGGGAAGAGGTAGTTTATGTTGTGAGGGAGAACCTGTATGTAGAAGTGTGACTTGACTCAGAGTCGCTGAAGAAGAAGGGCAGTGCCTTCCGGGAGAGCTTTTAGGTATTGCCCAGCATTTGCTTATCGTATGAGAGAAAACCCGCAAACTCCCATCAGGCAGTCCAAGTAGCGAGGCAAGATATTGAACATGACAAACGCCATCGAGTTCCTCGTTTTTGAAATAGTGTCTACAACAAAGCCGCCAGTGCACTGAACCTCAGCCCTAATACTCACTACTGGCGTACGTTGCCACTGAGCCATTAGTCGGACACAAACATACTATATCAATAATAAATGATTTAATCACATCGATGGTAGGATCGCAATATATGTAAAATAATTAAGCTAAACCAATAATTTTCAGATTCAAAGAAAAATAAAATTATAAAATTCAAAATTGAGGTTCAATCCTCTGTTTGGCTTTGTTGTAGACACTGTTTCACAAACGGTGAGTTGATGGACGGTGAGAGTCTCGTGAGTTGGACTATCTGTTGGGAGTTTTACGGGTTTTTTCCCATACGATATGCAAATTCTGGGGTAATTCATTCTACATGTCCCCCCGGAGGGCACTGCCCTCCTTCTTCAGCATCATGGAGTCAATTCAGACATCTACCTACGGGTGCTCCATCACAACAGAAGCTGCCCCCTTTCCCTTTCTCCAAGAGTAGACTGCTCATTGGTGTCCATCCAGATCTGACTGACACTGAGGATTAGTCACAACAACAATATTCAAAATCAAATAAGAATTCAAATTCTATTCAATAATATTTTTTGTATAACAATTGAGATACAATTGTAAATAAAATAACCATACAATATATGCAGTATCTTCAATTGAAAATAATTATTTTGTGGCATATTAGATTCCGATATGTTTATGGTAACAATTGCACTTTACGCTTTTATGCTGCTTAAAAAGATCTACTCTCTAAATGTACATCGTCCGATAACTCGAATTTCCTGACAACATTTTATTTAAACATCCTCTTCAGATATTTTTTTTGTAAATTGATATATTGTGCTATCATTAATGAAGTCATTTTTGGTATGCAATTATTGTTATCGATTCAAAGTTCCTTCAATTATTTGAAATGTAAATCAAAACTGGAAAAAAAAATGATCATGAACTTAAAAAATGTTATTCAGACACTCAGAGAAGGTGAGGTTATTCCCACGTAGAACAATGCAGTCTCTTTCTACCAATGTTTACAAATGGAATGATTTTTCTCACAAAGACAAAGAACTAAAAACTAATGCAATTCGAAAGGATATACAGGGTGATTTAACGGTCATGGGACACAGATTAGTAAAATATGTTTTTTTTTTGTCTTATTCATTTATTATTATTATATATTTTTTTCTCTTATGAATTGTAACGTCTGGGCTATAACGGCTTCAAGAACAGGGCCACTTTCAGGTTCATGGGAACACTTTACATGTTATTTACAAACATTATATATATATATATATATATATGCAGAACTTTATTTTAAAAAAATGAAAATTAAAGATAATTTTTCACAAATACTACGACGAATCTATTTCACCCGGTCTGTGGCAGACCTTAATTATCACACAGCGTGATAAACCAAACAACAAGGGGCTCACTTTGGAAACTCCAGCTTGTTCAATCACTTACAGAAAAAGAGAAAAAAAAAACCACTTCTTGTCGACTGGTCACAGAACACTCTTTTTACTTCTCCAAAAACCTCCCTTCAAGAAAATCCGCCAAGAGGGGTCGAGTGGACACTTCCTCAGCCCATGGTCTATCACCAATCACCATGCAACAACTCGTTACGTAATTTATATACTATCTGTAAATGTTTCGACTTGTGAAGGTCGAACAGACAATCGCTAATTTCATGATATGACACCGATTATCTGCTGTGAAATTTGAGTGACAGGTTGTTCTCATTAGTACAAAACACTACTTGCATGTAATATAAATATCCACAAAGCTGCTTATCTGCTGTCTGTGGTTTTTATTATGCACTTGTTAAAGAATATACATTATTTTCTGCGGGGAACAGAAATGCTATATCTTTTTTCGCGGGAAAAATGCTACAGAAAAAAGGTCTGAAGTGACCCATTTAAGAACTAACAAACTTTCAAACGAATTTCTCGCAACAGCCAGGCACAATTCCCCAACTGATACCAGTCACATCTCTACTAATACTAAAATAAAACATATGTATTAGCTAGCTGCACTGATAAATAGATTAAATTGATAGATTTGTGTTGATAAATTTAATAAATTGATACTTTTTGATAAATATTTTGATAATAATGATTGCGATAAATCGATAAATTTCGATTACTAAATTTTGCATAGTGTTTTTGCCATTTTGTTTTACTCTAATTCATTTACACTGGGATCATGATGTATTATGGGTAACACAAATTCAGTGAAAGCAAACCCACAAGTTTCTTCTTTCTTTCTTTCTTTTTTTTTTTTCCCCCCTTAAGCAATTTTTTTAAATTTCACATGAGAACATTACCCTAATCACACACGAAAACTAATCTTCTGAAAGAAAAAAAAAAGCTATATTCCTGACATGCATCCCATAACTCAAAACTTCATCCTAATTATACATCTCCAGCACAAAAATAACCAAACTTTTTCAAAAGAAGTAGCAGGAGGACGAAATTAAAATTCAATAAATTGAATCTGGGATACAAAATTCTTCTGCCATTTATCAAGAGAGAGACCCTCTATTCAAGAGAGGAGCCTTCTTCGAAGCAATCTTTTTATTTGTTTTAATCCCAAAACATTAACATTCTTTCAATGCGCTCGAACGGAGCTCTGGAGCATTAATCACCGACTCTCTCCCCCTTCAAATATTTATTGGATTCAGTTAATTTCGGAGACAATTTGTCAAACTTTTGTGTTGGAAGAACGCGAATCGATCGCGCAATCAGATAGCGCATCTCTGCAGACGGGGGAAATCTTGAGATCATCAATTGTGTCTGACCTCATTCCGGGGAGACGCCACGAATCGCCCGCTGATGGAAACCTTTTGGACAGTCAAAGTGCATCTCTTGACCATGCCATTAGCGCCACAGAAATTTCACCAAATCCTGAAGGCACTGTTGGGCTGAGTGTGAAGGCCATGGGCCATTGACATTGATTTGTAACATTGCCACCGGATTAACAAGTATCAATGTCAATTGTCAGATGAAAATATTTTTTAATTTCATTTGATTATATATTTTTTCAGAAAGATTCATATATAAGATTCATATAAAGATTCATAAATAAGATTCATATAAAGATTCATAAAAAAAAGTCTGGCAAGTGTAAATCCATAATTGGCCACGGCTGCGTCATTGAGATTCATAAATCGACAACATAGTTATTGATCAACAATTTTTTTTTCTTAAAATCTAAGGAGTATTTCATGAATACCATCGAATACATTGCACCTACACTAAATACATTGTAAATTTTTTGACATATTGAATACATTTATTTCATTACATTCATTCAATGATTCATTTCATTGTGCATACCTTTTTTATACACTGCATACATTATACATACATTTTTTCGAGTCGCCAGGAATTGAATTCTTGGAATCTTTTGGACATTCAAAGTGCATCCCTTGATCATGCCATCAGCTGCCCTGAAATACTTAGCGTCACAGAAATTTGACCATCCTGAAGGATTTATAGGGCTGATTGACACTGATTTGTAACATAACCACGGGATGCACAAATTTCAATGACAATTGTCTAAAACCCTTTTGAATTTCATTTGATTACATATTTCTATTTCTATATACTGTTGATGAAAGCTTTTGGACATTCAAAGTGTATCCCTTGACCATGCCAATAGCTGCGCGAATGGCATGTTAAAGGGATCTTAGCGTCACAGAAATTTGAAAAAATCCTGAAGTTATTATTAGGATGATTGTGAAGGCCATGGGCCATTGACACTGATTTGTAACATGACCACGGAATGCACAAATATCAATGACAATTGTCTAAAATATTTTTAATTTCGTTTGATTATATATTTTATCGGTTATATATTTCTATATATTGTTTTTGTTGTTACTTATCCTACTTGGCAGTCATCTAGACCCAGTCCACGAACCCGTATGCACTCATGGTTGAAGAGAAAAGAGGGGGAGGCAGCTTCCGTTGTGATGGAGGATCAGTAGGCAGAAGTCTGACTTGGCTTCGTGACGCTCTTACAGTCATATGAGACCGGGACCACAAAAGTGGATTCCGAACCACTACAAACATCCATGGAACCTGTGGGAATCGAACCAATTTGAATACAGTGTACATACATTTTTGATACATTGTACACATATTTTTGATACATCGAATACATTGTACACACATTTTTTGATACATTGAATACATTGTACACATATTTTTGATACATCGAATACATTGTACACACATATTTTTGATACATCGAATACATTGTACACACATATTTTTGATACATCGAATACATTGTACACATATTTTTGATACATCGAATACATTGTACACACATATTTTTGATACATTGAATACATTGTACACATATTTTTGATACATCGAATACATCGTACACATATTTTTGATACATCGAATACATTGTACACACATATTTTTGATACATCGAATACATTGTACACACATTTTTTGATATATCGAATACATTGTACACACATATTTTTGATACATCGAATACATTGTACACACATTTTTTGATACATTGAATACATTGTACACATATTTTTGATACATCGAATACATCGTACGTACATTTTTGATGCATTGTACACATATTTTTGATCGATATACATCGAATAGATTGTACACGCCTTTTTTGATACATTGAATACATTGTATACACAGTTTTTGATTCATGGAAGAATTGGCCATTGACTGAAAACATTTTTAAAGTACTATAAGCGCGGAGAAAAATTAATTTATTCAATAAACAAACAAGATCTTAAAATTCGAAGCTCGCCAGATTAAACTCTTTTTTCCTTTTATTGTATTTCAAAAGATTTAATTAGCATAATTTTATGAAAAATCATGCATAGAATTTACTGTCATTTTTTTTTTTTCGCACGATATCTATAATCTAATATTTTAAATAGCATTATTTGTTTAAATATTGTTCTCTTCCAGAGCAAAATAATTCAATTATTTCAATATTAACAGATGTACTTTATAATTTTTTAGCATGCTAATTAAAAACCTAACTAGTTTTTAATAAATTATTTTCATCAAAAAGTTTTATATTGAATAAAAATACATTTTTAATTTACCTAGATACTAAAAAAACAAGTAGTACTTAAAAAATTAATTTAAAAATTTCAATCTTACTCTAAAAATAGCATCCTAATTTTTTTTTCGCATTTACTTCATTAAATAAATAAATGCCACTAATTACAAAATAGAAAAAAAATTCTCAGAATCCATTTAATTCATTTATATTCTAGGTTTTAAAAAAATTTAAAAAAAAAAATATTGGTGAAACTTTTTAATTGCAATTGAAAGATAAAAAAAAAAAAAGGGGGGTTATTGAAATCTACAAATAAAACATTTTTTTTTTTTTTTAAAATTTTAGAGAGACAAAAAAAATTCAGATTTCTTTTAAGTCCTTAATTGATTAAGCTAAAAGTTGCATCTAATTCTCTTTTCCATTAAATCAACAAAGAATTTTTTTCCTTTTATTTTACACATTTGCATTTAGTCATCATAGAATGGAAACGCACTTCAACTTAAAAGAGAAAAAGCTTTTTGGAATTAATCAAATATCTTTCAAACAATTCAGAAAATTTACTTAAAATAAGAATTGTATTGACTGTTTTACGAAAGCTGCAATAGTAATGATCAATTCGAATTGCAGCATTTTTCTGACTTAGTATGCTGCAATTTTTTCAACTAGTTCAACTTAGCAAAGTATTGTAAGTAAATAAAATGAGGATCATTGCATTTAGGTATTAAAACCTTATCTATTACTGAATTTAAATTCAGAGTTAATTCTCAAGATATTGTTAAGAGAGAAATTTATTATAAAAAGTAAATGGAAAATAAGCCTAAATATGAAATATATCAAAAATTAATCATCATAGGAATTAGAAATTTAAAATTAAGGACTGTATTATTGCTTATTCCGACACATTGACAACAGCGCCCCCTTTTGGCAATCAGGAGAAATAGCTGGCCTCGTGACACTTACCAGAGAGGATGTAAAACGCCATTTCCTCTCCCGCTGAGTAACGTTTAGCTTATAGAATCTCATACCGAGAGGTAATATATTTAGCGCATCCTGGCGCTTGGCGCTTTAAGGCTCGTGCTCACCAAGGCGACAAGATGGAAGCGACCAAAATTTGACCTCACCGCGGTCGCCTGAAACCGGTTTGCAGTCCGCCGTTTGGAGTTGGCCAACTTTCAACTCGAAGCGGTTTTTCACTAGGCGTAATGTTATTTCTGACGTTTCGCTGTGAAGGGGTCGAAAAAATTTAGTCGCTTGCCTCTTGCATCTTCACGTCTCTCGCCTCGGTGGGAACGAGCCTTTAGTTAGCCTACAGACTCTCACCCGGAGAACAAGTATACACTGAAGTGACAAAAGTCATGGGATAGCAATATGCAAATTTTCAGATGGCAGTAGCATCGCGTAGAACAGGTATAAATGCGCAGTGCTTTCGCAGAGCTTTCATTTCTGTTCAAGTTATTCATGTGAAGCGGTTTTGACGTGATGATGACCGCACGACGGGAATTAACAGACTTTGAACGCGGAATGTTAGTTGGAGCTAGACGCATGGGTCTTCGGAAATCGTTAGGGAATTCAACATTCCCAGATCCACTGTGTCAAGAGTGTACTGAGAGTATGAAATTTCAGGCATAACATCCCACCATGGACAGCGCAGTGGTCGACCGCCTGCACTTAACGACCGAGACCAGCGACGTCTGCAAAGAGTCGTAAATTCTAACAGACAAGCAACACTGCGTCAAATAACCGCAGAAATCAATGTGGGACGTACAAGGGACTTGTCTGTTAGAACTGTGCGGAGAAATTTGGCTTTCTTGGGCTATTCCAGCAGATGACCGACTCGAGTGCCTTTACTGACAGAACGACATCGCTTGCAGCGACTCTCGTGGGCACGTGAGCATATCGGTTGGTCCCTGGATGAATGGAAAACCGTGGCCTGGTCCGATGAGTCACGATTTCAGTTGGTAAGAGCTGATGGTAGGGTTCGAGTGTGGCGCAGACCCCACGAAGCCATGGACCCAAACTGTCAGCAAGGCACTGTTCAAGCTGGTGGTGGCTCCGTAATGGTGTGGGCTGTTTTTTCATGGCATGGACTTGGTCCTCTGGTGCGACTGGACCGAACATTGACTGGAAATGCTTATGTTCAGCTACTTGGAGATCACTTGCAGCCTTTCATGGACTTCATGTTCCCAAACAACGATGGGACTTTTATGGATGACAATGCGCCATGTCACCGGGCCACAACTGTTCGCGATTGGTTTGAAGAACATTCTGGACAATTCAACGAATGATCTGGCCACCTAGATCGCCCGACATGAATCACATCGAGCATTTATGGGACATCATCGAGAGGTCTGTTCGTGCCCAAAATCCTGCACCATCAACGCTTTCACAATTATGGACGTCTATCGAGACAGCATGGCTCAATATTCCTGCAGAAGACTTCCAACGACTTGTTGAGTCCATGCCACGTCGAGTTGCTGCACTTCGCCGGGCGAAAGGAGGGCCGACACGATATTAAGAGGTGTCCCATGACTTTTGTCACTTCAGTGTATTTCCCGCACCCTGCGCATAGCCGATTTTCGGCTAAGAATTTCGGCTTTTTTCCTTCAATGAATCTATAATTATATGTCTTCAAATATTATATGTCCGTAATTGTGTGTGTTAAATAAAAAAATGTCACTATTTCGAAAATAGAAAAAACTTTCTCAGAATTCATTTAATTCATTTATATTTTGGTTTTTAAAAAAAAAATTTTTTTTGTTCTAATGCAGCTGAATACACTAAGACAGTTGTCTTGGATGCTTTAAGGCAAGCGCTGCACCGACGTTACTCATTTAGCACTACCCAGAAAGTGTGTGTAGCTTGAAGATAAACTATGGACGTGGAGTAACAATACCCCCGCAACGCTCTATGATCATTTTTGTCCGGGACCTACGATTTAAAGTGGATTCCGAACCACTACTAACATCCACGGCACCACCGGGACTCTAACCCGAAACCTGTGGTACCAAGCGCCAGAGCCATTCGGCCATTGAAAAATTTTTTTGATGAAATATTTGCTCATTTGCCTTTAGCCATCATAAAATGGAAACGGACTTCAAATTTAAAGAAGAAAACACTTTCCGAATGAATCAAATGTCTTTCAAACAATTCATAGAAATTTACTTAAAACAAGAATTGTATTGGCTGTTTTAAGAAAGCAGCAATAGTAATGATCATCTCGAATTGCAGCATTTTTTCGACTTGTGCAATCTGGAAAAAACATTAAATATACATTAAAATTTCCTTTCTGCAGTCATATTCTCACTTTTTAAACAGCATTTTTACGTTCCTTTTCACAATCGATTTACATAGACGTTATGCAAAGACAAAATGCAAAGATTCAAATTTCATAGTCGAAATGCCCTTTTTTTTTTTTTTTGCGAATGGAACATTAAATCTCTTGAGTTCCAATTTCCGCATAATGATGTTCCCTGCTCGAATATTCCAATGTTCGACTTTACGATTTCTATTTGGTTATCCAATTTGAAATCCTTAAAAAGCATTCCGCGTTTTTCTACCTTCTAGGTACGAAAAAAAAAATTTTGTTTAAAAAAATTCCCAAAATACAAATGGGATCGAAATGGGAGAAAAAGGTTGTCTTCGATGTTGTTGTTATTTTTCAAACAAATCTTTCTAAATTGGGTTATAAAAATTCCAGAAACTCCTAGGAAATCGCATTTAGAAGTAAATGGAACATATGTTTAAGAAATGAATGTATTAACTTAAAAGAAAAAAATACCGAATAAGAATTATTTTTTTAGGAATCTGAAATGGCCTTGAGATTGAAATAGTAAACTAAATTAATTGAGCTAAATTAATGAAAAACTGTTTGTCATAAGTATTTACATATATTTACATCAATGATTTTTTTTTCCAGTAAATATTCTCTGCATTTTTTTGTAAATAGATTTATTTCAACTGGCAACTGGCAACTGGCGTACCGTTTACGGAGTACCAACAGGGGGAAATACCCCTTAAACCTCCTCATCTTAATTCATAAATATGCTTGGCATTTTAAATGGCTGCTTAATTATTGTTAGTAAAGGATAAAAGATAAATGTTTCTAAAAATTCAAATTAAGTAGGTACTCAAAAAAAAATAAAAAAAATAAATAAATAAATACTATATACATATAAAAAGTAAGATAAAAAATAAAAAGAATTTAAAAGTTAAGTTTTAAATTCGGTACAATTAAGGACCAGTTGTCGATGCCGTGTACTATTACAAAAACGTAAACAAACCCTCCAACCCTTTGCTTACGAAATCACTGATTGGAAATTACGCATGAACGGTGAGAGCCAATAGGAGCATCTGAAAGGTAAATGGTTAATACAACATACAAAAATCCCCACAAAAAAAAAGGCCGATCACAGAACCGTGATTCTTTATTTTTCTTTTTATAATTTTTATTTGGTTTTCAAATTTTATACTTTTTGTTTGATTTTCGATTTTATAATTTTTATTTTTATTTTTATAGTTTTTATTCTAATCCTTTTATTTCCTAACAAAAAAAGGGGTAAAAAAGCGTACGAAAAATAAAATAAAAACCTAACTTAGTTACTAGTCGGAAAGTCATATGAATAAAGTTAAAGCAAAACGTAGCAGTAAAAAGGGATAGAAAAGGAACAGGATTCTGATCTGAACCCTCAACCTCGCGGTCAAAGATCCGAATCTTTACCCCTGCGCCAGTTCTTTTAAATTAATGGAATCAATTAGATTTTAAGCCAAAGTAAATCGTCAGATACGCATTGAGATAAATTCTCAATGAGCAGGCTCACCCCATTACCTTAACTCCCTTGCGCTTGTTCAGAATAATAGCCATGGTGCTTCTTAAGTTTGGGAAAGCATTCATAGGAGACGTCGTAGACTGCCCTTGGTCTTTTTTGGGAGCTGATTTATTTCAAAGAACAACATAAGACGCAATTTTGTGATGGAAATTAAAAGATTAGATTAGTTTAGTTTAATTTGTGGTTCTACGGTCATTTTGTGCACACTTTGTGCTAATTAGACCGGGATCTACAGTTTAACGCGGATTCCGAACCACTCACAAACATCCATTCCACCGCCACGATTGGAATCTGAAGCCAGTGGTAGCAACAGCCAGAGCGCTAGCCAATAGGCATCAGGCAACTAAATATAATGAGAATTATAAATCATGTTGTTGCATTTATGTATTAAAACCTTATCTTGTAATAATTGTAATGAGTTAATTGTCGAGAGATTGTACAAACGTTTTAATGAGTTTAATGAAATCGAAAAAATTGCCCTTTTTGTTAAATTGTTAGGAGGAACTCGTTATAAAAAGTGGATAGAAAATCAATTAAATACGAAATATATCAAAAAATAAACATCATATGAATTAGTAATTTAAAATTAAGAACTGTAATATTGAAAACGAACTACAAATTTTAAGAGAAAAATCTTTCGAATCAATCAAATATCTTTCAAATAATTCAGAAAATTTACTTAAAATAAGAATTGCATTGGCTGTTTTGCAAAAGCAGCAATAGTAATGTTCATCTTGAATTGCAGCATTTCTTCAACTTGTGCAGTCTGGAAAAAACATTAAATATGCATTAAAGCTTCCTTTCTGCAGTCGTATTCTCACTTTTTAAACAGCATTTTTACATTGCTTTTCACAATCGATTTACATGGACGTTTACAAAATGCAAAGATTCGTATTTCATAGTTTGAAATACTTTTTTTTTTTTTTTTTTTTTTTTTTTTTTGCGAATGGAACATTAAATCTCTGGAGTTCCAATTTTCGAATAATGATGTTCCCTGCTCGAATATTCCAATGTTCGACTTTATGATTTCTATTTTTTTTATCCAATTTGAAATCCTTAAAGAGCATTCCGCGTTTTTCTACCTTGAAGGTACAAAAAAGTTTTTAAAAAAATTCGCAAAATACAAATGGGAGAAAAAGCCTGTCTTCGATGTTGTTGTTTTTTCAAACAAATCTTTTCTAAATTGGGTTATAAAAATTCCAGAAGCTCCTAGGAAATCGAATTTAGAAGTAAATGGAACACATGTATAAGAAATGAATGCATTATCTTTAGAAGAAAAAAAAAGTGGATAAGAATTATTTTGTTAGGAATCTGAAATGGTCTTAGGATTGAATTAGTAAACTAAATAAATTGAAAAAATTAATGAAAGTATTGTTTGTCATAAGTACTTACATATATTTGCAAAGATGGATTCCTTTTTGCCGTAAATAATTTATACATTTTTGTTGTTGTTCTAATACAGCTGGCAATACAGAGACAGTTAATCTTTATCTAAGCAAGGGTTAATCTAAGCAAGGGCTAATCTAAGCAAGGGCTGTACCGCGGTTACTCATTTAGCACTACACAGAGGGCACGTGTAGCTTGAAGATATACTACGGGCGCGAGTAACACTATCCCCACAACGCTATACGATCACATTTGATCGGGACCTAAGTTTTAAAGTGGATTCCGTACCACTACAAACATCCATGGCACCGCCAACACTCGAAGCCGAAATATGGGGTACTCAGCGCCAGAGCGCTAGCCACTCGGCCATTCAGGCCCCCTTTTAAAAAATTATTTGATGAAACATTTGCTCATTTGCATTTAGCCATCACTGAATGGTAAAAACAAACTTCAACTTAACAAGTGATAAAAAAATTTTTTTTCAAAGTGAATTTCTACTTTTTTCACTATATTGCAGAAAAGTCCTTTACGAATAAAGTTGAAATTTTCCTCTTACATAAGGCGCCATCTATTGGTAGACACATGCAACTTAAATCTAAAAAAAACTAAAATGAATTCATTAAATTTAATTGCTGAATTAATATTTGAAAAAAAAACTGTATTAACATCCAGTGTCATCCACTACGTGTTCAAAAAAAATGTATCTGAACTTGAGTGGAGGAATAAAAAGTATTTTATGAACGATTGCAAATTTGAACAAGATATATATAGGGAGAGTGTGAAGTTAATAGAAGGAATTGAAAAAAGAAAAGGGTTTTCGAATTAATCAAATGTCTTTCAAACAATTCAAAAAATTTACTTAAAATAAGAATTGCATTGGCTGTTTTGCGAAAGCAGCAATAGTAATGATCATCTTGAATTGCAACATTTTTTCGACTTGTGCAGTCTGGGAAAAACATTAAATATACATTAAACTTTCCTTTCCACAGTCATATTCTCATTTTTAAACATCATTTTTACATTCCTTTTCACAATCGATTCACATAGACGTTTACAAAATGCAAAGATTCGAATTTCATAGTTCGAAATGCCCTTTTTTTTTCATTGCGAATGGAACATTAAATCTCTGGAGTTCCAATTTTCGAATAATGATGTTACCTGCTCGACTATCCCAATGTTCGACTTTATGATTTCTATTTGGTTATCCAATTTGAAATCCTTAAAAAGCATTCCGCGTTTTTCTATCTTCAAGGTACAAAAAAAAAAACGTTTTTTTTTTAAAAATTCGCAAAATACAAATGAGGTCCGAAATGGGGAAAAAAGCCTGTCTTCGGATGTTGTTGTTATTTTTCAAACAAATCTTTTCTAAATTGGGTTATAAAAATTCCAGAAGCTCCTAGGAAATCGAATTTAGAAGTAAATGGAATACATGTATAAGAAATGAATGCATTATCTTAAAATAAAGGGAAGGAGGGGGAATGGAGGATAAGAATTATTTTGTTAGGAATCCTGAAATGGTCTTACGATTGTACTAAATTAATTCAGCTATGTTAATGGAAGTATTGTCTGTCATAAGTACTTACATATATTTAAATCGATGGATTTATTTTTGCCGTAAATAATTTATACATTTTTGTTGTTGTGTTAATTCTTGTTGGTGGCAATACAGAGACAGTTAATCTTTATGCCATAAGCAAGGACTGCACCGCTGTTACTCATTTAGCACTACACACAGGGCACATGTAGCTTGAAGATATACTACGGACGCGAATAACACTACCCCCTTAACGCTTTACGATTTTATTAGACCGGGACCTATGGTTTGAGGCGGATTCCGAACCACTACAAACATCCATGGTACCGCAGGGACTCGAACCCGAAACCTGTGGTATTGAGCGCCAGAGAACTAGCCTCTCGGCCATTCAGGTCCCCTTTTAGAAAATTATTTGATGAAATATTTGCTCATTTGCATTTAGCCATCATAGAATAGAAACGAACTACAACTTAAAAAAAAAATAGCTTCTTGAATTAATTAAATATCTTTCAAACATGTCAGAAAATTTACTTAAACAAGAATTGCATGGGCTGTTTTACGAAAGCAGCAATAGTAATGATGATCTCGAATTGCAGCATTTTTTCCACTTGTGCAGTCTGGAAAAAACATTAAATATACATTAAAGTTTCCTTTCTGCAGTCATATTCTCACTTTTTAAACAGCATTCCTTTTCATAATCGATTTGCATAGACGTTTAGAAAATGCAAAGATTCGAATTTCATAGTTCGAAATGCCCTTTTTTTTTTTTGCAAATGGAACATTAAATCTCTCGAGTTCCAATTTCCGAATAATGATGTGCCCTGCTCGAATATTCCAATGTTCGACTTTATGATTTCTATTTGGTTATCCAATTTGAAATGCTTAAAAAGCATTCCGCATTTTTCTACCTCCAAGGTACAAAAAAAAAAAAATATTTGTTTAAAAAAATTCACAAAATACAAATGGGATCGAAATGGGAGAAAAAGCCTGTCTTCGGATGCTGTTGTTTTTCAAACAAATCTTTTCTAAATTTGGGTTATAAAAATTCCAGAAGGTTCCATAAATTGAATTTAGAAGTAAATGGAACACATGTATAAGAAATGAATGCATTATCTTAAAATAAAGAAAATAAAATGGAGGATAAGAATTATTTTGTTAGGAATCTCAAATGGACTTAAGATAGAACTGGTAAACTAAATTAATTGAGCTAAATTAATGAAAGTATTGTTTGTTGTACGAGTAAGTACTTACATATATTTACTAAGATGGATTTCTTTTTATCGTAAAATATTCTGTTCATTTTTTGTAAATAGATTTATTTCAAAGACCTGAATAAGCTGCAATTTTGCGTAGTAAATAAATTGAGGATTATGTTACATTATTGCATTCATGCATTAAAATCTTATTTAGTAATGAATTTAAATTCAGAGTTAGTTCACAAGAGATTTGGAAAAATTTTTTTAAGTATTTTTAATGAAATCGATAAAATTTCCCTTTTTGATAGGAGGAACTCATTATAACAAAATTATTGGAAAATAAATTAAATGTTGTTGTTTGTTGTTTTGTTGTTTCTTATCCCACTTGGCTGGTCAAGCCCACGAGCCCATATGGACTCATGATTGAAGGAAGCAGCTTCTGTTGTGATGGAGCACCCGTAGGTAGAAGCCTGACTTTGGCTCCGTGACGCTCTTACAGTCATAGAAGACCGGGACCTACGGCTTAAAGTGGATTCCGAACCACTACAAACATCCATGGCACCGCCGGGATTCGAACCCGAAACCTGTGGCACCGAGGGCCAGAGCGCTAGACACTCGGCCATTCAGGTCCCAAATTTGCCAACGGCACGCGGTGTTCCCAGGTGGTCACCCACCCAAGTACTGGCCGCTCCCAATGATGCTTAACTTCGGTGATCTAACGAGAACCGGTATATTCAGCACGGTACGGCCGTTGGCAATATAATAAAAAATATAACACAAAATAAACATTATACGAATTAGAAACTTTAAATTAAGGACTCTAATAACAATGCTTCTTCGTATACTTTGGCAAGAGCGCCCCCTGTGGCGTTCAGGAGAAATGGTTAGTTCAGCCTTAAAGGTTCTCACATGAGAAGAAATACAACGCAAACTGCCAAGTAACATTTTGTTTAGAGTATCTCATCCCGACAGGAAATACATTTAGCTCATCCCGGTGCATCCATTGGCCTACAGATTTTCACCGGGAGAACAAGTATATTTCGCGCACTCTGCGCGCAGCCGAATTTGAGGTTTTCGGCTTAGAAGTACAGTCCTTCCAAGTATCTATAATTATCTGTCTTTAAATGTGTTAAATCTTGTGTGTCTCTGTGTATGTGTGGCCAGCCTGATAGCCAATTGGCTAGTGCTCTGGTTGTTAGTGGTTCGAAATCCACTTTAAACTGTATGTCCCGGTCTGTTTAGCCCTCGTGTGCACAAGATGACCGTAGAGCGACAAGTCAAAGCAACTTTTGTATGTGTATGGCGTTATATATACAAAAAATCGCTAAGATTTTAATGTTGGTCTGCAATAAGTAAATTTATATGAATCATGTTCGTATGGGATAAAAATATGATACAGAAAGTCCTCTGTCTGGATCTAAATTTTAATGTGGATCTCCAATAAGTAAATATACATGAATCGTGTTGGTATGGGATAAATATGTTACAAAATGTCTCTAAATTTTAATGTGGGTCTCCAAAAAGTAAATCTATATGAATCAGAATGTGTTAAAAGTTTTTTGTTGTTATACTTCTGAAAAGCAATTCATGTTCGTTTCATTCATTTCAATTTCATGAAATTGAGTTCACTGTTTCCACATTTCCGTCTTCCAAAAGCAGCTGATAGGTCAAAATGGCATTCGTAACATGATCACCTGTAATTACAACATGACACACCTGGTCTACTAGTGCGTTTTTTTTATTTTATTTCCTACAAAATTAAAATGGCCTTGTACCTTTTTATTTTCCTTCCCTTATATTCCAAAGCTTTTCATCCAGCGAATCTAGTAAGGAAAGAATTTCATTCGATATACCAAACTTTCGCAACAAGAAGATCTCTCAACCCGATTTTTTTAATAGTTTCGCAAAAATTGGAACATATTGGAAGATGGAACATTTCGGCAACTTTTTTTCCTGCTACAGCAGAAGAAGAACCATGTTACAAGTTGCGAGCAAAGAAAATATGCCCAGGAAATAATGACGAAGTATATACTACAGGAAGAAAAAGAGAGAAAGCAAAAAAAAAATTGCCAATTGAGGTCGCAGATCACGGGCCTTGAGGGTCAAAGATGGGTGGAATCGAGACTTGGGCAGCAGCACATATGATTTAATGTTGGGACACGTTCAAGAGAGGTCCAACAAAGGGGTTTTTTTACAAGGAAACAGAACCATCTGTCTGTAGATGGTGTCCAAAGTTTTCCTGCATGGATCTTGTGCAGAACAGTTAACACCTGCCATGTCATAATCTAGGCTGCTCTTAAAAATGCGCACTTTTTTTACAGATTGGTGTCATGGACAGGTGGTGTAGTCGCCATAATGGATTGTTCAGTCAGATTTTGATTGCGGTGGACACTGCAGCTACCCCCAAAGGATCAGCTGTTATGTTAGAGTTGGCGTGCGTGATTTTTTGCGATGGAAAAAAGCTACTTTTTATATGCCAGACACAATTAAATCTTTCAATGGACGGTTAATGTCAAAAAGTAATTGGGGGTTATTATGAGGACGGACAGAAAATCGATTGCTTCAGAATAAAAACAAAAAATGTATTAAATTAATTTGTGCCGTAAAGTTATTGCAATAGATACAAAGTAAAAATTATTTTGAAAAAGACGAAAAGGAAACTGTACATCAAATTTATTACTCTTAAAAGCATTCATGTTCTTTTTTTACTTTTTTTTTCTTTAAAAAACATTCATGTTCTTTTTTTTAAAAAAAATTTTCTTTTTAAAATATTAATGTTTCCTTTTTATCTTTTAAAAATTTTTGTGAAAAAGGTAACCATATGTTAAATATAGTACTCCTAAAAACATTTTTTTTTTTTTTTTTTTTTTTAACATTTTAAAAACGTTGAAAAGGAAGCCATACATTTTTTTTACTCTTAAAAACGTTCATATTCATGTTTTTTCTTTTTAACTTTTTAACATTTTAAAAACGTTGAAAAGGAAGCCATACATTAAATTTATTACTCTTAAAAACGTTCATATTCTTTTTATTTATTATTTCATGTTTTCTTTCTTTTTTTAAAATATTTTAAAAAGGCAAAAAAGGAATCATACATCAAATTTATTTCTCTTAAAAATATTAATGGTTTTTTTTTTTCTTTAAAAACAATCATGTTTTCTTTCCTTTTTTTATTTTTAAAAAAGAATTCAAAAAAAAAAAATGTTTTTTTTTCTTTAAAAACATTCATGTTTCCTTTTTATTTTTAAAAAATTTTTAAAAAAGATAAAAAGTAAACTATATATCAGATTTATTACTCTCAGAAACATTCATTACTAACAAAAAATTAAAGAAAATATAGAATTAATTTTAAAGTGGCAAAATTTATTATTTTAAATCGAAGTTAAAACATCAAAGACTTTACAATGTTTTATCACTTTTAAGTATACTGCAATAAGATAAAAAATGCATTTAAAAAATACAACAGATTAATTTTCTATTATTTCTATTATTTTCGTTTTTTAATTGATGAAGTACAAAAACTTTTATTACATTTGCAGATCTCCTGTCACAGATCTGTCTGAAAATAATATCTAAAACAGTGATTTATGAACTCAATATGTACTTGTAAAGGATATATGACATTATCAACCATTTCTTTTTTCCCCAATTCTTCTAATTGCTGTCTTTTTTTCTACTTACAAAGAAGCATCAGCGAAGAAAAAGATATTTATAGCTTCCACTTGAAAATGATTTTATCAAAACCTTCTTTTTTGTCGTTATTTCACTTTAGAAATGAAAGAATTTTAAGTGCATTTATTTTTTGGGCAGAAAATCTTTGACAAATGATTAAATTTCTTCTTCCAGAATGAAAAAAAGAAGAAAAAATGGTGGACTTATATTACTTAACTGACAACAGACTTCTCTTTTTTGGGGAACATTTTCTCTCTGGAAGCATCGTCGCCGAAATTTATCAACATGAGAGCGAATTAAAGTAAATATCAATTCCGGTTTATCCAATTAGGAATGGGAAAAGTGCTAAACTTTCTTTTGCAGAAAAAAATCGAGATTGGAAAAAGAAAAAAAAGCTGTCAACGAATCTTTCATGAGGTCCGTTTGAAATGAAGACCGTCTCGATAGTTTATTTCTTGCAATCTGTTTCATGAATTCGAGACGCTGATGGACATTGTTCTGCAAAAGGAATTATTTCAACTTCTGTTTTGTTTCTTAAAAAAAATCACAAAAAGCTTTTATTTTTCAAAATGGTTATTTTTTGGGAAAAAAAAAAAACAATTTGAAGCTGTTGTAATTTTAAATATTATTTATTTGAATAGCATGAACTTCATAACGTCGATAAAAAATTATAATTATCATGCCTCCTTCCATGGGTAACAGTTAAAAAAAAGTTTCAATTGTTTCGTTAATATATATATATGTATATATTGTAGTGTGCAGGTTGGGCAATCAGATTGTAACCTGTTGTGGTTGGGTTGAGAAACATGAGGCACAGGTTGGAGTACTCACAGTTTTATTGACACAAGCATAAACACCACGCATATAAAATTAGAAACATACAATATTGAACACATTTAAAGCCAGATAATTACAGATTCGTGGAAGGATTCCACTTCTACGCCGAAACTCAGCTAAGCGCAGGATTACGCTAAATATGTTTCCTATCAGGGTGGGAGATTGTAGACCACGTTTGGTACCACCCTGGTGTAAAACGTTTGTCACCAGGGAGTTTCTCACACGGAAATTTTTCTCAGTGGAGTTACTCTAGATCTAAGCCTAGTTTCGGCTGCTTGCAGTGTGGGCGAAATATACTTGCTCACCGGGTGAGAGTCTGTAGGCCAACTAATACACAGTGTTCAATTAACTATATTTCCTCTCGGGGTGGGAGACTGTAAACTAAACGTTTATTAATAGAAGCGCGTGGGTTTGCTGGACTTCTTCTGGGGTGAGTGTTTGGAGTCCAGTAGACCATTTTCCTGAATGGCAAAAGGGGGGGGGGGCTCTTGTCAGTGTATAGGAGGAAGCATAGTTACAGAATCTAATTCGACAAATGAATGGAATATCAAATAAGTAAAACATGTTGGACTCATTCGTATTTATATGTATTGAATCTAGCCTTTTTAACGTCAAGAGAACCTACATTATTCAAATTTTCTTGCTTATAATGGGCACTCAATTTATAATACATATAATAGTTCTCGATTAGAATATTACAGTTTGTGACCGTACTACCTCCCATACACTCACCAGCGCGCATCCCTTTGACATTCAGGATAAATGGTCAGTCGGCCTTGAGACTCTTATACGAGAGGAAAGACAGTGCAACCTGTGCTCCCGCTGAGAAACGTTTAGTGTATACATCATACCGAGAGGAATAGCACATTAGTTGACCTAGATACTCTCACAGGGAAAGGAAGTATATTTCGCGCACCCGGAAGTATTTTTGGCTTAGAAGTGGAGTCCTTCCACGAATCTTTAATTATATGTCTTTAAATGTGTTAAATAGTGTATATGCTTCTAATTGTATATGTGTGGTGGTTGTGCGTGCGTCAATAAATCTGCGAGTTCTCCAAAATGCGCCTTCAAGTATCTCAACCCAACCACATCCAGTTATAATCGGGTTGTCCAACCTGCACACTACAATCTGGCACCCGAACGTGTGATAGGTACCCACACCAGTACAAGTTAAGAATACTTAAAAATGAATTAAAACATGTATTAATCACATTAAAAATTATTTAATTGATAAAATATTGTACCTGACCCATTAAATAATATAAAAATAATGTATTTATATCAGTATAGTGACGAAAAAAAAAACCCCATTAAAACTATCCTTTTTTATTTCATACTATTTATTTGAAAAAGAAAAATTATCTTCATTTGCAAAATCTTTTTCAATGAATAGAAGGAAGTTATAAATATTTTATTATCTGAAAAAATAAATGCAACATGATGTCGGACGCCATATTTAATGCTTCATAAAATCGATGATAATTTTATTCTGTTACAAAATGATATAATTATAATCATGATGCTTGATTACAGTATAGGTAAGCCATTTCAATCGCTAACAATTAAAGCACGAGACTTGAGCCTTGCAGGTACGAGGCAGGTGCAAAAAAAGGCGAAGAGGCACGTGGCCTGATAGGAAAAAGGCCCCTTAAAAGGGGCCCATAAATTATTAGACCGCAATAATTTTTAATGTTATGGTCTCTGTCATTTCTACTGCACGTTATAAGGTCAATTTTAAAGTTTTATTACAGCTGTAAAAAAAGAAGCAAAATGGTTCAAGTTGAGGCACATTAAAAAACGTTCATTGCTCAGTTAAAGATTCATTAAGCTCATTTTATTTCGAAAAAGAAAATTAAAAAATACCTGAAACCAGGCAACAGATATGAATAATAGATTTCTCATTCATAAATCTTTTCTTTTAAAATTTGTTTTTAAAATTATTTTAGTTAATATAGTTGATGTTGTTTTTTGTTAGCTTAAATTGTTACTTCTTCATTTGCCTTCATTTAATTAATACAATTGGGAAAATTACAAATTTGATGGTAGATCATAGCTAATTATTCACGTAGGAAGATTTCAAAAACAGACTACTTGATTCTCTTTTTGTTGTTTCAATGAGAATATAAATAGATTTTGCACTTTTGAGTAGTACGTCTTTTATATATATATACACTTGTCTTTTTTAAATTCTGAAATAATAAAATTAATACAGACATCTTGTATGGAATAATGTGATTTTTGTTACATAATAAAAAAGAAAAATATTTACTTTTAATACACTTGTTTTTTTTATTTTGCTTTTAATTTTGAAATTAAATACAGATATTTGTATTGAATAATGTGATTTTTGTTATAAAATAAAAAAAGTGAAATATTTATTTTTAATACACTTGCTTTGTTTTTTAAATTTTTAAATAAAAATAAAATTAAATACAGATATCTTATGTTGAATAGTGTGATTTTGTGTTATATAATAAAAAAACATAAATATTTATTTTTAATACACTTGTTTCTTTTTTAAATTTTGAAATCAAAATAAAATTAATTACAGATATCTTGTATTGAATAATGTGATTTTTTGTTATATAATAAATTTATGTTGTATTATGTAATATTTTTTTTTGTTTATAATAATTATTTTGGTCTCAAAGTTTTAAGAAAATTTATATTAAGCCACATTCAATAATGTGACTCATTCATGTGTTCTATAGATTAACTATATGTTCGGTTTAACAACAATGCACTTTATAACAATGCACTAACTACTCGTAATACATTTCGTAACAATGTACTAACTACTCGTAATGCACTTTATAACAATGCACTAATTAACTTATTAAGCCTACTATTTCTGCAGGCTTAACAACAACACTAATATAGAGCATTAAATTTATGGAAAAATTAAAATAAAATATTATTAATTATTTATTAATATATTAAAATTTAAATTTTTTCCTACGGGTATTTCTTGCATTTATTATTTATCTTGTCATTTATTCATTAAAATTTTCTACATACGCCAATGTTATTATCACCATAACGACAAAACGCACATAAAGACCCATAAATAAAACCGCATTATTTTTATGACCAAAGAAAAAAACCATTGATTAATTCCCCCCCCAAAAAAAAAAATTTCTTTAAGCTCTTTAATAACTCCCACTATTGTAGAGCGTAATTAAAAAACAAAACATAACAAAAAAAACTCTATTCTGTATTTAATCTTCCCTGAAAAACAATAAATCTTTTACGGCGTTCCTTTAAACCCTAAGCAAATAAAAAAAAACTATTATTGTTCGAATTTTTCTAAGAAGTACCCAAGAAAAAAATAATAAGAATAATAATAACCTCACACACATAAAAAAAAATGATTTTAAAACCTCCTCACACCGCAAAGCCTGTGTTTAAAATCGCTATTAAGCATCTATCTCCATCAATTCATCTCCCATTGTTCTAGATTGCTTAATTCTTCCTCTGGGAGTCGTTGCAAATTATTATTCGAACAAAAGCACTCAAAGATCACAGGCAATCGGATCGATGCCGTTCCTCGCTTCAATTCCAGATAAGTCTTCCGCATGCATACCCATTTCTTTCTTTATGTATATATTTTCAACAAAAGATTCAAAGAATCAAAAAAATGATTTTTTCACCCATGCAATTTCGACTCCACTCATTAATAATGAACACTTTGGGCTGCCCGTTATTGATCAAGCCGGGAACAAAAGAGATTCGTTCGCAGTTACTCATGGATTGATGTTGGCGAGCGAAAATCGGACATTCGATTCATGCTCGCAGGTTGAGTCAGTACATCAAAAAGAACATGACACTAGATCATTTCTGTTCACCTGCATTGTTCTTCTTTTTCGCCTTCTGGTTTTTCTCTCATGTTCTCTCTAAATGAATAAATATACTTCAATTCCCACCCGCCAACCTCTCTCAAAGAAATTGGAAATATGGCTGCAACTTCTCGTTCAACAATGCATCCATCAAATACGGTTACAGTGTTTCAGATTCAATTGGGTTGTTTCTGCTGTTCAAATTTGGGTGCGAACGATATGATCTCAGCTATATTTAATATCTACTACTGTGTCCAAAAAGTCAAACCAATTTTCAATTTAAAATTCCCGGGGCTTATGGAATTTCAATTTTTTTTTCTTTTTTAGGTTGCCGGCACTGTCCTTGATATCTGTGTGAAATTTGACGCCAAAATATTCGCTAGTGTTTGAGTTACGCTTGGCTTTGTGAGACGCTGAAACTGATTCCGGCGATATTTGAAATGTCTGAAGTAATTGAGCAAAGAACGTGCATTAAATTTTGTTTGTGGAAACGTATAGAATGCTTTGAAAAAAAAATTGGTTTTTACTTTGTGGGCACAGTAGTAAATATTTTAAACAGTATTCAAAAGGCGAAATTGGGATATATACAAATATCCTTTTTTGTTGCTAAACTAATATCCCTGTTTTGTTGGTTTTGTGGGTGCTTTTTGGTGACAATCTTTACTGTTGGCCAAAAAAATAAGCTTATATTGTCCTGAGGAATACATTGCACTCATTTAGAGTTAGTTTTAGGCATGTGTTCCGGGATTTTGCAGCTTAACGTATGCGATGATAGCTTGGCGATTTTTGGGGACAACCTTTACTGTTGACTATTACCACTCTATGCTGTTGGCGCTATAAAAACGCTTCAATGACAAGATAATACTAATATAATAAAAACACTTCAATTCAGCTCCGCCACCCTCTCTAAAAGCTGTTGGATATATGGCTGCAACTTTTCGTTCCGCGATGCATCCATCAAATACGGTTACAATGTTTCTGATTCAATTGGGTTGTTTCTTCTGTTCAAATTTGGGTGAGAACTATACGATATTTAATATCTATTGTATTTAATATCTAAATAATTAAAACAGTATTCGAAAGTCGAAATTCGGATAGATACAAATATCCTTTTATGTCATATGTTGTTGTTGTTGAACATCAGTGGATCTTGTGTTTCACTTATGTATACTACTACCACTACTACACCACATCACCGTGCCTAGGGCTGAGTTGCCCTTTACAGTTGGGAATGATGTGGGTGAGAAGTCTGATTGGGCTCTGTGACGCTTTACAGTCATAGGAGACAGAGCCCTACTGCTTAAAGTGTATTCCGAACCATTCAAACATCCATGGCACAGGCGGGATTCGAGCCCGAAACATATGGTACCAAGCGCCAGAGCGGTAGCTACTCGGCCATCAGGCCCCCACCTTAGATATTATACGCAAACAGTCTACCAATGTGTGATGAAGAAGTTTACTACTAACTAACTACTAACTATCTAACTAACTACTATTGGCTAGTGTCCTGGCGGTGGCATGAATAAATATCCATTTGTAAGTGCTTCGGAATCCACGTTAAACTGTAGATCCCGGTCTAATTAGCCCAAAGTGTGCAGAAAATGACCATAGAGCGACAAACCAAACCAAACGTAACTAACTACTAACTATCTAACTAATTAATTAACTAATAAGGAGAAGAGTCAACCAACGAGTGGTGAAGAAAGGGCATTTCCTACCGAAAGGACTTTTTGGTTTGGTTTGGTTTGTATCTCTACAATCATTCTGTGCACAATTTAGGCTAATTAGACCGGGACTTAAAGCTTAACGTGGATTCCGAACCACTCACAAACATCCAAGCCACCGCCAGGATTAGAACCTGAAGCCTGTTTTACTAAAGATCTGAACGCGCCCATCAGGCCGCGAAGGCCTTTCAAGACATAATGGCCCCGCATCTGTCTACTATATGGAAGAAAATCTGGAAAACTACCATTTGAATGCCTGCCTGTCACAATCGTCATGGAATCTCCTCGTTTTCTAAAGCCAGGAACAATAACGATCACTCTCCAATGGATTCGAACCATAGAGTAGTAATAAAATGGAACCTTCACCTGGGGTACCAGTGATCCACATGGTCATACATAACTGATCATCTACATGATCATTAACTCTGATATGTATGTGCTTTATGTAAGACAGGAAAAATGAACAAGGCCCATCTGCTAGTTTGCTCGGGACTGAACTCTAAACTTACAACAGAATGGTGATGTGCATATTCTTTAGAGGAGAGTCAGAGAAAACAGGTCCTGATCATACGAACATTTATTCGGGTGATTTCGGCTTTTTTAATTTTTATCCTTAGACCATTTAACTTTTTCTTAAAGCCTTCTGGTCGTCTTTGTTAAGAATGTCTGGTATTTTCCCTTTTTAATTATTTGCACACATGCTCTTTTTGTTTCTATGGTAAGTGGCCAAATGCATATGGATTGAATTCTAATTAAACCATAGGTTATAACAACAACAACAGATATTATAAGGTATAGAAAATAAAATGAGGCTGATGAATAAGGCCCATTTATAAGTTTGGTCGGGACTGGACTTTCAACTTACAACAGAATTGATGATTTGTATACTCTTCCCTAGCACTCTGGCCCACGGTGCCTCAGATTTACGGTTCGAGTCCCGGTGGTGCCATGGATGTTAGTAGTGGTTCGGAATCCTTTTAAACCGTATGACTCGGTGTAATATGACTGTAGAGTATTGGGCGTAGGGCTGACAGCCCTACGCGTAAAAATAAAGACATTTCTTGTCTCGAAATCTGTCAGTAGACAGATGGCCTTGGTCCACCATTGTGCTGTTGCGCCACTGATAAGAATTATGAGGAAATAGAAGAAAAAAAATTTTTTAATTGGGAATTAAAAAAAAAAAAAAATTTACCTTACTGAAATTTTATGTTATTTTTGGCTTAGAAAGGTTTATTTTAAAGAATTTTGTTTACAAATTAACGTCACTATTATCTAAAAATTCATAATACATCAGTTATTCGAAATTTATTAGCAGTAAATCATTAAATACATAATAATAAGGTGCAAAGTGCACTCATTTACAAAAATAAATAAATAAATCGAAATACTTGACTATAGTTCAGGAATGATTTATAAATTCATATAAGATGGAATTCTGTATTTAGAAGAAGAAAAAAAAGGACTAATCACAGAACAAAGCATTTCATTCGATGTCATCCCGGCGTTGCTATGGATGTTTGTAGTGGTTCGGAAGCCACTTTAAACCGTAGGTCTCGATCTCATATGACTGACGAGCGTTAGGCATAGAGCTGACAACCCTACCCGTAAAAATAAAAAACATCCCTTGTCTCGAAATGTGCCAGTAGGGGGACGGCCTTTGCCCAGCATCGGGCTGTTGCGCCACTCATGATATTGATGAGAAAATAGATTTTTTTTCTTATTAATTTACAACATTGAAATTGTATGTTATTTTTGGCCAAAAAAGGAATTTATTCTAAAGAATTTTATTTATTAATTAATGTCACTGTCATTTAAAAATTGATAATACATCAGTTATTTTCTAAATGTATTAGCAGAAAATCATTAAGTATTCAATAATAAAAGCACTTACAAAAAAAAAAAAAAAAAAAAAAATTCGAAATACTTGATTGTTGTTCAGAAATGCTTCATAAATTCATCGAATTCATATATATATAATATTCATCGTATTCATATTCATTTCTGTATTAAAAAAAAAAAAAAAAAAAAAAAAAAAAAGGACAAATCACAAAACAAATCATTTCCTTCGATGTCATCTCGGAATTTTAATAAACCGAAAACTCGTATTAATCGAATTCTAATTATTCCCTCTCCATCGCATCGATCTTCCAAAAGCATTCCATTTCCGAGTTAATTGAGCTATCGGAAACGGAGTACTCTTTTCATCTAAGGAAAGGTCACCCACGACACCCGTGGCCCGAGGGCAGATCTCTCCCAAAGACCAAAAGAATCTGTAATTACACGGAGGAACAGCGCTCAGGTGACCTTGTTGTTTCTGGAGCCAGGTGAGCAGCGAACACAGTTGCAGTTGGATTTCGTGGATGGGGGGGAGACGAAAAATGATTTCCTTTTTGGACCGAGAAACAAAAGACCGATCTAATGATTTTGGGTGGATTCAGTGATGTCCTTTTTATGGAGTTTCTGCAACGAGATTGAATAAAAGAAGTGGTACTTTTGTTGCCAGGTTTCGAAGGTAAATTTCAACGAAGAAAGTAAGGAAAAAATTGACAAGGAAAGTGTCTGTTCTCGTTTTTGTGGAATGGTTTATATTTGAAGTATTTGTAAAGATTTTTTTGTTCTTTATCAACTCTTTGTAATCAGAAGCTACAATTGTGTAATTGGGGCCTGATGGCTGAGTGACTAGCGCTCGGTGCCACAGCTTTCGGGTTATAGTCCCGACGATGCCCTGGATGTTTGTAGCGGTTTATATTCTTTATAGACACTTTGTCCAGATCTAGTATGACTGTAGGTAGGGCCTGAATGGCCGAGTGGCTAGCGCTCTGGCGCTCGGTACCACAGGTTTCGGGTTCGAGTCCCGGCGGTGCCATGGTTGTTTGTAGTGGTTCGGAATCCACTTTAAAAAGTAGGACCCGGTCCTAATAGGTTCGTAGAGCGTTGCGGGGGCATTGTTACTCCGCGTCCGTGGCTTATCTTCAAGTGACACGCGCCCCCTGGGTAATGCAAAGTGAGTACGTCTGTGCAGCACTTGCCTTAAGGCATCCAAGACCAAGCTGTCTGTGTTTGCCAGCTGCATTAGAAAGAAAAAAAAAGTATGACTGTAGAGCTTAGGGTCGACAACCGTCAAAAAGTAAGAAAGAAAACATCTCCTGTCTCGAAGCCTGCCAGTAGCCGGAAGGCCTCGGTCCATCATGGAGTTATTGCACCAGTGAAGATGAAGAAGATCACAATGTATTCAAGAATTACTGCAATTTAAAATTGTCATGATGAAATAGTTAGCACTTTGAATCCAGCGATCCGAGTTCATATCTAGGTGGAACTGATGAGTTGGAATGGTGGAATCTTTTGGGGCCTGACGGTACAATGACTAGCTCCTTTCGGTGCCACAGGTTTCGGGTTCCAGTTCCGATGGTGACATTGATACTTGTAGTGATTTAAAATCTACTTTAAACCATAGATCCCGGTCTAATATGATTACTACTACTACACCACATCATTGTGCTGGAGCTGTGTTGTCCTTATACAGTTTTAGAATGATGTGGGTGAGAAGACTGACTGAGCTCCGTGATGCTCTTGCAGTCCTATGAGACCGGGACCTACGCCTTAAAGTGGATTCCGAAACACTACACACATCCATGGTACCGCCGGGATTCGGTCTCCTATGACCTAGAGCGTCGCAGAGCTCAATCAGACTTCTCACCCACATCATTCCCAAACTGTAAAGGGGCAACTCAGCTCTAGGCACAGTGAAGTGGTTGGTGCAGTAGTGGCAGCCATATTAGGCCAGGACCTACGAATTAAAATGAATTCCGAACTACTACAAACATCCATCTCACAGCCGGGAATCTAACCCGAAACCTGTGGCATCGAGCGCCAGAGTGGTAGTCACTCGGCCATCAGCCCTCTACTGAGAATCAACCGACCTACAAATAAAGTTTAATAATAATAATAAATATTAAGACTTCTTTAAGGCACTATAGCAGCCATTTCTCTGTCCTGTGGATTTTAACAGAAAGAAAGAAAGGATATTCCCATTGTTGACCAAAACGTAAAAGCCCGTTAAGAGCAAAGATAAAAAATGCAGTTGCAAGAATTGCAGCAGCCAATTGAATGCCTCACCAAGCGTGACATAAAAATAATTCAATTTATACTTCGCAGGGACATATCTTTCCTCAATTATTTCAGCGGGTAACTCACAGTGGGTGATCTCACTTTGGTATTTGCGCTCTTTAACTGCAATTTATTTATTATTATTTTTTTTTTCCGATTCGTTACTGTTTCATGTGAACCGTACGAAAGGAATTAAAGCTTATATAACACTTAAGTGTTCTTGATTGCGGTATGGCATGATTTATCGCATTTAGTCAATATTTCCGATGTTTGTGTGTGATTTGCCGCACCTGCGCAAACAAGCTTTTAAGACTCTCCGTAAACGCAGCACGACAGTTTGTACTGAGAGTAATGTCCTATAAATAATCATTCTTTGTTTTGGGCCGTACTGGATCATACAACATCCTGTTTTACGCAACCGAACTCTATGTTATTAGCTAAATAATAATTTTGAACCTCTTTTTTACCTGTCTATAAAAGTATAGCTATCAGGCTGTTGTTGTTTCTTATCCCACTTGGCAGACAGTAACATCTAGACCAGGGGTGGCCAATCCAAATGATCTTACGGGCCCCTTTTGAAATTCACCATAACTCCGCGGGCCGTAAATATATACCCAAGTTACATTTAGATCCACTAATTATTCTGCCAACTCATAACTGTAAACTCATAATAAATCAAGAAATATCTGTCCTATATTCACAAGAATATTATTTTAAAATTAAAGTTCATTTTTTCTCATCATTTCAACAGTTAATTTTTTAATATATAAATGTATTGTACAATAGTGTATTTTTTTTTATTTTTATACATTGGTTTTCACTACTTTGGCCATTATAAAATAAATATATTTTGTAAAAGTAGGATAAATCTCAAGTGCCGGAAAAATATTCAAGGCGAGCCGCATGTGGCCCGCGGTCCCCGGGTTGGGCCCGCCTGATCTAGACGAAGTCCAAGAGCACCTGTTGTCTTATGGAAGGAGGGAAAGGCGGATTCAATTTCTGTTGTAATGGAACACCCGTAGTTAGTTATCTGACTTGGCTCCATGACGCTGACTTTTTATGGGGTAGGATTGTCAGCTCTATTTCCTACAGTCATATTAGACCGGTACTTATGGTTTAAAGGGGATTCCGAGCCACTGCACACATCCATGCCACCTCCGAGACGCGAACCCGAAACCTGCGGCATAGAGCGCTCAGGCCTCGGCCATCAGGCCTCAAACAATTTATTGAATATTCAAATCGAATACATATTTAATTTAATGGAAACGACTTTCATTATTTCCTTGAATATTTATGCAATCAAATATTGGTAAAATCAGCGAACAGTTTAAGATCATCAAGTACCCATTTCGTCAAAAGATGACGGTTGTGTTTGGTTTCATTTGTCGTTCTACGGTCATTTTTTTTTGTTGCACACTTTAGGCTGATGAGACTGGGACCTACAGATTAACGTGGATTCAGAACCACTCACAAATATCCATGCCACCGCCAGGACTCAAACCTGAAGCCTGTGGTACCAAAGACCAGAGCGCTTTTCAAGATCACGGAGACACAGTTCCTGATTTTACTTAAAGATTCTAGTTTATTAGTTTTATCATAAATATTTACAGATTTTAATAGAAAGATGAAAATACGGGAAATGATTCAGATTTATTAAACGACCTCTACATGACCTAGCTTCACTATTAAACCATTACACGATCCAACTTCAATTTTAAAAAAGTAAGCATTTAGATGTAGGAAAAAAATGGTCTTCAATGGTTTATATTTTATTATATGCAAAGGATAGCTGCATTTTTACTAAAAGATGTGTAAGCTACTATACTAGCAGCTCGTTGTGTCAGGATGGAATGCTCTCTTTTTAATAATACTAATCTTTTTATTTATACAATTACTATATACATACACTTGGCACCCTGTGCCTCTTCTACAATACTATTGATATCTAAAAGCCAAGAGCCGGTCCCTGACCGTCTGCTTTGATCTGACGCTCCTAGCGTTCACCTCGTGGTCTCAAGATCTCACCGCAACTTCCACTTACCACTCTGGACCACCGTTAGGTCCCAGTTACTGGTCACAGTTACCAGTTATAACCGCGACCTCTCGCGGTTATATATTAATAATATTTAAACCTTACAGATGATTATTCTTATCCCCTTGCCCTTATTCCAATTCTCCCCCTAGTGGTAAGTAATGCCCACTTTTTTTTTTTTATTCCATATTTTACTTGATTTTTTTTTTTTTAATTTCTCTTTCAGCAACTATCCTTTGCTCTCCTTTTATTAATTATTACTCGAAAATGTAATGATTCCCCCCCAAGTACGCCAAAGGAAAATTGTTTGGTATAAGCTCTACGTTTATCTTTTGCACACTCTGGGCTAATTAGACCGGGACCTACAGTTTCATGTGGATTCCGAACCACTCACAAACATCCATGCAATCGCCAGGATTCGAACCTGAAGTCTGTGGTATTATCCAGCCATTATGATACCAACGGCCATAGCGCTAGCCAATTGGCCATCAGGGCACGTTTGTGGAGAAATCTGGATCAGTTTTAGTGACGATAACTTCAAACTTTCCAGTTGTTGAGCCAGTCTAATTGTCTAAGCAGTCCAATTGTTGTTAATCCAAAATTGTTAGAAATATCATAAAATAATATTAATACTATTTTTAATTACTTTCAGTATCCATGTCCATAGGAATTCAGAAGACATAACATGTCGTGCTCTAAAACACAACGTCTCGTGATCTAAAACGCAATGTCTCGTGGTCTAAAATATAACGTCTCGTGAACTAAACCACAACGTCTAATGGTCTAAAACATAACATTTCTTGATCTAAAACACAGTGTTTCTTGGTTAAAAACACAATGTCTAGTGGTGTAAAACATAACGTTTCGTGATTTAAAACGCAACCTCTAGTGGTCAAAAACACAACGTCTCGTATCTAAAACGCAGCGTCTCATGGTAAAGATACCAGTTTCGTGGTCCTAATAACGATTTAAATTAAAAACCCTATTAAACAATGGATCCATGGGAAGAACCTCAAACTTCTATTCAATTGCTTCAGAAGAGAACTTCTTATGAAACATTCAGCCAAGCGGGCAGACTTTTTATTCGGCAGTTTTTGGTGCAAAAAACTCAATATGTTTCATTGGATTTTTCGCCGATTCCTCTGAAGCAAGCCACTGCACTTACGAACCCACTTCCTGCAGCCACCTAAAAAAGAATTCATGGAGAGAGTGCCCAACAAAGTTATCGTGCGGTGTCCTCTGCAAGAAGAAGAAATGCTATTAAGAGATTTCTTCTAGGCTTCTTCTTCCAATTGGCCATCAGACCGCTTATGATTTGTGAAGTTGGCCTCCGCTTTAGTGATGATTAATGCAATTATCCAGTTGTTGAACCAGTCTAATTGTCTAACCAGTTCAATTGTTGAATTAGTCCAAAATATGTCAGAAATATCACAAAATTATATTAGTCCTATTTTCAATTACTTTCAATATCCATTTACATAGGAATTCAAAAGACATAAAGTCTCGTGACGTAAAGCACATGGTCTCGTGGTCTAAAACACAACTTCTCATGATCTAAAACACAACGTCTCGTAGTCTAAAACACGACGTCTCGTGGTCAAAAATACAACATTTTATGGTCTAAAACATAACGTCTCGTGATCTAAACAGGAATGTCTCGTGATCTAAAACATAACATTTCGTGATTTGAAATACAGCGTCTCGTGGTCTAAAACATAACGTCTAGTGGTTTAAAACAAAACGTCTCGTAACATAAAACACAATACCAAGTGGTCTAAACATCAAGACCACTCAAGACGGTCTATAATACCAAGTGGTCTAAAACACAACGTCTAGTAGTCTGAAATACAACATCTAGTGGTCTAAAACATAACGCCTCGTGGTCAAAAACACAATGTCTAGTTAGTGATCTAAAACACAACGTTTCGTGGTAAAGATACTACTTCCGTGGTACTATTAACGATTTAAATTAAAAACCCGACTAAACAATGGATCCATGGGAAGAACCTCAAACTTCTATTCAATTGCTTCAGAAGAGAACTTCTTATGAAACATTCAGCCAAGTGGGCAGACTTTTTATTCAGCAGTTTTTGGGGCAAAAAACTCAATATGTTTCATTGGATTTTTCGCCGATTCCTTTGAAGCAAGCAAGCCACTGCACTTACGAACCCACTTCCTGTAGCCACCCGATAAAGAATTCATGGAGAAAAGAGAGAGAGTGCCCAACAGAGTTATCGTGCGGTGTCCTCTGCAAGAAAGAAGAAATGCTATTAAGAGATTTCTTCTTCTTCCTTTTGTTCTGGCCATGAAATTTTTATGGTATCGACGGATCGAAGAGAGAGAGTTTCCGTTCCCCGGGAGGGGTCGCGAAATTGCGTGGAGGGTGGAGTCCGGGGGGCCTGTCTGGTGACACGCGAGGTGACGGTCTGGGCTCTTTTAAATCATTATTACGTAGGATAAATCCGATAGAATGTCTGGTGTTCTTTTCCGTGGGATCTTGACATCTGTGTGATGGCTCGTGACATAGACCTACTTCTTATGGGAGACAACAGGTTTCGTTCTTTTATAGCCCGAAGAAAAGCCTTCGCAGTAGCCAGCATGTGCCGAATTTTTTAATAGTCATACTCGATATTTCTGGGTGCTTTCTTCTGTTACTGATTATTCTTGTCTGTTGACTCACATAATTGATATTCAGCCCTTCCTCTTGGTTAACGCGTCGATTTTTTGGACAATAGGCGATTGGATCAAGTCAATGCTGAAGTCCTGGCATAGCATCCACACCTGTTCGAACACATTAAGTCTGCAGAACATAGTTTGATTTGGTTTGTCGCTCTACTGTCGTCTTGTACACACAAGAGTCAAACAGACCGGGTTTTAAAATTTAAAGTGGATTACGAATCACTCACAAACATCCATGCAGCCGTCAGGATTCGAACCGGAAGCCTGGTGTACCAACAACCAGAGCGCTAGCCATTTGGCCACCAGGTCGCCTGCAGATCAGAGAGTTAATCCATAGAATTTGAAATGGAGAATGGTGGTTGTGAGCCCCTAGATGCACCGCAAAGCCTGTTCAAAACTATAGTACCACCAAGAGAAAAAAAATAATAATAACGGAAATTCCGTTTCAACAGTTCAAAATGATCGAAAAATTTAGAAACTACTTAAAATAGATGTGAATAAGCATCGGCATTCAATGCTAAATTCAGCTGTGGGAAAAACAGAAACACTAAATATTAATAATAATTATATGATATATATATATATATATATACACTGAAGTGACAAAAGTCATGGGATAGCAATATGCAAATTTTCAGATGGCAGTAGCATCGCGTAGAACAGGTATAAATGCGCAGTGCTTTCGCAGAGCTTTCATTTCTGTTCAAGTTATTCATGTGAAGAAGTTTTGACGTGATGATGACCGCACGACGGGAATTAACAGACTTTGAACGCGGAATGTTAGTTGGAGTTAGACGCATGGGTCATGCCATTTCGGAAATCGTTAGGGAATTCAACATTCCCAGATACACTGTGTCAAGAGTGTGCAGAGAGTATGAAATTTCAGGCATAAGATCCCACCATGGACAGCGCAGTGGTCGACCGCCTGCACTTAACGACCGAGACCGGCGACGTCTGCAAAGAGTCGTAAATTCTAACAGACAAGCAACACTGCGTCAAATAACCGCAGAAATCAATGTGGGACGTACAAGGGACTTGTCTGTTAGAACTGTGCGGAGAAATTTGGCTTTCTTGGGCTATTCCAGCAAAAGACCGACTCGAATGCCTTTACTGACAGAACGAAATCGCTTGCAGCGACTCTCGTGGGCACGTGAGCATATCGGTTGGTCCCTAGATGAATGGAAAACCGTGGCCTGGTCCGATGAGTCACGATTTCAGTTGGTAAGAGCTGATGGTAGGGTTCGAGTTGGCGCAGACCCCACGAAGCCATGGACCCAAACTGTCAGCAAGGCACTGTTCAAGCTGGTGGTGGCTCCGTAATGGTGTGGGCTGTTTTTTCATGGCATGGACTGTTTTTTCATGGCATGGACTTGGTCCTTTGGTGCGACTGGACAGAACATTGACTGGAAATGCTTATGTTCAGCTACTTGGAGATCACTTGCAGCCATTCATGGACTTCATGTACCCAAACAACGATGGGATTTTTATGGATGACAATGCGCCATGTCACCGGTTCGCGATTGGTTTGAAGAACATTCTGGACAATTCCAACGAATGATCTGGCCACCTAGATCGCCCGACATGAATCCCATCGAGCATTTATGGGACATCATCGAGAGGTCTGTTCGTGCCCAAAATCCTGCACCATCAACGCTTTCACAATTATGGACGTCTATCGAGACAGCATGGCTCAATATTCCTGCAGAAGACTTCCAACGACTTGTTGAGTCCATGCCACGTCGAGTTGCTGCACTTCGCCGGGCGAAAGGAGGGCCGACACGATATTAAGAGGTATCCCATGACTTTTGTCACTTCAGTGTATATACACACAAGAGCCAAAACATTATGACTACCTGCCAATAAGGAGTTGGCCCACCTTTGGCACGCAACACAGCTTCAACCCGCCTTGGCATGGATGTCACAAGTCCTTGGAAGATGGTCGGAGACAGATTGTACCAGATGTTTAAGCAACGGTCACGCAAATCCGAGATATTGCGAATTGGTAGTCTTTAAACTCTGAGTTGTCATCCCAGGACATCCCAAATGTGTTCTATCGGATTGAGATCCGGTGAGTTAGGCGGCCAGGATATTAACTGGAATTCAGCATCATGTTCCTAGAGCCACTCCAACGCAATTTTAGCCTTGTGACAAGGGGCGTTGTCCTGTTGGAACATTCCATTTCCAGCTGGAAAAAGAGGCCATGTAAGGGTGCAACTGGTTCGCAATAATGTTCAGATACCCTGTAGAATTCATGGTCTGCTCTACCACAACCACGGGTCCCAGAGACGCCCAAGAGAACGTCCCCCAAAGCATAATACCGCCACCACCGGCCTGTGTATGACCTACTGTACATTGAGGGAGCAATTGTTCGCCTGGAAGACGGTGTATCCTGACACGGGCATCGGCGTGATGAATGGCAAACCGTGATTCATCTGACCAGGCAACTCACTCCCACTGATCCATGGACCAGTCATGATGTTCCCGGGCCCAGCGCAGGCGCAGTTGGCGCTGACGCTTGGTCAGCAAAGGCACACAAGTGGGACGTTTGCTGCGTAGCCCCATATCCAACAGTGTCCACTGAACAGTGTGCTCCGATACTATTCTACTTGGGCCTGCATTGTATTGGGCTGTCAGCTGAGCCACTGTCTGGCTCCGGTTTTGCTTCACCATGCGAGACAGTCTCCGACGACCTTTTTCTTTGATAGCGCGTGGACGTCCAATACCATGTCGTCTACTGCTGGTTTCACCGTCATTTATCCACTTTGCATAAGTACTAACAACTGTAGATCGCGAACAACCCACGTGTCGTGCAGTTTCGGAAATACTTGTTCCGAGCCTTCGAGCCATTACTATCTGCCCTCTATCAAAGTCGCTTAGATCCGCAGCCTTTCCCATCACACACAGAAGTAAGTGAAAGAATGATTCTTCAGACTCTCCAGCAGCAATTAAGTACCACTTCCACCTGATCACGTGTCTTTCACGTCATCCAGGCGAGTTCATTGCAAAATGTAGGGGTGGTCATAACGTTTTGGCTCTTGAGTGTATATATATATGAATATAGACAGACCCAAATAGACTTAGACCAGAATTTAGACACAAATTTGTGTCATTTTTCTAGTGAATTTAATTACTGCACAAAAAGATAATTAAGATAATTCGCCAAACAGAATCAATTAAAATTAAAATAATGAGCGATAACTTTTAAATTTTCATTAAATACTAATAAGGGAAAAGAAGAAATTTTTAGACAGTGTCCTATCCCACTTGGCTCTTATAGAAGAATTATACGAGACAAAATGAAATCATCGTATATTAATGAATTATTATCTTAACACCAAAAGGAAAAATTTGGGGGATAATCGAGGTTGACTGGAAAAATTTGAGTGGAAAAACTCGCAAAGAAGCTGTTGCCAATATTAGATTAAGAACTGGACACGACTGCTTGGTAGGACATCTGCCAAAATAGGGATTGTGAACTGCGATATACACTCAAGAGCCAAAACATTATGACCACCTGTCAATAACGAGATGGCTCACCTTTGGCGCGCAACACAGCTTCAACCCGCCTTGGCATGGGTTAATACCACCACTTAATAGCAGTTAAATACCACTTCCACCTGATCACGTGCCTTCCACGTCACCCAGGCGAGTCCATTGCTAAATGTAGGGGTACTCATAATGTTTTGGCTCTTGAGTGTATGTGTTTTATGTAAGACAGAGAAAATGAATAAGGCCCAACTACTTGTTGGCTCGGGACTGGACTCTTAACGACAGAATGGTGATTAGTGTACTGTTTACTGGAGGGCTAGAGAAAACAGGTCCAGATCACTCGGACTATTATTGTGGTGCTTCCAGCTTTTTAAGTTGTTATCCTTAGATTATTTAATTTGTTTTTAAGCCTTTTGGTCGTTTTCTTAGGAATATCTGGGTTTTTTTCCCTTCGTAATTTTGATTTGATTATATGTTCTCTTTGTTTCTACGATAGAGATGTTACGCCAATGACGATGATGATATTAATTTTGTGATATTTTTATATGTATGGCCTGAAGCTATCCCAGATCTGTACATCCCTGATCTAATGGATCGATTAATAAACAAATAAAACCAAATAACTAAGTCAAGTTTTCGATGAAGTACTACTCAATCCAATGAATTGGGAAGCAAATGGTTGAGAATCTCAATACTTCCAGCAGGTAATCGAAAACAAAACCCATTCAAAATAGTCATTGACTTCAACATCAACATTTACAACTCTCACTTTTACAACCGTTTCGAGTCTACACGATTCGAATGTGGATGTAAATAAGCCAACGCTCCCCCCTCCTTAAAAGCGACCGTAAAAAATAAATGTCCCGTGTCCGCCGCAAACAACCCAGAGAGCTCTTTAATATCTCCATTCGAGTCGAATGTTGTTCGGACGACAGAGCATCGTCCTCTACAAGATGCCTCCTTTGCAAAAAGACGAATGCCTCCTCTGGCAGCCCTGCCGGTCATCATGCAAAACGGAGAGAGACATCAGACTGCCATCTTGCCCGAATGCTCTCGCCCTCATAACCAGCAGATCTCTTCAGCAATAATCACAAAGAGCACTTTCCTTTATTGGAGGCAATAATCCGTGGCAAATGTGACTGCAGTGGCTCTTTTTCTTCTTTGCATTGGGAATGAGAGAAGAGTGTTGCTCTTTTCTTCTTTTTTCGCTCTAAATGGCCATTTTTATAATCGAGTCGGTAAGTGTGCTCTTCGATAAGCTTTTGGCCATTGCGAGTGAAGGTAAGAAGAACTTGGGCTCTGGCTTCCTGCATGGTGGAATTACAGTTGTTAGCGGGAGTGGTTGTTAAGGTAGAAAAAAAAAAGGAAAAGCGCTTTGTAAGCGGAATGATATCGGGATTTTTCTGTTTTTTAAAGTGAAGAATCATCGTTTTATTCTTAGCAGTTAATGTTCATAAGGCAATGTGAAATTTATACAAAAGATTTTTTTCTTTTTATTTATTTATTTATTTTTTTTTTTTTTTTGCTTGAATTAAAGTACTCGATTTTTCTGCTCTTTCACTAAGATTTTATTTTGGTTTTTAATTCTTATAATTAGTATACATTAAAATTAATGCAATGAAAGTACGAGAAACGATTTTCTCGTCGTACTCCAATAACCTGATATTTCCATTGTACTTAAGAACAAAGCAGGTAAAGAAACAATTGATTGAATGATTCTTTACAATTACGCTTTATAAGCCATTATTTTTATTAGATTTGATAATGATATCCTTACATATAATTATTCATTGATTAAGTATTTTTTCTTCAATGGCGCAACTGCTCCATGGTGGGTCAAGAGAGAGATTTTGAGACATGACATGTCTTTCTTTTTAGATTTAGGGTTGTCAGCCCTACGCCCAACGTTCTACAGTCTTATTAGATGGGGACCTACGACTTAAAGGGGATTCTGAACCACAACAAGCATCCATGGCATCCCCCGGGACTAGAACTCGAAACCTGTGGCGCCAAACACCAGAGCGCTAGACACTCGGTTATTTAGGCCCTATCACAGATCTGTACATACCTGATCTAATCGATCGCTTAATCCACAAACAAGTACTCTCGGATGGATTCGAATGGATCTAAATAAACCATCGACAAATTCTATGGCACAACCACAGATAAACATCAATGGCAACGTCAGAACTCGTGCCACCAGAACCCAAAACCTGTGCCACCGAGCGCTAAACACTCGGTCATTCAAGCCCTATCACAGATCTGTATAATCTTAATCTAATGGATCGATTAATCCACAAATAGACCCAATTAATTTGCAAGTAACAATTTTTGATGAAGTATCACTCCATCCAATGTATTGGTAAGCAATGAGAATTTCGATATTTCCAGCGATAATCGCAAACAAAACCCATTCAGAACAGTCACGGTCTTCCCCATCAACTTTTACAACACTGTTTTCCGCATTTCAGTACCGTTCAATGGCTTCGAGTGTATACGATTCCTATGGATGTAAATAAGCCGACGCTCCACCCTCCTTGAAAGCGACCGTAAAAATAAATACCTCCTAAACCTCCAAATACCTCCCTTCGAGTCGAATGTTGTTCGGACGACAGAGCATCGTCCTCCAGAAGATGCCTCCTTCTCTAGAAGACGAATGCGTCCTCTGGCAGCCATGGCGGTCATCATGCAAAACTGGAGAGAGACCAGACTGCCATCTTGCCTGAATGCTTCCGCCTAACGAGCAGATCTCCAGTAATAATCATAAAGAGCGCTTTCCTTTATGGGACGCAATAATCCGCGGCACATGTTACTGCAATGGCTCTTTCTTCTTTGCATTGGGAATGAGACAAGAGTGTTGCTCTTTTCTTCTTTTTTCGTTTTAAATGGCCATTTTTATAACTGGATCAGTAAGTGTGCTCTTCGATGAACCTCGGCCATTGTGAGCGAAGGTAGGAAGAATGGGGGTGTTAGCTTCCTGGATGGTGGAATGGAGATGGAATGACAGTTGTTAGTGGGAGTGGTTGTTAAGGTAAAAAAGAAAAGAAAAAGCGCTTTGTAAGCAGAATGATATCGGAATTTTCCTTTTTTTTTTTTAAGTCGTTCCATCGTTTTATTCTTAATAGCAATTGTTCACTGTGAAATCAATGTTTATTTACACAAAAGATTTTTTTATTTCTATTTATTTATTTTACCTGAGTAAAGTACTCGATTTTTCTGTTCTTTCCATACTATTTTATGTTGATTTGGATTGTTATAATCAGTAAATATTAAAATTGAGGAAATGAAAATACGATAATTGATTTTCTCGGCGTATTCCAGTAATCTAGTATATCTAGTATTGTCTTTGTACTTAAAAACTTCGTCAAAAGAGGTAAAGCAACATTTGATTGAATGATTTTTTACAATGATGCTTTACAAATCATATCACAGGTTTCGGGTTCTAGTCCCTATGGTGCCATGAATATTTGTTTGTGATGCAGAATCCACGTTAAACCGTTGGTACCTGTCTAATTAGCCTAAAGTGCGAACAAAATGACCGTAGAGACGCAAGCAAACCAAACCAAACAAAACAAAACCTGTTTTGAAATCTGTCCGTGATCAGACGACCTTGGCCCTACTATGGGGCTGTTGCGCCAACGATGATGAGGATAATGTGATTAATTTTAAGGTATTTTTATATGTATGGCCAGAAAGTATTTTTATATGCATGGCACATATCTGTACATCCCTGATCGATTAATCATCAAATATAATTTGCAAGTCAAGTTTTCAATGAAGTGCCACTCCATCCAATAGATTGGGAAGCAAATAGTCGAGAATTTCGATACTTCTAGTGATAATCGCAAACAAAACCCAATCAGAAAAGTCACGGACTTACCGTCTACTTCTACAACACTCTCTTTTACCATTTTAATACAACAGTTCAATGGTTTCGAGTGTACACTATTCGGGTGGATATAAATAAGCCAACGTTCGCCCCCTCCCTGAAATCGACCGTAAAAAATAATGTCCCCGTGACCGCCGCAAACAACGCATAGACATCCTAACCTCCATTCAAGTCGAATGTTGTCGGACGACAGAGCATCGTCCTCCAGAAGATGACTCCTTTCCAAAAAGACGAATGCCTCCTCTGGCAGCCATGCGGTCATCATGCAAAACGGAGAGAGACATCAGACTGCCATCTTGCCTGAATGCTTCCGCCCTCATAACGAGCAGATCTTCTTCGGCAATAATCACAAAGAGCACTTTCCTTTATTGGAGGCAATAATCCGCGGCAAATGTGGTTCTTTCTTCTTTGCATTGGGAATGAGAGAAGAGTGTTGTTATTTTTTTTCTTTAAATGCCATTTTTATAACTGAGTCGCTGAGTGTGCTCTTCGATGAACCTAGGCCATTGTAGAGTGAAGGTAAGAAGAATGGGGCTCTGGCTTCCTGGATGGTAGAAATGGAGATGGAATACAGTTGTTAGTGGGAGTGGTTGTTAGGGTAAAAGGAAAAGAATAGCGTTTTGTAAGCAGAATGATAGCGGGATTTTTCATTTTTTATAGTGAAGAATCATTGTTTTATTCTTAGCAACTAATGTTCATAAATCAATGTCAATTTATATTAAAATATTTTTTATTTTCAGTTATTTTGTCATTTATTATTTTTTTACTTGAGTAAAGTACTCGATTGTTCTGTTCGTTCACTAAGATTTTATATTGGTGTTTGATTCTTATAATGAGTAAATATTAAAGTCATGCAATGGAGGTACAAGTTTGATTTTCTCGGCGTGCTCCAATAACCTGATATTTCCATTGTGCTTAAGAACAAAATAGGTAAAGAAACAATCGATTGAATGATTCTTTACATTGATGCCTTATAAACCATCATCGTTTTATTAGATTTGACAATGATATCCTGCCATATAATTTTTCATTCATTAAGTATTTCTTCTTCAAAGGCGTAACAGCCCCATGGTGGGTTAAGAGAGCGATTTCGAGACAGGAGATGTTTTTCTTTTTAGGGATAGGGTTCTCAGCACTATGACCAACATTTTAAAGTCATATTAGACAGGGACCTATGGTTTAAAGTGAATTCTGAACCACTACAAACATCCATGGCACCATCCGGGACTCGAACCCTGTGGCACAGAGAACTAGACACCCGGCCATTCAGTCAGAGACCTATACGTCCCTGATTTAATGGATCGATTAATCCACACAAAACCAAATAAAGTCAAATTTTCGATGAAGTGCCACACCATCCAATCTATTAGGAAGCAAACAGTTGAGATATCCGATACTTCCAGTTATAGTGGCAAACAAAACCTATTCAGACTAGTCACGGATTTCACCATCAGCTTTTACAACAATCTCTTTCAGCCTTTTAGCGGCCTGGTGGCCAAGTGGCTAACGCTCTGGTCTTTGGTATCCCAGGCTTCAGGTTCGAATCCTGGCGGTGGCATGGATGTTTTTTGAGTGGTTCGGAATCCACGTTAAACTGTAGGTCCCGGTCTGTTTAGCCCGAAAGAGTGCATAAGATGACCGTAGAGCGACAAACCAAACCAAACTTTCAGCCTTTTAGTAGCGTTCAATGGTTTCGAGTGTGTACGATTCGGATGGATGTAAATTAGCCAACGCCACCCCCCTCCCTGAAAACAACCGTAAAAAAATAATGCAACAACCCAAAGATCTCCTAATGCCTCCATTCAGATCGAATGTTGTTCGGATGATGGAGTATCGTCCACCATAAGATGCCTCCTCTCCAAAAAGACGAATGCATCCTCTGCAGCCATGCCGGTCATCATGCAAAACGGGGAGAGACCAGACTGCCTGAATGCTTTGGCCATCATAACGATGAGATCTTCAGCAATAATCATAAAGAGCACTCTCCTTTATGGAAGGCAATAATCCGCGGCAAATGTGACTGCCATGGCTCTTTTTTCTTCTTTGCATTGGGAATGAGAGACGAGTGTTGCTCTTTTCTTTCTTTCGCTTTAAATGGCCATTTTTATAACCGAGTCGGTAAGTGTGCTTTTCGATAAGCTTTTGGCCATTAAGAGCGAAGGTAAGAAGAATGGGGGCTCTGGCTTCCTGGATGGTAAAATGGAGATGGAATGACAGTTGTTTAGTGGAAGTGGTTGTTAAGATATAACACGTAATATAAAAACAAATTTTTTAAAGTCAATTCCTTTTTTTTTATCTACTATATTGCAAAAAAGCCCTTATAAATAATTTTAATTTATTTTTTTAAGTTTATCTTTCACCATCTATTGCAACTTAAATCTAAAAAAAAATATAATTGATTAATTAAATTTAATGACTGAATTAATATTTGAAAAAACTGTATTCACATCCAGTGTCATCCACTACAAGTTCAAAAAAAAAATGTATTTGAACTTCAGTGGAGGAATAAAAGGTATCTTATGAACGATTGAAAATTTGAACAAGATATATATAGGGAGAGTGTGAGCTAATAGAAGGAATTGAAAAAAAAGAACAGCAATCACGAATTACAGCAAAATAATAAAAGCAAAAATAATAAAAGCAAATTTAATAAAAGCAAATACATACGATAAAAACAATAAAAGCAAATATATTAGGCTATATTTCAAATTTAATTTAAAACTTTTTGATCATTTAAAATTAAAAAATATAGAATACACTAACAAGAATACTCAAACACGATCGTTTCAAATTGCAAACGAAAAAAATTAAGAATAATAATATCCAGAAAAATAAGCTAAATTAAAATCAGACGATTTTTTGTATTATTGCCAATTTGTAGTTACATTATTTTAAAAATTGAACATTATATATTAAATGAATAATAAAAATATTTGATAATAAAATAAAAATAATTAATAATTAAATGAATAAATTAAAATCAGACGATTTTTTATATTATTGCCAATTTGTAGTTACATTATTTTAAAAATTGAACATTATATATTAAATGAATAATAAAAATATTTGATAATAAAATAAAAATAATTAATAATTAAATGAATAAATTAAAATCAGACGATTTTTTATAGTATTTCCAATTTGTAGTTACATTATTTTAAAAATTGAACATTATATATTAAATGAATAATAAAAAATATTTGATAATAAAATAAAAATAATTAATAATTAAATGAATAAATTAAAATCAGACGATTTTTTATAGTATTTCCAATTTGTAGTTACATTATTTTAAAAATTGAACATTATATATTAAATGAATAATAAAAATATTTGATAATAAAATAAAAATAATTAATAATTAAATGAATAAATTAAAATCAGACGATTTTTTATAGTATTTCCAATTTGTAGTTACATTATTTTAAAAATTGAATAATATATATTAAATGAATAATAAAAAAATATTTGATAATAAAATAAAAAATAATTAATAATTAAATGAATAAATTAAAATCAGACGATTTTTTATAGTATTTCCAATTTGTAGTTACATTATTTTAAAAATTGAATAATATATATTAAATGAATAATAAAAATATTTGATAATAAAATAAAAATAATTAATAATTAAATGAATAAATTAAAATCAGACGATTTTTTATAGTATTTCCAATTTGTAGTTACATTATTTTAAAAATTGAACATTATATATTAAATGAATAATAAAAATATTTGATAATAAAATAAAAATAATTAATAATTAAATGAATAAATTAAAATCAGACGATTTTTTATATTATTGCCAATTTGTAGTTACATTATTTTAAAAATTGAATAATATATATTAAATGAATAATAAAAATATTTGATAATAAAATAAAAATAATTAATAATTAAATGAATAAATTAAAATCAGACGATTTTTTATAGTATTTCCAATTTGTAGTTACATTATTTTAAAAATTGAAACATTATATATTAAATGAATAATAAAAATATTTGATAATAAAATAAAAAAATTAATAATTAAATGAATAAATTAAAATCAGACGAATAGTAAAATAGTTACATTATTTTTAAAAATTGAATAATATATATTAAATGAATAATAAAATATTAATTAAAATAATAATAAATAATAATTAAATGAATAAAAATAATTAATAATTGAATGAATAAAATAATTAATAATCATTATTTAATTGATGATTAGTTATGAGAAAAAAGATATTATTAACTAATTATTAATTAATTAATGATGAGCAAATGAGAAGAAAGAGCAGCGTGAATATATGAATACTTCTCCCATATAAAACTAAAATTGATTATTTAAATTTAATTACTGAATCAATATTTGAAAAAACTGATTTAACATCCAGTGTCATCCACTACAAGTTCAAAAAAAATGTATTTGAACTTGATTGGATGAATAAAAAGTATTTTATGAACGATTCAAAATTTGAACAAGATATATAGAGGGAGAGTGTGAGCTAATAGAAGGAATGGAAAAGGAAAGAAAAAGCGCTTTGTAAGCAGAATGATATCGGTATTTTTCATTTTTTCAAGTGAAGAATCATCGGGTTTTTTTTATTTTTTATAGCCATATTTGTTCATATGCCAATGCGAAATTTATACAAAAGATTTTTTTATATTTATTTGTTTATTTATTATTATGTTTTTTACCTGAATAAGGTACTCGATTTTTTCTTACACTAAGATTTTATGTTGGTTTTTGATACTTATAATTACTAAACATTAAAATTGATAACAATGAAAGTACGAGAAGGGATTTTTTCAGCATACTCAAATAACCTGACGGCCAAATTGGTTAGGTCTCTGGTCTTTGGTACCACAGGCTTCAGGTGTGAATCCTGGTGGTGGCATGAATGTTTGTTAGTGGTTTGGAATCCACGTTAAATAATAGGTCCCATTCTAAAAAGCCTAAAGTGAGCACCAAATGAGAGAACCAAACCAATAACCTGATATTTTCTTTGTACTTAAAAACTTCAGCAAAATAAGTAAAAAAAACCATTTGATTGAATGATTCTTTACAATGGTGCCTCATAAACCCTCACCTTTTTATTAGAATCAGCATTCATATCCTTCCATATAATTTTTCATATATTAAGTGTTTCTTCTTCATTGGCGCAACAGCTCCATTGGTGGGCCAAGGCCGTCTTGCTACTGGCAGATTTCAAGACAGGAGATGTTTTGTTTTTTTTGTTATGGGGTAGGATTGTCGGACTTACGCCCAACGCTCTACAGTCATTCTAGACCGTGATCTACGGTTTAAAGTAGATTCCGAACCCCTACATGTATCCATGGCACCGTGGGATTCGAACCCGAAATCTATGGTACCGAGTGCCAGTGCGCTAGCCACTCGGCCATCAGGCACTGATATCACTGAGCGTTGGGCGTAGGGCTGAGAACCGTGTCACGAAATGTGCTAGTAGGCAGACGGTCTTGGTCCACCATGTGGATGTTGCGCCAAGAAGAAGAAAATATACGTTAACCATTTGTAATTAATTCAATTAATTAATAGGTTTATAAGAGTGCTACAATAATACTGCGTTTAAATTCAATTATAATTAATACAGTTATATTTAAATTTATATTAATGCCTACATAATTAAATTAAAACCTTTTACGGGTTTAAAAAATAATGTATAATGCATTATAAAATTCTTTGCTATATATATATATATATATACATGTATATCCAAGTTTATTCGCCAGTAAACTGATTATTTTTTGTCAAATTCCGACGAAACATTTTTCCCAAATTCGGTGACAAATTCCGAAAAGAAAAATATTAATTTCAATTCCTTTCATTTCTTTAAGCGATTCCCTAAAACCTCTCCAAAAATTAACTTCGAAAGATTCACGATTCTTTTTTCAAATAAATTATAATACGTACCCAATTAATAAAATACTTTTTTTTTACAAGGCCAGTGCTGCATTGAAACAAATTACCACAGTAAAAAAAGGGATAGGGATTTTAAGTAGGGAAAAAAAAAAAACCCGCGAACGTTAGCATTAATTCTTTTTTACTACGAATGTGATACCAAAAATTAATGACCAGAATCATTTAAAAATAAATTACTACAACCGATAATGTTTCCGGGGGGGAGGAAAAACTTACTTCCCCTCACCCCCCTTGAAAAATTCGTTTCGATTTTAAGGGAAATGTTTCCAGATGATAATTTCCTTTCGTAATACCTTTTTTTCCCTTTTTTTTTTTTTTTCTTTTGAAGTGGAAACACATTTGTAAAAACAAATGGGGAAAAAATTAGGGAAATTCACATAGCGATTTATTTTAAGCAAGTATCAATCATAGATGTTTTTTTTTTTTTTTTTTTTTTTATTCTTGATGTTTACATTAATTTATTATAATTGGTATTTCTCTCCCCTCTGATATTAAAAATGTTATCGAATTTAATGTACATTTGTGAAGTTATTTTACATTTTTTTTCTACACTTGAATATTTTATATATATATATATAATCTTATTAGATATCGAAAAAAAAAAATGTTGCTGGAAAGGAAAATGGCAATAAGAGTTGATGAATTTATTTGTGATAAATTAAAAAAATTGATTTCAGATTAAGCTATAAAAAATAAAAGGGGGGAAAAATTGAAGAAAAAATTAAACTCATTGAATTTAAATTCATCACCACTTAATGCTTAATGAAAATTGCATTTCGTTGAAATTACATAAATAAATAATTTTATTCCACAGCAATCATTTACGCAACATTGAGTTCAATTTTACATCATGGAAATGAAAAAAGCGACTTATACTAGAACCTCAAAATTTCTTCATAGATATAAATTAAATCATAATACATCAATTATCTCTCTTATTGTAGATTAATACTTGAGATCGTTGGCAGCGTGGCGGCCACTAGCTCCTTCATTGTAAAATGTTGAAACATAGCGGCGGCCTCATGCCCTTTGAGTTAATAAGAAAAAGAGATAAATAAATGCCCCTTTTTAAAAAAAAAGAATTATTTATTTAATAAAATTATAAAATGAAAAATAACAAAAATTTCAAAAGTGTAGATGTTGATGAAATCAGTTGCATGTAATAAAAAAAAATGAGCAAAGGTTATATTATTAGGAGTAAAAATAGCTTAGGAGAAAAGCGAACTTTTTTCATCAAACAGTTGTAGGTAATAAGTCAGTCAGAGCAGGAGAAAATCGTCAGGATAAGGAATTAATTTAAAATATTTAGAACAATGCGAGGTCTTTTGCTATGTTTGCGGGAAGAAATATTATAATTGATGTTTCGCATATCATTATAGAATTTAGTAGAAATTTTGTGAACAAATTGTCTTAAACTTGGAATCGAGAGAGCTCGTCTAATATCGTCATTACGAAAGTACCAGGGTGAATTCGTTAACATTCTGAGAGTTTTATTCTCAAGCCTTTGAATAATTTCAAAATTAGTACGTGCAACAGAACCCCAAACTAGGCTTGCATGAGCTAATACTGGATGAAGATAAGAGAGATATATTAGAATTTTGAGATTAACAGGTAAAGCTGAATTTCTATTGATTAAAGGGTAGAGAATTCTAAATTGAGTATTGAATTTATTTCTAAGGTTGTAGATATGCGAACTGTAGTTAAGTTTACTATCAAAGATAATTCCTAAGTACTTAGTTTCTTTAAACCAAGTGATATAATTATTGTATATTTTAATATTAGGAGGGTTATAGGATTTTTTGCAAGTGAAAAGAACTGCTTCAGTCTTGTCCACATTTAATTTTATCTTCCAGTTAATGAACATCAATTATCTTAGGCCAAATCGCAAAATAGTGGCCGTTGGAATTTGACTACATTTTGGTGGCGCCAATCAAGCGATAAGTCGCCTAATGTGGTACGGATTTCTTGCAATGTTTGCAATTCACTTCACTTATAATCGCAATCCTTTTCTTGATGCAGTTTAGCGAAAAGAATTTTTGATGCCAAATTCCAGCGGCCCCTATTCTGCGATTTTGCTTTATATTATATCATTATTTATCAAAGCAGTTGCAGACGTATGAAGAAAAATCTTATTAATTAATATATCAAAATATTATTATCATGTTTATTTTCAGTTCATACAATAATATTGAGAAGCTTAAATCATACTCTTTGATTACAATTTTTTTTTTCACTTCTTATTTTTCTGATTGATAATGTTTTCTTTGGTTCTTATTAATAAAAAAGAAAAGACTTCATAGACATAACTTAAATCATAATGCATGAAATATCTTAAGCCAAATCGCAAAATTGGGACCATTGGAATTTGGCTACTTTTTTGTGGTGCTAATTAAGCAATAAATCGCTAGATGTGGTATTGTTTGTAATTCACTTCACTTACTGTCACAATCCTTTTCTTGGTGCAGTTTGGCGAAAATAATTTTTGGCGCCAAATCCCAGCGGCCCTTATTCTGCGATTTTGCCTTATCTTATATCGTCGTTATTTATCAAACCAACTGCAGACGTATGAATAAAAATTTTATTAATTAATATATCAAAATTTTTTGCAATGTTTATTTTCAGTTGATGGAATAATATTGAGAATCTTAAATCATACTCTTTGATTATAACTTTGTTTTCCACTTCTTGTTTTTCTCATTAATAATGCATTCTTAGTAATAAAAAAAAATTATCTATATTGAGATTTTCAATTGGAAAATTAGTTTACCATATTTTGCGCTGATTTTACAAACTAGTTTATTCTAAAATAAATGAACATGAGTGAATAAAAAAAAAAAGATACTCGCATAAACCATTAGTAATTCTGGCAGTTTTCAATACATATGAAAAAAAAATATGAAACTTTATTACGGTCATAACGCGAATTTACGTGATCCGTATACAAAGGATATAAATAAAGATATCTAAAGCCCTTATAACGTCATCAGTTTTGCATTATATAAATACTGATGTATGAAATTAATGGATGGCGTATTGCCAAAACATAATTATATACTTCCGATATAGATTCTTCAAGGAACGAATAAAATAACAAAAAGGTTAAAAGAAACTTTTGTTTATGTTTCTTCATCAAAAAAGAAAAATCACATAAAAATCATAAATATAACGTTTTGATACCAATCAAAACCTTTATTATAGTATAATATAAAAATTAACTGTCAAATAATGTATTTAAATTTGATAATCTTCTTTAAAATATGTTCTAAAATATATTCCCTTTTAAAGCCATTATAGACCAGTATGTTCCTAATTCTTTTCGGTCCAAATTAAATTTTCCGATTCCATTCCCAGTAAACTGGTCCAAATTTTTTAGTTATAACAATCTATTGTCAATCCAGCAATTTTAATTAAGTTTTCATGTATTTGTAAGTTGTATAAAGTTGTTGTTGTTGTTTCTTATCCCACTTGGCTGGCCAAGCCCACGAGCCCATATGGACTCATGATTGAAGGGGAAGGAAGCAGCTTCTGTTGTGATGGAGCACCCGTAGGTAGAAGCCTGACTTTTGCTCCGTGACGCTCTTACAGTCATAGAAGACTGGGACCTACGGCTTAAAGTGGATTCCGAACCACTACAAACATCCATGGCACCGCCTGGATTTTGGCACCGAGCGCCAAGCGCTAGAGACACTCGGCCATTCAGGTCCCAAATTTGCCAACGGCACGCAGTGTTCCCAGGTGGTCACCCACCCAAGTACTGACCGCGCCCAATGATGCTTAACTTCGGTGATCGAACGAGAACCGGTATATTCAGCATGGTACGGCCGTTGGCCATAAAGTAGGAAGTATAATGAAATTAAAATGTTACGTTTTTAACGAAATTCTAACAACGCCCGTTGTAACTCTCACAAATAATAATGTACTATGTTACGCAAAAATAAAACAATGTTGTAGCCATGCTTCCTCCTACACACTTGCAAGAGCCCCCTCTGCAGCATTTGCGGCCGGTGGTCAATTGGCTAGAGCTCTGAATTCAGGTTTCAGTACTGCAGGCTTCAGGTTCAAATCCAGGTGGTGTCATGGATGCTTGTGTGTGGGTCGGAATCACGTTAAACTGTAGATCCCGGTCTAATTAGCCTAAAGTGTGGACAAAATGACCGTAGAGCGACAAACCAAATCTGTAGCATTCAGAAAAAATGGCCAGGCTGCCTCGAGACTCTCACCCGAGAGGAAGTACACTACTATTACTACACCACACCACTGTCCTTGAACTGAGTTGCCCTTATACAGTTTGGGAACGATGTGAGTGAGATGAAGTCTGATTGTGCTCTGTCACGCTCTACGATCATATGAGATAGGTACCTACGGCTTAAAGTGGATTCTGAACCACAACGAACATCCATATCACCGCCGGGATTCAAACCCGATACCTGTGGTACCGAGAGCCAGAGCGCTAGCCACTTTGCCATCAGGCCCCAGAGAGGAAGTGCATCACAGCGTGCTCTCCATCTGAGAAACATTCAATTTATAACTCTCTAAACGTTCCATATTTAACGCATCCCGGCGCATCAGTCCGCCTACAGACTCTCACCCGGAGAGGAAGTATATTTCGCGCATCCAGCGCATAGCCGAATTTCGGCTCAAAAGTGGAGTTCATCCATGAATCGATAAATATCTATTGTTAAATGTGTTAAACATTGTATATCTCTAACAAATGGTGTAATGATCTTCAACAAAAACGACTAAAATCTACAATTTAATTTAGAAACATAGATTATACTCTGTAACTAAAAAATAAGAAAGTCGATATTTAGAAATCCGCCAAATATACAGATGATAGATTATATGATGACTTGATATGATGTCCACAAAAATTATAGAATAAAGGTAAGTCGCAAAAAAAAAAAAAAAAAAAAGCAGAAAAATTTGTTTTTAATTCAACAATACGCTTACATCAAAACATCTAGATTATGTTGCTAAGTTAATTTATCACTTTCATGATATTTATGGTGTCGTTAACTATATAGTCGCATAAAATAAGATGATTTGATCCAAGTTGATTTAACTAGAAAAATGATTTTTTGAAAAAATTCCGTTGTTTAAAAAATTCCGTAAAAGCAAATTATAAGTATCACAGGGGTTATATTGTATATATATTTTATTCAATAAATAAATAATAATGTATGGCCGTGTATTATAAACTGATATTTCGTAATATGCAAAACACGTGGAATATGATAACGATTTAACTGTTTTTTAATGGCACCTTTTCAAACTTCACGTTAAAAAATTTAACTTTATGTTCCTAAAACACTATATTTGAAAATATTTTATGGAGTGTATTTGAATGGAGTCCCATAAAAGCAAGTACATTTTCCCTCAATCCTTTTTTGTTCAAGGTCACCCATAAAACACCTGAAGAATAGCAGAGGGATGGTAAAGCCGCGTTGGAACCATCACTCACATCCAACAATCGCTACCTTTTATTGGATCGCTTTATGTGGTTGACACTGGGGGTACTCTAACAGGTGGGTTCCTCCCTTTGTTGCTTACCTGTCTAGGGGGTAGGAGAACCGTTGAAGGTCGAAACTACTGCCACCGAATTCGAAGCTCTCTCTCTCTTTCGTTTCCTAGTTCTTCTTGGGTGGTTCTAAGAAAGTATGGAAGTAATTTAAATTGCTTCCCTGAATTCAGGGGTGTGGTTGTTGGTGGTATTACCTGTTCTTTGGTACAATACAAATAAAATGGTTCCTACCGTTTTCTTTTGTCGTGTCGTACTGGTTTATTACACTTATTATAACATCAAAAGAGGAGAGCCCTAAAAGTTTGCGAGAAAATATGTCGCCTTTAACATAATGTTAATCGCAAGACATATCTATACGTTATTTTTAAGTTTTAAATATTAATAAATGCATATTATTTGTGTTTAAAATGCAATTTACTTTTGATTTATCTCATGTGCCCGTGTTTCCTTCGCCAACATGTATAAGTCTCTGAAGGCATTTGAACTTGTAGTTTCATTTTGTGGAACGGAAACGGTACCTGTTTCGGAGTGCCTATAGGGTAAATATACCCTGAAAACCTCCACAAAATTACATAGTGAATTTAGATAGAAAAAAAAAAAGAAAGAAAAATTTACGCTATTAAGTTAAATAAATAATAAAAAGAAACAAGTAAATTAAGTTACTCAGGTACAATTAGGAGTCCGTAACACGTTTCCCCGCGCACGGTCAGTGAATTCATGAAAAATAAAAATAAATTAAATTTAGAATTTAAAATAAATACATTAGAAATGAAAACGTTAACTTTTTAAGAATTTTAGATATCATTTGAAGAAAAAAAAATTACGATAGACAATATTTGTGTTAGTTTTGCACATCGTAGCAATAAATGAACATTTAAGGAGCCAAATAGACATCTCAGATTTGCCATTTTATTTTGGTAATTTTGATTCCCACGAATTCTTTTTAATACAAATAAAATGATTCCTACCGTTTTGTTTTGTTGTGTAGTACTGGTTTTTTTAAAATTATTATAAAAACAAGAGTCACCCGAAAGTTTGCGAGAAAATATGTCGCCTTTTAGCATAATGTTAATTGTAAGAGATATCTATCCGTTATTTCTAAGTTGTAAATATTAATAAATGTATATATAATTTATTTTATAAAATCATGAAATTTGCTTTTGATTTAATCCATGTGTATGTGTTTCCTTCCCCAACATGCAGCGACCTGATGACCAATTGGCTAGCGTTCTGTCCTTATGGTAACACAGGCTCCAGGTTCAAATCCTGGCGGTGGCATGGTTGTTTGTAAGTGGTTCGGAATCCACTTTAAGCTGTAGGTCCCGGTCTGTTTAGCCTAAATTGTGCATAAGATGACCGTAGAGCGGCAAACCAAACAAAATCTCCAACATGTATAAGTCTCTGAAGGCATTTGAACCTGTAGATTTATTTTGTGGTGTGGGTTATTGAGCAGTTTTAAGTATATAATTAAATGGGTTATTGTGAAATTCTTAGTGTTTAATGTGTGTGTTGGGAAGAAGGTTTAGCGTGTTCTTTCAAGATATGAGATATTGTTATAAGGGTATGAAGCATTAAAGTCCTAACCAACGCCACATAAAAAAATTGGTGCCGTTGCCAGAATTTCAGAAAATGTGTTGATTGTAATCTTTACGGTACAACAATTCCTTGTTATTAAATAAATCATTACTAATTTTATCCTAAGGTTAAGGATACTTCACTTTCTTCGAATTGATTTAATCTTGATGGCAACAATTCTCAAAATGCATTTCAAAGTCTTCAATCGCTCCAGATGTGGTAATGAGGGCAGACTGGCTTGCCAAAAGAATAAATTCGTTGAATTACGGTACAGTGGCTGCTTTTAAAAACAATGAGACTGTATAGAAATAGTAACAGTATATGCAAAGCGTCTCAAATCACAAACCGGTCATATTTTTCGGGTTTTTTATTTTATGGCACGTAAATACAGAATAGCCCTTGCAAATCCTTTTGATTGGCAATCTTCCTCGACTCACTACTACTACTACACCCCACCAAATCACTGTGCCTAGAGCTGAATTGCCCCTTTACAGTTTGAGAATGATGTGGGTGAGAAGAAGTCTGATTGGGCTCTGTGACGCTGTATGGTCATATGAGACTGGGGCCTACAGTTCAGAGGGATTCCGAATCATTACAAACATCCATGACATCGCCGGGACTCGAACCCGAAACTTGCGGCACCGAACGCTAGACACTCTGCCATTCAGGCGCCCTTCCTCCAAACACACTTTCTTTTCTCCACACTTCACGCCGTACCTACGGTTATGTTACCCTTTTCTTCATTGGCATAACAGCCCCATGGTGGGCTAAGGCCATTTGCCTACTGGCAAGTTTCGAGACAGGAGATGTTTTCTTTTAACGGGGTAAACTTGTCAGCCCTACACCCAGTGCTCTATAGTGGTTTAGAGTGGATTCTAAACCACTACAAACATTCATGGCACCACTGGGATTCGAATCCAAAACCTGTCTCACCGAGATCTAGAGCAGTAGTCACGCGGCCATCTGGTCCCCTTTATATCTCCTACATTTAGAAGTGTAAGAGTAGAATATCGGTAGACCTTATATGTACCACGAACATCCCACCAACGAGTGATGAGAGAGAGAGAGAGAGAGAGAGGATGATAGCTTTTGAAAAAGAAATCCCCGGAAATATCTTATCAGGCAACCTGACTATTGATTCGAGACGGTTTTATACACATTATCACAATCTCCATCGAATCTTTTCGTTTTTGAAAACAGTTGTTATTGTTGTTGTTGTCGTATCACTCATGGAAGGACGGGAGAGGGATGCAGCTTCTATTCTGATGGAGCACCCGTAGGTAGAAGTCTGACTTCTGCTCCGTGACGCTTTTACTGTCATAGGAGACCGGGACCTACGGCTTAAAGTGGATTCCGAACAACTACAAACATTCATGGCCCCGCCGGGACTCGAACCCGAAACCTGTGGCACCGAGCGCTAGACACTCGGCCATTCAGGCACTTCTGAAAACAGTAACTACAACAATATCGCCAGTGGAATCGAACCTCATTCCTCTTGAAAGCTAGTAAGTGGGCCACGAGTCACACACACATACTACTATCATTCCGTCAAACGGGTGATCGTTGGCGCAAAAATTATTACTTGTCACAATCCATCTGCTATGCAGCCAGTGGTCTGATAACCAATTGGCAAGCGCTCTGGCTTTCGGTAACACAGGCATCAGGTTCGAATCCTGGCGGCGGTATGGGTGTTTGTTAAGGGTTCGGAATCCACATTAAACTGTAGATCCCGGTCTAATTAGCCTAAAGTGTGCACAAAATGACCATAAAGCGACAAACCAAACCAAGCTTTTCATAATATGCAACGACTTGGCTAATACACCGAGATTTGATTTGGTGTGTCACTCTACGCACTTATACAAGTCATTTTTGCACACTTTAGACTAATTAGACCGGTACCTACAGCTAAACGTGGATTTCGAACCCTTAACAAACACCAATGCCCCCGCCAGGATTCGAACTTGAATATAGTGGTATCAAAGGTCAGAGAGTTGGCCAATTGGCCATCAGGCCGCAAGACACCGACAGTAATGAAGCTAAAATTTTTTTTCCTCATACTCCATAATCCCAATTTTCCCCTCATAATTCATTAAGGTATCGATCTGGAACAAAGTCCATCAAACAGCTTTTGATGTCGTTTATAAACCTCATTAACGTGAATTCAAAGAGTCTAAATTTAGCCCAGACGTAGACGCTTATAATTTATTCATATGAATCGAATAACTCATTATCTTTTTTAATGTAGTATTTCATACCTAAACACTCACGCCTTATTCTTGATGTTGTACTTCAATCCTCTGTAGTAACTTATTTCTGACCTATGTAACGGATGCATTGAGAAGAAAAAATGCTATTACAGAATGAAATAAATATAATACTATTGCACAATATAGCAAGTTAAAATATAATTAATGAACATGTTTATACATTAACGAAACGTATTAAATCATATAGAAATAAAAACAGAATAAAAATATTATGCAAACATTTCTCTCTCATCAACTTGAATGACTAACATGTTTTTCTAAATATATATTTGAAATTAAATTAACTAAATTTATAATAAAGAAAGCGAGTGTGTTAAGGAAATAAATGTTAACAAAACAAATAATTTATGCAATTTACGTAAAAGAAATTTAGATGTCTATTTTTAAAATGATTTTTATCAGTAGGAAATCATGATATTTACGTAAATTATTGTTATGAATTAAATATTTAAAAAATTAATATGAAAGATACAATCAAATTTAAAGAAATCGGACCTGGTATTGATTTATGCATTTATATAATGATAAATGAATAAATAAACCTTATAGTTTTAAAATAAAATATTTCAAAGGCATTATTTATTCGAATAAAATTATCTTAAATAAAAGAAAAAAAATTGCACTTTTATATGCACTTTTGAATGCCTAATATTATTTATTTATAATTATTATATTTTTAAGTCTCTTTGTATGCCGAAATATATATCTCCATTTATGTATTGTTTTTTTTTTAACCAAAAGTTTTCCGTTCTGCAGTAAACTAAATAATAGAGAGTTTTTGCATACCGTATTTTGGACGTCCGTTAGCTTTTTCTCCCTAGCGCGCATGCTCATTTTTTTTGCGCATGCGTATCTGTAATAATGTTTCCTATGAGCATGCGCGCTAGGGAGAAAAAGCTAACGGACGTCCAAAATACGGTATGCAAAAACTCTCTAATGTTAAATACTAAATATATTTTAGAGTATTATTTTTAACATTAATATTAAAATTATATATTATTATTTATTAATTATATTTTTTTTTAACCAAAAGATTTTCTAATCTGCAGTAAACTAAATTATGTAAAATATTCATTAAAAAAGTTTTATTTTTAAAATTAACATTAATATTATAAAGTATTAATTATTAATTATATGTATTTACATTTATTATATAAGTAACTTTGTATGCCGAAATATATATCTTTATTTATTTATTCTTTTCTTTTTTACCCGAAAGAATTTCTAGTCTGCAATAAACTAGATAATGTTAAATATTAATTATATTTTAAAGTGTTATTTTTTCACATTAATATTAAAATTATTACTTATATTAATTATATTTATTAATAATTATTATAATTATTATAGTTATATTATAGTACTTTTGTATGCCGAATATTTGTATATCATCGTTTATTTATTCTTTTTTTTTTTTTTTTTTTTATTAAAAGATGCATCTTCAGATATTTATTCCTTTTTTTATTAAATAGATTTACCAGTCTACAATAAAGAAGATAACATTAAATACTAATTAGGTTTTAAGGTATTTTTTAGCATTAATATTGCAATAAATATTTATTAATTATATTTATTCATAGTTATTTTTTTATAGTTATTTTTAAGTTCCTTTGTAAGCCGAAATTGTAGCTTCATTTATAATTTTTTTTTTTTTTTAACCAAAAAGACATATCCTCATTTATTTATTCTTTTTTATTTAACAAAAGGATTTTCTAGTCTGCACTAAACTAGATAATATTGTATATTAATTTTTTAACACTGATACACTGTGTGAAAAAAGTAGAAGGACAGTCATTTTTTTGTACAATATGCTTTTATTTTACTGCTTTTGACCTGATTTTTATAGAGAGTTGTTTTGTTAGAGTTTTAATTTACGTTAAGTGAAAGTTAAATGAGATTTTTTTACTTAGCACTATTTTAACTTAGGAATGCAATACTTAATAACTTTGGGTGTGTGAAAAAAGTAGAAGGACACGTCCAAAAAATCCATTTAGAAGCTGTTGGAAAGTTTATAGGTAAGTGTTTTTTCTCTTTTAATTCCTTTTTAACAAGAATAAAATATTTAGCTAGAAATTCATAGTTTTTGTTGGTTTTAGGATGCCCAGAAGAATATCCTTAAGTAAGTTTCAGAAGGGCCAAATAGTTGCCTATAAAAATGAAGGCAAAGGGGTGAGAGAGATTGCACGACAGCTACGAATCAGTCCTAATACTGTTTCGAACTTCATAAGAAACCCTGAAAGTGACAGAAGAAAAAAGAAGACAGGAAGACCAAAAAAATTCACCCAACGTGATCAACGAAAAATCTTTCGTGAACTCAAAAAGACTGTTGGAAGTGTCGGCAAGGCGCAATTTCAATCAGGAATTACACGTTACCAAAAGAACTGTCTATAACTACATAAAACGCTCAAAAAAGTTCGTCTTCAAAAAACGGATGCACCATCCGAAGTGGCATGAAGGACACATGAAGAACCGACTGCAGTGGGCTAAAGACCACATGTCCTGGAGCTCAGAATGGACCTCAGTTATGTTTTCCGATGAGAAAAAATTCAATTTGGATGGTCCAAATGGTTATCAGTACTATTGGCACTGTCTTGGTATTGAAGAAGAAACTTATTCTACTCGACAGATGGGAGGAGGTGGTTTAATGGTATGGTTAGCAGTTGGCTATGGAGGCAGGACAAGTTTAGTCTTTCTAAATGGTAGATAGAACCATACAGACTACATCCAGACTCTAAACTCAAATCTTCTACCGTATGACACTGAGTTAGGAGGAGATGACTGGATTTTTCAGCAAGATGGAGCATCAATTCACACTGCAAATCATTAGATCAAAAGATTTTAAAGATCGGTTTGCAGCAAACAATGTTCGACTTTTACATTGGCCTGCTAAAAGTCCTGATCTCAACATTGTAGAGAACATATGGGCAATGATTGTACGTCGTGTTTACGAGGGTGGAAAGCAGTTTGAATCTGTAGCTGAGCTGCAGAAATCGTTAAACTTTGTATGGGACAATTTTTGCCAAACAAAAATTCAATTTTTATACAGTTCGATGCCAAATAGGATCTTCGAAGTAATTCGAGCCAACGGGAAAAGAATTCCATATTAATTTATATAGTACACCTCTTTTTTAGAAGTGTCCTTCTACTTTTTTCACTGATCATGAGATCGTCAAAACCAATTTTTTTTATTAAGTATACTTTTTTTTTAATTGTGTACTTTTTTGTTTTGTCTAGATACAGGTATCTGCATATAAAAACGTTGTGAATAAATTAATTGTTTAAAAAATGCGTCATTATTCATTTATCAAAAATAATCTAATGTCCTTCTACTTTTTTCCCGCAGTGTATTAAAATTCTAAATTATTATGAAGTACTCAATTCACTTTACATGAAAATAGCGGATATCTCAAATAATTGGAATGGAAAAAAATTATTCCCATAATTTAACCACAAAATTCCAAATCTAGGAGCGATTTTTTTTTTTTACTTTTTGATTAAAAAATTATTTATTTATAGCACGATAGTGAATCATCCTGTATGCATAAATAAGATGAATTATTTTCTTATGTAATGATAAATATTGCATAAAATTTGAATAATTGACGAAAAAATTAATCAGTGATATTATCTGCGGTTAATACACGAATCAAAGCTCGGCAACATCACTTGTGGTTGTGAGTATTTATTCCGATTACATTCCAAAACCTCAAAGATGCGCCAGAATAATTTAAATGTTTGCTTGCTATCTGGATATCATTTTCAATGTGACGCATGTAATTTAAAAAACTAGTACTACTGTGCCCAAAAAGTAAGTTTTTTTTCAAAAACTCTTTATTTATTCTTCCAAATTTATTTTATCACCTTCAAAGTAATCCCCTCCGGACACAATGCACTTATGCAAAAAAAATTTTTCCATCCTCAGTATATGCTAAAAAGTCATCGGCAGGCAGGGCCTTCAAAGCGCGCGACGATTCACCTTGAAACTCTTGTCCCCGGAGTGGTCTTTTGAGTTTATGGAATAGCCAGAAGTCACCCGGTGTGAATACGGTGGTTGTGGAACGATAAAGGGTTCCATTTTTGGCGAAAATGTCACGAAAAATTAATGCAGTGTGTGCTGTTTTATTCAGTGTTTCCGGTACCAATCGAGATTTGACGCCCAAAATGGAATTGACCGATCCTTTTGAAATCCTAACATCATCAGCAAGTTCTCTAATTGTAAATCGACGGTTTGAAAGAACCAAATCTTTAATATTTTGGACGTGAGCTTTGTCGGTTGAGGTGGATGGTCGACCAGAGGGTTCGTCTTCAACGCGTTATCTGCCTTCTTTGAACTGAACTGTTTATACCACTTGTAAACATTTCTTTCCCATATAGGAATGCTCACCGAATGCCTTCTGCAACATGCTATGTGTTTCCGCAAACAAAATTGAATGCAAGTTCTTTGCACAATTCCTTCAGACCTTTCAAAAGTCGGCGGAATCAGTTTTATTCACAATTCATATTCAATCTCACAAAGCCAAACGTAACTCAAACACTTATGATTATTTTGACACAGATGTCAAGGACAGAGCCAACAACCTGAAAAAAAAAATTAAATTCCATAAGCCTCGGGAATTTTAAATTGAAAATGGGTCTTATTTTTTCGACACAGTAGTATTCGAATCAAAGTTCAGCAACATCATGTGTGGTTGTGAGTATTTATTCCGATTACATTCCAAAACCTCAAAGATGCGCCACAATTATTTAAATGTTCCTTTGCTATCTGGACATCGTTTTCAATGTGACGCATGGAGTAATTAAAAAAATCGATTTACGTACGTTTCAGACAGCGGCAGCAACCAATTCCCAGATGCAGCAGCCACGGCGAGCTCATCTTTGCTATCAAGTTCGTAATCATTAGCCGCATCATTCAAATGACGGAAGTTGTAGAAGCGCCTGTCCTTTGTGACGACAACGCCTGTCAAAACGTAAAAAGGGAGCCGTTTTTCTCCGCTAAATAATTAGCATTTGAAGAAAAATTATGGCTTAAATGATGTGAAAGGTCTCGCTCGTTATTATGTGCAAAAAAAATTATTTTCTAATCGATCGTTCCGTTTTTAACTTGATGAACAGAGCGTTGGGTTTCCGAAGTGAGTTCAAAAACCTCTGCTAAGAAAGGCGGCAGAGAGTTGTGTATAAGCATCGTATGGGAACGAAAATTCCTTAAGATTGAAATATTTTTTCCTTTGTGTCTTATAACTTTTTTTTACTATCAAATGTTAGCTTCGATGTTTGTTCATTTATTTTAAGAACAGCCCCTCGTTATATCGTCTATTCTAGAAACAACGAATAACAGCGATATAATGAAAATGCGATATAACCTATGTCTTTATATAGGATCTATCGACGGTTAGATTTTTAACCTGTGATTCAGAATTGTAAAATGACATTTTGAAAGTAAAAGCTAACGTTTTAATTAATAAAAATAAACTTACTAACTCCCTGGCCCTACAGCCCATACTAGTCCAATTCCGTTCACCTGCTGGCAGATTTCGAGACAGGAAATGTTTTCTTTTTACGGAGTAGAGTTGTCTGCCCTATGTCCAACGCTCTACAGCCATATTAGACCGGGACCAACAACTTAAAGTGGATTCTGAACCATTACAATCATCCATGCCACGGCCGGTACTTGAACCCGAAACCTGTGGCACCGAGAGCCAGAGCACTAATAACTTGAAAATTCCCCTTACTTACTATTTCTAAATTTTTCATTTTAAAAGCAATGTTATAAATAAAACTGTTATTGCAACGTTCTTTTCCTTGTAAAAGGGTAAGAAGTATCCAAAAGCAAAGTTTAATTAGAGATTGCTGAATTAGTCGATGTAGTAATAATTATAGTAGATGTACAAAATTAAAATATTCGGGAAAAATTATAACAATTATAAAAGAAATACTCAACAGAAAAAAATTCAGCTTTTTATTTTCTTTCAACTAATAAAATTATAGCAAAACTGAACATTAATTCCTTATTGAAAACATTAACCATTTAATATCAAGCTTCACCGATTACGCACAGATCTCAGATCGCATTTCTAATATACTTGAAAATAATAATTATAAATAAATGTAATCAGTAAATAATAATTTATAATTTTAATATTAATGTAAAAAATAATGCTATAAAATATAATTAGTATTTAATATTATCTAGTTTATTGCAGACTAGAAAATGTTTTGGTTAAAAAAAACAAAAAATAAATAAAGGAGGATATATATTTCGGCATATAAAGGGTACTAAAAAATATAATAGAGAGTTTTTGCATACCGTACGTTAGTTACCGTAGAACGTCCGTTAGCTTTTTCTCCCTAGCGCGCATGCTCATAGGAAACTGAGCATGCGCGCTAGGGAGAAAAAGCTAACGGACGGCTTACGGTAACTAACGTACGGTATGCAAAAACTCTCTAATAATTATGAATAAATAATAATTCATAATTTTCATATTAATGGTAAAAAAATAATACTTTAAAATATAATTAGTAGTAGTTTCTAGTTTATTGCAGACTAACATATCAGATTCTTTTGTCAAAAACGTTACGCAGTAACCTCATCATTTACTCAATTTTTTTTCCAGTGATATTTATTGCCCAAAATATGTTCTTAGGTGTTTTTATTAAATACGCACTAAAGTTCGCGAGCCTGTTTGAATTCAATTATATTTGAAAGATATATTTCTGAGCATAAATATCACAAAAATCATAATCAAAAACCATATGATTCATCACTTTTGCATTTGATTACTACAAAACTCGAACCAAACATAAAAACAATAAATTAACTGAGTATTACGCATAAATTGTCTTGTTTTTTTCATTAAATTAGATCATTTATTATATAGATATTTAAATAATATATATATGCCGTTCACAAGTCTGAGCAGGATTTTTTTATTTATTTCCATAAAACGTGTACTGATACATATACGGATATTTAAGAATATTTAGTCTTTATTTTTCATTTGATAGTTGCTAAATCCAAAACTCTAATCGCAAATGTACGCTTACTTTGGCATCTAATTTGAAAATTTTATTGAAAATATCAGAAAAATTCGAGTATCAATTAGAGTACAGTAAAAATATTCACGAAAACTAAAGTTTGAGCTCATCTAAACGTTGTTGCAATTTTATTTATTTATTTTTTAAATGTATGTTGTTGTTGCTTATATCAGTAAAAGAACATTAATTCTCAATACATAAGAAGAAATTATCTCATTTTCAAGTGATTCAAAAATCCGTAGTTCCAGATATTTAAAGTTTGTTGCATTAAAGAAGGTAAAAGAAAATTAATTTCTCAAAAAAATTTTCAGGGGCAATTGCCTCGCATTTACATGTCGTTTTGTAATAATAATTATCATTATTATTAAAAAAGAATAAGTAAATGAAGATGACGGTATACAAAGGTACTTAAAAATATAATAATTATAAATAAATATATATAATTAATGAACAATAATTTATAATTTTTAAATTAACGTTGAAAAGTAATACTTTAAAATAGTATTTAATATTATCTAGTTTATGGCTGACTGGAAAATCTTTTGATTAAAAAAAATAATAATAAATAAATGTAGATATAATATTTCGGCATACAAAAATACTTGAAAGTATTATAATTATAGATAAATATAATTAATAAATCCTAATAATTTATAATTCTAATATTAATGATAAAAAATAATACTTTAAAATATAATGAGTATTGTTGTAATTAGTATATAATTAGTAAAATAATACTAATATATATAATATAATTCGTATTGTAAAATTGTGGGTATTGTTTTGGGAAGCGGGGTTTTTCGTTTCCCTGTCCTTAATCAGTTTTTCGTTTTCTTGATCATTTTCAACGTTTCTTATTGGTTTAACTTTTTTTGTTGTTGTTGTTGTTAATTTCTTTCACGACCATTTCTTATTGGTTTATTTAAATTTCTTTCAAGTTTCTTTCCGTGGTCTACTCAAAATAATTCTGATTTCTACTATGATTCTGATATTAAATAAACGATAACATGCGAAATATAGAACATTAAAAAAAAAAAAAAAAAACGTATACAATTCACGGTATATTTATTTTTCGATTTAAACTTGTGCTAATTATATCTCTAATAAATATACCTACCACCATAAACTAACAACTAACTGTGACCTAAATTTATACAAAAAATATTTAAATGTGTCAATTTTATGTCAATTGTTTGTAGTCCGAAAATGTGGAGAAAAAAAAGTATTTATTATTTTTATTATTTAATAAAATTATTTTTATTATTCATTAACTTTTTTTATTATTACTTAACATTAAATTTATACCGAAAAGTACATATTATTGTCCCCAAAATTCATTTTTACATTTTCAGAAAAAAAAAGAAGAAAAAAAAACACCGGAGAAATTCCATAAAATATTTTTTTTAAACTTATTATTTCTTCTCTTCTAGAACAGACCACAGCATCGTAAATTCATTTTCTTTTTATTATTATTTGGGTGAAAGGTGAAAACAAAAACAAACCCACAAGAGCGCGTGCGAAAACAAAAACATCAACAAAAAAAAGCGCCGCGCGACCACCTCGAGGCACTGGGTCACGTGCTCCATCTCCGTCTACGTCCGGTTTCAGCGGGAGGACGATTTCCTCGCGCCAAGAGCCGCTTGTCTGCTTCCAGGGTCAAGGTGACGCGCCGCGGCCCCACATTTGGCCGCCTATCGCCCCGCCGCCCTTTGTCTGCCTTGGCGAGATGCCGCCATGCCAACGAACCGTCTTTGTTTTCATCGATTATGCATATTGAGAGAGGCATGTATGTGTAGCCTTCGTTTTATTTCTTTATTTTACTCTCGAAAAAGAACTCGTAAAAAGAAATTCGCTGTTGAATGACTATTGCGAATTGGAATTCATGTTCGTTGTATCAGAAAATGAGGATTGATGTTAAATAATTATATTTACATGGTATTATATTGAATGCAGTGTATTTGTAGAGTATTAACAAATAAATGTATTCAGATAGTAAAAATTATATAAGCCATATATTTTATTCAGTTAAGACTGTTTTTTTTATTATAAATAGTTTTAAGAGGATAAGTAAAAAGTTAAGGAATGATATAAAAAGTTCGTAAAAAAATAATAAACTTAATTTCATTCCTTATAAAGAACGAAAGCATATAGTATAGAAATATACAAAAGGGACCACCATTCAACTATTAATTAATTTTAAAATTTGTATTTTTATTTGTAAATAAATGAGATTTTTCAAAACGCAAATTAACCTTTCTATTTAATATTACATAAATATATGAAAAAAAAAAAGCTTTAGTTTCATTTTAAAAATGAAGTATATTTAAATTCTGAATTTACAAAATGGAATATATATATAATATATATATATATATATGTAATACAAGTGAAATTTTTATTTTTAAAATGTAAACAAAAACAATTGTTACATATTTCTGAGATAAAATTTCTTTTTATACAACAGATATATATTATTACACTACTTTTTTTTGTATGATTTAGAAAAAACAAATACAAACTAATAATTAGTAAAGAAAATATACAAGTAGAATAATAATGAGTTACTCAAAAACCAGATGAATTCGTATACTACTAAGACATATTATCTTAAGCAAATTTTAATTTGTCTTCCATATTATTTTAATACCTTTTTTTAAAACCATAAGCTGTTATTTATGCATTGTTAGAACAGCAGTATAGTATTACAGTTAATACGTGAGGTATATATAATTTTTAATTAAATTATATAAATATACGATTAAGTAAAAAAGGATGTTTTGTTTTCTTTAACATTTTTTTAAAATTTCCTATGGAGATATTGTTGAACTTACTAATGAACTTACTTACTAATGAGCTTTACTAATGAACTTACTTTACTTATATGAAAAGCAGCGCAGTAGTATCCAGCCCCCACCATCAAATAATTCTAATATATAATAAATAATTATGAAGATTTTGACATCAAAACTAAAGTCTTTCATTATTATTTCACTGTACAATTGTATTTAAAGTTTTACACTGGTTAAAAAAAATTAGTTAAATACTAGACAGCATTATGTATTTATTTTCTCGCTTTCTTTTTTAAAGTTTTTATTTATATGAGGTAATAATTCATATAAATTGGATATAAAAACATACATGATTTACAATTTTCCATTTTTTTGCGACTTTGATTTTTCTCAAATCAACGTAACAAACTCAAATCAACGTATTTTCCAAGTCAGAATGCAGCTTTGCATTTATAAATTTCATTTTATTTCATTATTTATTTTAATAATTATTTTTTATTATTTATTTTATTAATATATAAATTTTGTTTAAATAGAATCAAAGGTCAACAGAAATAATCATAAGAACAAAAAAGAGGAAGAAAAAAAAAATAGCAGACAGTTTCCTTTCATAATTTTCTACTTTTAAAATATTCCATGCTTATTTTGAAGACAGGCCCGTTTTCCTTCAAAAAAATTCAAAATATTTTTACATAAAAATTGCAAAAGAAAATGATAAAATATTTATTATAATTATATCTATATTTTGAAGAATTTTCGCATTGTAAACACACACTAGAACATATGAAATTTATAAGCACAGTTTTAAAAAAATAAATCGAGAAGAAATTGATAAAAAATAAATAAATAAAAAACATTTTCACAATGAAAACACACACTAAGAACAGGTGAAATTCATAAGCACAGTTTAAAAAAATAAATCGTAAAGAAGAGATTGATAAAATTAATTAATAAATAAATAAATAGAGCAGTGAATGCGAATTGAGAAAACACGAACGTGAATTGAATTAAAATTTCCATGAATCTATGCTCATAAACTAATTGAATCACGTGTTGGTTAATTTACTGCATTAACATTTTTTTAAGTAATTTTGTTTATTAACTTCAACAATTTTACAAATGAAACTAATAGTGAACTGCATTCTCCATTTTGATTCTTAGCACGTAGCGAAATCACTGGGGCCTAGCGAATGATGAATAAATTCAAATTATCATAAACCTTTTGCGGTACTTTCATTGTCCGGATGTATTTTTAGCTACCAATTGTAAATGCTGCATAAAACGATGATAAGGAAATTCAAATCTTTGATAATAAACATTGTTTTTAAAAAATTACATCATTATTAAAATTATGGGGGTTTTAATATTTTTTATATGATCCGAGAGAAAACCCCATTCTATCAGCATGAATTATGAAAAACCAGAACAAATTCTTGATTTCATTATAAACTATATTTTATATAATAATTTTAAATATTTCTTATATAGTGCTAGTAAATCGATTGCATAGCGATTTTCAGTAAACGGCAAATCGAATTTATGATTTGTTTATATTGTTTTAACTTTAAATCAACTCTCTGTGAACTACTTGGTCTTTGGAACCACAGGCTTCAGGTACGAATCCTGGCAGTATCATGGATGTTTAATGATTTGGATCCACGTGAAACTGTAGTTCTCGGTCTAATTAGCCCAAAGTGTGCACAAAAATGACCGTAGAGCAACCAACCAAACCAAATCTATGAACTGATTACAACACCGATTTATTAATAAATAATAATGTTAATTATTATAATAATATATATAATAACAATAACAATATATTATGTAAATCATTATATTAATGTCTTTCGATTAACCTTTCTTCTCAATGCGAGACCAGTGTATAATCTTGCCTTTTCAGAATTTTGTATACGAACTGCCAATCTGTTGACAATTTTATATACTATATTCTCTGCAAAGGAATGGGACAGTGTTATATGGAAGGTTTAGCAATATATTAATCTATAATATAAGATAAAACTACAAAATGCCCAATTAATAGCATTGATACCAGATCTGCCATGCTATCCACAGAATCTATTTACTTATCTTCACACGTTACATGCAGAAATTAGATTCACACTTCTATAATTAGGAACTGGTGAACAAGATTGGCTTTTCGTAAAATATTATTAAAGTTGTTATAATGTCTTGCTATACTAAATTATTTATTGTATAACAATGGGCCTCGTATACCACTTGTGTTTACAGCGAACAACCTATAGACGGATGATCAAAAGATAACATATAACCCAGAGGAGTATTTGGGGTCCCACATACCATACAGCCTAACTGTCAGTGTTACCTAATACACAGTCTAAATAATCTCACCGGACGCCACCAGAGGATTCGAACGCCTGCTCTTCTTCGCACTGCCTACGTGTGTTACAGTTCGGTCATGAGTCGGCCTAAAATTTTGCATTAAGCTAAATCATTATCTATTGTTCGTTGTCGACTGTTAAATTTAAATTTAAAACATTTAAATATAGTTAACCGAATTATTTTCATAAAAAAGAACTAATCCCAAATAAATAAGTTGCCGAACTCGTTCAATTGCAATGTGCACAATTAGCAAGTTCGAATCTGCTGGTGGCGTCTATGGCAGTTATTGTTTTCAGAAACAAGGAGACTCGATGGCGATTGTGATAACGTGTAAAATGCCTCGGATTGATAGTTAAGTTGTTTAAGTTTCCGGGTTTTTAGTTTAAGTTTTCCGGGTTTTTTCCAGTACAACACATAAATAAGGGGTAGTAATTACCGGTTAAAGGTCCACCGGAAGACAATGTCCTCCTTTCGTCTCTGGGTATTTTGTGGTATAAATAAATGGAATATAAAACTCACTATTGTAATAATAATAATATGAAGTTACATTCTTAAAATTTATATGTTTGGATACCGAACTCCATTTTATTGTCCTTATATTAAGAAAAAAAATGTACATAATTGGCTGGGTTTATGTACAGGTTACCCATAAAATTTAGAATTTAATGTAAGAGCAAAACACATAACAGCAATCTATAAAAAAAAAAAAAAAAAAATGTATAGAATTCCCAACTATTTTCTTTTCTTGAAAAATCTCTTTTTCACTTTAAAATAAAATCGTCTTCGCTTTCAAAAGACAATTTTTCTTTTAAAACAATTTTACATTAATTTCTAATCTGAGTTAATTTTTTTTTTTTTTTTTTACTCAATTATTTTGTAAATAAATATGTTTAAAAAGATCCCGCTAAAGAAATTTTTAAAAAATAATATAACAGAAAATGTCTAAAACTGAAAGAAAGTGGTCAAGGACACGAAATCCCACGCTCCCCAAAATAATGTTCATATACTTTGTAGGTAAAAAAAAAAAAAAATCGAACACTTTAACCTTAAATCTAATTCACCTATTCAATTAAGGGTTTTTGTTGTGTATGTGTTTTTCATTTACTTAATTTCAAATGTAGAATTTTTTAAAAATTTTACCCCCCCTCTTCCCAAAAAAAAAAAAAAAAAAAAAAAAAAAAAAAAAACTCCCTGGCAAACTCACTGGTGGGCCCAGGCCCTACGCCTACTGGCATATTTCGAGACAGAGGTTTTCTTTTTACAAGGTAGAATTGTCAGCCCTATGCCCAGCGCTCTATAGTCATATTAGAGTGGGGCAGCCTGGTGGCCAATTGGCTAGCGTTCTGGCCGTTGGTACCACAGGCTTCAGATTCGAATCCAGGCGGTGGCATGGATGTTTTTGAGTGGTTCAGAATCCACGTCGGGCTGTAGGTCCCGGTCTATTTAGTTCTCGTGTGCACAAGATGACCGTAGAGCGACAAACTAATATTAGAAAGGGATCTACGGTTTAAAGAGGATTCCGAATCACTACAAACATCCATGGCATGGACGGGACTTGAATCTGAAACGTTTGTAACGAGTGCTATATATATATGTATATAGATATAAACATACATACATTTATATACATAGATAATATTTTCCTTTTCATAGTGAAGAAAATTCCATTACATGCACGTCACCTTATCTGAGTGCCGGTGTACATACATGCAGCGACCAGTATATTATTCGGCACCAGCAATTAGTCTAAAAATATCAATTTTTGGGACGCGAGTCATCCCGTCTTTCAGGTTTCGCGGGTATGAAATGATATTTCTCCGGCATTCCGCGCATTTCATAAACGCCCGCCTGCTTTGCATGCAGCGCGCGTCGCTCGCAGCTCTATTTGGATCATCTGGACACTCGTGGGTTGCACTAGGGCGGCAGAAGAAATATTTCTCACACTCAATTTTTGCCAATTTTCTCGCCAACTCAAAACCGCTAGCGACGGCGAAATAAATGGAATAGATTTTTTTTTATTGAAGTAGGAGCTTTTCGAAGCACGTGTCGTATTAAGGTTTTATAACGCGCATTTTGTTTGTTGAAAATTGATTTCGATTTCATTGTGAAACTCGGTAATAGTAGATCACCAAATATTTATATTACTGTTTTTATTATACATATATATATATATATATATATATATATAAAACCTTTTAATGATTTAATATTAGAGAGTTTTTGCATAACGTTATATTTTTCTTCCAGCTCATAGGAATAGCTCAGTAGTGCAGTATTACAGATAAGCATGCGCAATAGGTACAATGTTTCCTGTGAGCATGTGCGCTAGGAAGAAAAAAATATCAGACGATAAAAAAACTTTGTGGAAAAACTCTCTAATATTTGATCATTGCAGTCGTTACTTTCAGAAAAGAAAAATACTAGATACCATTTCTGTAGAAAGCATTTTGGCCTGACAGTCAGGCGACTGGAAAAAGGATTTCTTCTATACAAGACGCAAATGTGGGGTAGTTACCAACAAATCGTCTAAGATTTCCTCTTATGGGTGGGCCTACATATGTGGAATATAAGATCAACCGATGTTAATATATATATATATATATTTAAATGGCAATGTAAATGTTCAAATTGCCATTGAAAAAATAAAAATGGTAAAAACTATAAACATTTCTTTAATAAAATGTATCATCATCGGTGGCGCAACAGCCCCATGCTGAGCCACGGCCGTCTGCTTACTGGCAGACTTCGAAACAGGAGATAATTTTTTTTCTTCTTTTTACGGGGTAAGGCTGTCAGACCTATACCCAACGCTCTAAAATGATATTAGACAGGGACCTACGGTTTAAAGTGGATCCATGGCACCGCTGGGACTCGAACCTGAAACCTGTGGCAACGAGCGCCAGAACGTTAGTCACTCGTCCATTCAGGCCCTAATGAAAGGTATAAAAAGGAAAAGAAATCAGTTATATGCCGATGTCATTCACATTTAATATGGCAGATTTCGTAATTCACTAGACTTTATCAAGATTGCACCATAAAAGGCTCCCTAAACAAGTATGAGCGAATAAAAAAATGTTTTTCTGCAGCTTTTCTTAAAAGTAATTAGCCTAATTTGCATTATAAATATGAAAAAAATTCAGAAGTAATTACGTAATTAACCTAAATGATAATACAAAAAAAATGAGAATTTGAAATAGAATTAATACTGATCATAGCATTTTTGTATTTATTAATATATATATATATATATATAATTACCATGGCCGGTACTTACGTATTAACGGTACCTTGGCGGTTTTTAAGTGTCGCCAATCTAACAGCTACTAAGGTTACCAAACCAATAGAATAGATTGGTGCCACTTAAAAACCGCCAAATCTGTAGCTCCGGTTGGCGCGTGTGCTCTTTATTGGCGCAACTGTCGCCAAGGTACCGTTAATACGTAAGTACCCAATGGCCTATCCCGTAAAAAGTCAGATTTCTACGTACGGGTGCTTCATCACAACCCCCATCTTTCCGTGCGACCACATGGGTTCCTGGTCTAGATGTTGCTATCTACCAAGTGGGATAAACGATAATAATTATCGCGTGGAAAATTGGCAAGTTGCCAAGGCAGGCACATTTAAACATAGCGGTGTAAAAAAGGATAATTACATTGAAATAGTTTTAATTCTTAACAGTTCAAATTTTAAATTACATAATATCGAAAGTAAAATTAGACGCAAAAAAAAAATGTCACTATAACAATTCAGCTTTTTATTTTTCCAAGATGACCCCAAACAGCGTTTGTGTGACTAGCACCTCTAACAAACAATCGATTCGTCCGTTTTTGTCTTTAAATCAGATGTTTACCTTTTAATCTAACGGGTAGAACTATACATTATGAACAGAATTACCCAAAATATACCATAAATATTTTTGGCGATTTCAAGTCTAATTTCGTGGGATAAGAAATGAGAGGATTAAAATATATCAGAGGATGGATATTATAAGACAGCAACGATACTTCAATTTCTACGAAAAGTCCCGTGACCCTGTGAGCTATGGGGAACCCCTCATTTTCTTTCTGGGGGTTTATTGATTTTTATATACTTTTATTTCTCGTACTTTATATTTTCTAATTGTCGTTCAACTGTTAAAATAGTATGGTCTATTTCATTTATTATTTATCCATTTCTTTCCTTTTCTTATTTATCCACCTTATTATTTATTTTTATTTTTTTATTTTATTTATTTTCATTTTATTTATTTATTTTATTTTTGGTTGTCGGAAATTACGTGCAACGGCTCCTTCCTTTTAAAGCTGAATTTGTGATTCATCACAGACAATGAAATCAAGAATTTCGAGTTGTTGTATAAAGTCTAATCTTCACCCTTGTTCCATTATTTTGTCTTTTAACAACATTTGCATAAACTGAGATAAAGCAGCAGCAGCGAGCACAAATATCAAAGTTGCAAGACTAAAAGGATTAAAAACAAAACATACATTTTTTTTTTTTAAAAATACTTATGGACATGTGTTTGCTTAATCAAATCATCGCTATCATCATTGGCGCCGTCTGTCTACTGGCAGATTTCGAGACAGGAGATGTTGCCTTTTTAACTGGGTAGTGTTGTCAGCCCTACGCCTAACGCTCTCATATCAGGAGCATGATGGCAGAGGTGATAGTGCTGCAGCGCTCGGTACGACAGGTTTTGGATTCGAATCCCGACAGTACTCTGAATGTTTGTAGTGGTTCGCAATCTACTTTAAGCCGTAGATCTAGGTCCATATGCCCGTAGAGCGCCACACAGCCTAATTAAGACTTCTCACACATATCATTGCCAAACTGTAAAGAGGCAACTCAGCTCTAGGCACAGTGATGTGGTGTGGTGTGGTGGTGGTAGTAGTAGTAGTCATATTAGACCGGGATATACAGGTTAAAGTGGATTCCGAACCACTACAATCGTTCATAGTACTGCCGGGATTCGAACCCGAAACCTGTGGTACAGAGAGCTAGCCACTCGGGCATCAGGCCGATATGAATATGTTATATATTTGTTTGATGAAATGCTTCAGCGAATTATGCTTATACTAAAGTTCCGATAAACGATAGCTGCGAATAATGCTCGATTCCGGAAATAATTAACTAATTACCTACCATCTCATGAAACAAAATCAAAATCAATGAAATAATTAAAAAATATTTATCGTATAACTGTAAACCCATCAATAATACAGGCAATATCTGTCCTATATTCGCAAGAATATTACTTTAAAATCAAAGTTCATTTTTGAATACATGGATGCACACATAATGTGTTTTTTTGATACATTGGTTTTCACTACTGTGGCCATTATAAAATAAATATATTTTATAAAAGTGTGATACATCTCACGGACCGGAAAAATATTTAAGGCGGGCCGCGGGTTGGCCACCCCTGATCTACCATCTCACGAAACAAAATCAAAACTTAGAATTAAAAAACCAAAACATATCCGTTCATATTTCTATTGATTCCGAATCGAATCTCGTGTGCTAAAAAGAGATGAAAACTTTTTTGCAGTAGTAAAAACAGTCACGAAAACGAATGGGGAAGCACTTTTACTCACTGACCTAAATTCGGCCGCGTGCAGCAGCAGAAAGAGAGAGAATCGGCTGCAGCACACACGCGAGAAGCGAAAACAAACGGCGGCATTTACATAACGATTAACGCACCGCCGCAGCTGCAGAACAAAGAGCGGCGGCTCTTGGCGAGCTGTGTGATTCGCGTTTTAGTTTTTTTCTTCCCTAACCTTGTATCGAGGCATTGGCGGCTTTCGGTGTCATCAACCAGCTTCAGGGTTGTTCTCGCTTTCGTTGACGCAACAACGCCGCACAAACTCGCTCGTGGGGTGGGGGTAGGGGGGAGGGAGAAACTGGACGGACCGATGAACGAAGAGGATTCGTTTTCGTTATCTCTCTCTCTCTCATAAAAGCAGTTTGACTACAAAATAAGACTTATTTTTGTATGTATATATATACGAGAACGGTGGTAGGGTCACGTTTGACACTGAGGTTGGATATTAAACCGGATTAATGTTTTTAAAACAGAATTCCTTTAAAATGTTTTATATTTTTTATGTACATTTCACCTGAGGGTACATTGAGGGCCTGAATGGCCGAGTGGCTAGCGCTCTGGCGCTCGGTACCACAGGTTTCGGGTTCGAGTCCCGGCGGTGCCATGGTTATTTGTAGTGGTTCGGAATCCACTTTAAAAAGTAGGTCCCGGTCTAATAGGATCGTAGAGCGTTGCGGGGGCATTGTTACTCCGCGTCCGTGGCTTATCTTCAAGTGACACGCGCCCTCTGGGTAATGCAAAGTGAGTACGTCTGTGCAGCACTTGCCTTAAGGCATCTAAAGACCTAGCTGTCTGTGTTTGCCAGCTGCATTAGAAAGAAAAAAAAAATGTACATTTCAAATCTTTATAGTGTTGTAATGAATTTCTAATAACATGAAAGTACATTTCAGTGCTTACAATTATATATATAAATAATAATTGTTTGTAAATTTTTTTTTCAAATTTTAACTTTTGATAAATGTATGTATATAGAATATCCCACAGGACTAATGGCTAGCGCTCTGGTGCTCGGTATCACAGGTTTCGGGTTTCAGTCCCGGAGATGCCATGGAAGTTTGTAGTGGTTCGGAATCCACTTTAAACCGTAGGTCCCGGTCTAATAGGATCTTACAGTGTTGTGGGGCTAGTGTTACTCGCGTCCGTAGCCTATCTTCAAACTACACGTGCCCCATGGGTAGTGCTAAATGAGTAACGCAATGCAGCCCTTGCTTACGGCATAAAGATTAACTGTCTCTATATTGCCAGCTGCATTAGAACAACAACAGAATATTAAATTAATATTTATTTGAAAAGAAATTTCAGCGGATATTTTTTTTTTATGTAGAAAATTTTTTTTTTTACACAATTCCTCTTGAATAAACGCTTTGGTATCACAGACATGTGTGTTGCATGTTTGACACTTGCACTTCTTTCCCTACCACTGATAGCGGCCGGATGGCCAATTGGCTAACGCTCAGGCCTTTGTTCTCACAGGTTTTAGGTTCAAATCCTGGCGGTGGCACGGATGTTTGTTAGTGGCTCGGAATCCACGTTAAACTGTAGGTTCCGGTCTAATTAGCCTAAAGTGGGCAAAAAATGATCGCAGAGTGCCAAATCAAATCTTGAATAAACGATTTGTTTCTGTATATGTTATTCTCTTAATAATAATTAATTATTATCTCTCTTAATAATAATTAATTATTAATCTTGGTTCTCCATTAAAAAGCTAAAAATAAATAAATGATATTATTCTGTGAAATACAGTTCATTTAAGATCATAAAAATTTGTGTTGTTCCAAAATAAAGTAAAAAAAAAAAAGTTGAACAGAATACTGAATCATCACCTTAACTCATTAGTAAAAACTTTATATTATTTATTTATTGTACGAGTATAAGGCTCCAGTCTCTGTCCTTCAAAGTTCAGTGTGTTTATTTATATATGATGTGTTTATTTATATTAATTGCTTATTTTAAATGAAGATTAGAGAGCACTCGTGTCTATAAATAAAATCCAGCCAAATTTTATAAGAGTATGAATGAATTACGATGAAGACTGATGTCGACAAGACGTAAACATGAATTTTTATTTTAACTTAGGCATTCTTTTTTTTTTTTAATGCTCGTTCATATTTACTAGTTTATAAATAAAATTAGAATATTTTTTATTCATTTATTATATTTTTTTTTTGTTTTCATTTAGAAAATTTTGCTAAAATAAATTGGGTTTATTAATTTTATTTAATAAACCTGGCTAAGGCTCATTAATATATACTAGTTTGTAAAAAAATTAGAATATTCTTTTTTGTTTATCTTACTGAATAAGTTAAAAAATGCTTTAGATTGATGGTTTCAGAATTATTATTTTTTTTCACCTCAAAGTCATAGGGACATTTTTTTTTCTTTAAATATTAACTCTGCAACGTTAATTAATCATTAACTTTGCCTTATTTATAACGAATCACTGGACCACATCTGATTCAATTAGTATTTATGGCAAAAAGCAACAGCCCAAAACTTTCAATGCCTTTCAAAAACCACTACTTAAGCATGCTTTTTCCTTTAGAAACGTGAAAGCCATTTAAACAGAGAATCCAAAAACACGATATCCGAATGGAAATAAAAACATTACCAAAAATATCTCTCTTTTTTCAGTAAAAAAGGAAACGCATTGAATTTTTAATACGAAGGTTATTTCTTTTCTATGAAAGGGCACTCCCCCTGCTTCTTCTCGGGGAACTTTAATAGGGGCAATATAGAAAAACTTACTTCATTTTCATTTCTAAGAAAGGGGGCATTCTCATAGGAGGCAGTCGATTTCTGCTCCCCCGTAAATAACACGGAAGCGGCATTAGTGCATCGTAATTCATTCAGAGAAAAGGGAAAACGTAAGAAGGCTTAATGACTGAATGTATCTCCGCCGCCCATTTCTGAGGAAATGCCATCTATTCATCTCTCGCACACAGAGACGCTGTGACGTGGATGTCGGGCCGCACCAATCAACCGCAAGAATTCTGGCGCGCTTTCTGTCATTAGTGGGAGGGAAGAAAGAGAACAAGGCGAATTACGCACTGGTATTGCAAGCAGTCTCGATGCCGCATAGGAAAAGAAAAGGAACGATTCCTCTAATTGGCAATTTCGAATATAAATAGTGTTATCAAGAATTTATGAATATTTAGAAGTAATCGCATTTTTGTTTCTTTGTTTTCGTATGGATTTTGGCTTACTATTGATTGGAAATTCTTTTTTCAACATGGCATTATTATATCATTTACAGTCAAAAGATGGCCAATGGCCTAGCTCTCTGACTTTTGGTACTTCAAGCTCGAATACTGGCGGTGGAATGGATGTTTGTGAGTGGTTCGGAATGTACATTAAACTGTAGGTCCCGGTCCTAATTAGCCTAAAGTTTGCAAAAAATGATCGTAGAACGACAAACCAAACTATACAGTTATAATTTTCGCAAAAAAAATGTTACAGTAATTCAATGGCTTGGTGATTATATGGGATAAATAAGTGTACTAGAAAAGTATGACAGTATACTTTTCTTTCGAAATTAACAAGGAACGAATTAAGAAATCACAAATGTTGTCTACAAGTTTGGTTTGATTTGTCTCTCTACCGTCATCTTGTGCACACTTTGGGCTAATTAGGCTGGGACCTACAGTTTAATCTGGATTCCGAACCACTCACAAACATCCATGCCACTGGCAGGATTCATACCTGATGTCTGTGTTACCAAACAGAGCGTTAGACCGCAGGCCGCGTTGTCTACAGGAGGAAAGACTCAAAAAGCTAATTTAATGATTGAAGTTTCTTATACTTCTTTCTTATTCTAGTGATGTAAAAAAAAATGCTATTTTAATGGGCCTTTATAATTTTATTATTATTTTTTATTATCTAATCAAAAGCTTTACGTACAGAGATATGGAAATTATATTTGCTTTATTTTATAAATTTATTTTTGCAGATTGGGTAAAAAAAGAAAAGTATATTTTAATTAACGATAATGATTTATTAATACTAAAAAAATAAATGTATTTCAAAATGAAATAATTATTAATGAGAAGTTTTTTTACAGTCTGTAATTAAGTATTCATACAATATACCAAGGATAATAAATATTCAAAACGTGAATACTAAAGCATATTATACGTTAGGGTTGCACTGTTTTACATACAAATCTTTTATAAAAAGAAGAAATATAGGTATTAAAAAACACTTTTATGTTCCTAAAGAAAGATTACAGTTTAATTACTAATCATCTGGACCATAAATAAATTACTACTTTCATATTTTATGTAAATTCATAGCTGAAATTATTTTTTTCATATGTATTGAAAAAAAAATTCACAATTAAATTTATATTTAAAATTCTGATCAAAAATAATTAACAATTAAATTTATATTTAAAATTCTGATCAAAAATAATTATCAAAATATTCAGAAAAAATACTCTTGCTTTTTTAATTAAAGCTTTTGTATGAATTTAAATATACAGCAATGAATCGTTTACTATATCTAGTCAGAATACTAACTAACTCCCCGCCACTACAGCCCATGGTAGGCCAAGGCCATCTGCCTACTGATAGATTCCGAGAAATGAGATGTTTTCTTTTTATGGGATAGGGTTGTCAAACTCTACGCCCTACTCTCTACAGTCGTATTAGACCGGGACCTACGGTTTAAAATAACCACTACAAACATACATGGCAGAAACATCCATACAGAAATATAAATAAATACTGGTAAAATTAGTAAATATGTTTCGAATTTACGTAGACCTTTCATTTAGCTATAGATAAGAAAAAACATTAGGAAAAATAAAGAGCCATAAAACTTCTTAAGAAATATTTTCCTAAAACAATAGAGTATCGGTTTTGTGTTAGGTCTATTTGCCCAATATCAATATATGGCGAGTCATAAAATAACAAATACGATAAATACAAAAATAAAATACAAATACGTTCAACAATACCGAGAAAACTTCGTTTATCAGTTTAAAGGAATTCAAAATTTTATTTATTCAGTTATCACTTCATTCCAACTGAATACAAATTTAAGAGTTCCTGTGAATGTGGTTTCACTGCAATAACTATCGTTTTGCAGGAAAAACACAAAGAAGGCGCACAGTAGTACAGAAACAAGTCGGGAAAAAAAAAATCTTTAATTTGGAAAATGCCCCTATCATAATATGTATATATTTTTTGGATTGTATAATGTATGAGGATTGTGTTTTCTAATATTCTTCATAATAAAAATTTTACTGAAAAAAAACAGTAGAATTTTTTTTCCCCCGAAACAAGGTAGTAGATGAATAAAAAAAATTCGAATTGTTTATACATATGAGTCGAAATTGATATTACGAAGTAATTTGACGAATTATTTTAAGAAATAAGTATATAATCTTCCACAATCTTATATAGCGGCCTGGTGTCCAAGTGGCTAGCGCTCTGGTCTTTGGTATCCCAGACTTCAGGTTCGAATCCTGGCGGTGGCATGAATATTTGTTCGTGGTTCGGAATCCACGTTAGACTGTAGGTCCCGGTCTGTTTAGCCTAAAGTGTGCACAAGATGACCGTAGAGCGACCAACCAAACCAATCCACAAACTTATGCAATAAAATATCACGAAAATTCCACATTTCAGAATTTTTTTTTTTTTAATTTCCGGAACCTAGTTTATTTAAAAATTCTTCTAGTATTAAATGTTTTAATCACGAAATTGTCCAAAAAAGCTGCATTCTTTTTATTAAAAAAAAAGTAAAAATGTACTCTTGTATTCCGTACTCTAAATCTTTCATTCAGAAAAATGTTCCGTTCAGAATAAGAAAAAAAAAATGTATAAAAAATATAGAAAGAAGATACTTTGTTTAGACAATTTTTTTTATACGAACGTATATTTTTATCTGCTCTATTTGATTTGTAAAGAATCCGTTACAGATATTATTTTCATGCGATTGTATTTCCTTACTTTTCAAAAAAGGAAAATTCCTTTTGCCTGTATGTGTATGAAGCCTCCCTACCTACACACACTTTTTTTTTTTACCCCGGAGAGAAAAGTATATGAAAATTCTTTTTATGGAAACAATAAGATTTTCAGAAAGACCTGAAGGAAAGATTTCTATTTTTCTGAAAATATACGAATAGTTTCTTTTCTTTTTTTTAAACCTAAAATATAAAGTTACTTCGTTTTTTCAAGGGGGGCGCGTGGGCTGTTAAAATTGGTAAGCCTGTTTATAAAATCCCAGGATTGCTATGTCTCGTGTAAAATATAATGGGATGCTTTCTATAAAATCGAAACAATCTGTCCTTCGTTTTAAAAAAAAATTTACATTTTATTTAAACTTAAAAATATACTCGCATTTCAGTTATTTTAAAATATATGCAATTCGAAGCAATAGCACGCTTTACTGAACTTTTACTGAGTGACTAGCATATTAACAATATCATATTAGAAATATTAGCAGAATGAATTTTTCTGAATTTAAGAATCATATATGTATCAGATATCTAATATATAAATATATTATATATTTATTTATAGAAAAATCAGCTATTTATTTAAATTTAAAACTGCAAACACAACATTCAATTATTTAAAGAAACATACAATTCTAAGCAATAACATGCTTTAGTGAATGCACTGAATTTAAGTATTATATATGTATCAGATACCTATATCCAAATTGCCTACTGGAAGTTTTCCTGATTTTTTCCTGTACGAAAGGCCACCCTTAAAAATAGGTCTCCTTGACGGAAATGCTCACTCGTCATCCCCCGATTATGGGTTGGCTGTCCATGATCTATATAAAAGGGAACACAAAACCCATTATATAATTATACTTTTTTTTTATGCTGGAGCAAAATAGTTGCACCTCTTTTTGTGCTATACTCCAAAAAAAAAAAAAAGTAATTAAATACCAGTTTAAAGAGGCGCACCTTTTTCCAAATAGGTTATAACAAAATAAATTGTGAATTAAGAAATTATAAGGTAAAGGCTAGAATGGCTTTTTAATTGCAGACTAAATTAATTAATGATGATAAATTTCAAAAAAAAAAAAAATAGTGGACTCCATTAAGTTATTTTCGAATGTCAGTTACTTTTGCTGAGGTCATTCACCATTAGACTGACTGGTATAATTATATCTATGTGCAATATTCCCACAGTGGACCAAGGTCGTCGGCTTACTGGCAGATTTCGAGACATGACATGTCTTCTTTCTTTAAGGGTACGGTTGTCAGCTCTACGCCCAACGCTCTAGTCATGGTAGACCAGGAACTACAGTTTTAAAGTGGATTCTCAGCCACTATAAACAACCATGGCACCGTCGGGACTCGAGCTCGAAGTTTGTGGCATCGAGAGTTAGTCATTTAGAGTTAGTTTTTATCTTGCTTATCTGTGGCAAAGACACCTAACTTTCGGTTCGGTGTTATCGAGTTATAAACCCAACTCATTCAGTTTCGAAAACCTAAATTCGAAATTTCACTTATTTCCAAAATCGCAATCACTAGATCTTGCAGTAAATTTTAGGAAAAACGAATATTTGAACAGGGGCCATTTCTCTTTAGTTGCAAATTCACACATTGAACTTCATCTAGCCACCTTTATTTACCAAAAAAGAAGAAAACAGATCGTTTCCATGAAAATCCTACAGATTAGATTGCTTCTTTCAGCGAATCACTCCAGGAATGGGAAGGACACTTTTCGCCAACGTTCCTCACTTACGTAAGGTACCGACACCCATGATGGGCAACTTATCGGCCCTTCTGGAGGCTCATTCCCGGCAACATTATTTCTGCTGTTAGCAGATACCTCGGACACCACAATCTCTGCCCACTGATAGAGGGAACATTCCGAGCAGTGGACAGCAGTAAATAAGACGAGGTCCGGAAACATCCGCAGCAGTGGCGCCAATCATTTTCCCCAAACCCAAAGAGCTTCTTTTAATCTCATTTCGAGTCCTTCTTCGCAATAAAGAAGAAAAAAAACTTCTCCCATCCCCAGAGCCTTTCCCGGAATTGGCCTTATCCCGGCAAGACTCCCCCTGCAGTGGATTTTTATCTCCTTTAAACAAAGGAGGGGGGACCACCAGATGGGAAGAAGTAACGAAGCGATCGATACAACGACCCTTATTTATTTGTTTGTTTACACAAGTTTTGAGGTTTTTGAGTGGGAGACCATCTTACCTGTCTGCGGATTTCCTATAATGAACTCAACAGTGGTGGGGAAAAAAAATTATAAGACAAAGTAGATAACTCGATCAAAATCTGATTTTTTTTAAAACCACACACATCTTTAAAGCAATTTTATTTAAAGAAGCCTGGTTAATATATTAAAGCGTATTAATTAATTTACTTATTTATTATATAGAGTTGTGGCTCTTAAAAAAAAATTTTTTTTAATTGACCCCTAATTTCAAATTTAAATATTTATACGACCCTATAATCGACATGAAGAAAAATTAGAAAAATAATCTTCGTTTTGTTATATAAATGTGGTAAACCATCTTTGGAGTCCTGATAGCCGAGTGACTGGTGTTCGGTGTTACAGGCTTCGGGATCGAGACCCAATAGCACATGGATACTTGTAGCGGTTCGCAATCCACTTTAAACCATAGTTCCCGTCTAATATGACTGTAGAGTGTTGCGCTTAAGGCTGACGACCCTACCTAGTGTAAAATAGACAACATCCCATGCCTCGAAATCTGCCAGCAGGCTGATGGCCCTGGCGCACCATAGGGCTGTTGTGAAACGAAGAAGAGACAATTTTCGAAAAAATATGTAAGTAACTGTCGGAAAATTTAGCCGAGTGCCGCGGCGTAGAGTATAGAAGAAGCAATAATCACTACACTTTAATAATTTAAGAAAGTAAATTTTATTATACATTGTTCGATAGCTCACACATATGAATAAACTCAAACAAATACTCGACACAGTGGACTGTATGTAAATAAAACTCCTTTATTTTGGCAGCCATCAAACTCGAAGATGAACTGACCACACAACCTCTCTCTGGGGTTACACTTATTGAACTCATTTATTTATGAAGCCATCGCTCTCGAGGATGGACTGCCACACAACCTTTCTCTTTGGTTGCAGTTGCTCAACTCCCTTTACTTACATTCTTTCTCTCTCTCCCTGGCCCTCACCCCCCGCCAGACACCCCCACAGACAGGGTGTTTTTCTGGGCATAGGGCGTTGACCTCCCCTAAGCAGGGGGACCTGGGTTTCACGTAACATACATAAAGGTTAAAAAGTAAAACTTTACAAAAACCATACTTTTGGTTTTTAACTTAATCATGATCAAATCATGTTACCTGCAGACAGCCGACTAACGAGCTAACAATACCTAATTTACATATCAATTTATACATCCGTGCCCGACGTCACGACCCATCATATGCCTTCAGCATATGACGTCGGATCCGGATGTAAAACGAAAGAGAAATATCTGCATGATTCTCAATACTTTGGGCAACAGTAACAAGAACCAAAATTCAAATAAAAGTGACTGTAGTGCTAATAATATAGAAAAAAAATATATATTATTAACAAAAAGTTTAAAAAGTTAACTCTCAACATGAAAATAAAAAAAAGACGCAATTCTCCAAATCTTTTCTGGATTTCCCTCCCTTAATGTGTGTAATTCCCTTTCTGGTTCTCTTTCTCCCCTGTGTATGTTAATTAGATCCATTTTAATATTCCGCATATTGCATACATTACGCATACTGTATACATTAGCATGTGCATCATCTTTCATCAGATAAACAATTAAAATTCATAAGTTCATGGTTCCTTTAAATTTCTTGATCCTATTTACTTAATTTAAAATAAAGTTAAGTTATATTGCATGCACAACGCATATTTATACATTATGCAAATTGTATACGTTTCCGCATATTGTATACATTAGCATGTGTATCATCTTTCAGATAAAAAAATTAAAATTCATAAATTCACATTTAAACTCATTGATCTTATTTAATTAAGTTAAAATAAAGTTAAGTTATATTGCATACATTACTCATATTGTATACCTTTCCTCATATTGTACGCTTTTCCGCATATTGCATACATTACTCATATTGTATACCTTTCCGCATATTGTACACTTTTCCGCATATTGCATTCATTACGCGTATTATATACATTTCCGCATATTGTATACAATAGTATGTGCATCATCTATCATCAGATAAAAAACTAAAATTTATAAGTTCATAGTTCCTCTAAATTCATTGATCTTATTTATTTAAGTTAAAGACAAGAGTAATTTAAAGGGGAAAAATTGCCGATAAAATGATCTGAAAGAATACTTAAAAGAAAAAAAGTGTTTTGAAGTGTATCCATTCATCATGGCACATGCATCCTGTCATACGGTTACCGCAACTTGAAGAACCGACTTCCTCTCCTTTTACCACTTTGTTTCGCAAAAGCCCTCGTTCGGAGCTCTGCACGAAAGCTAATTGCCGAATGATCAATAAATAATTACTATTTCCTGTCGTGTCATCAGGGTTTTGTGAACCGTTATTTTTTCAGAGGAATAACGGAAGGTAGCGTGGGAACTTTTATTTTTTACGAGTACATAATTCAGGGTCAACTTCTAAAGTTACATAAAGGGGAAATTTGGTAAATTCGTTTAGAAAAAGGAGTTTCTTTTCAACCTTACATAGGGTCATTTATAATCAATGTTTTCATTTGTAGCTTTTGAAATTACGAATGAATAATATTCCTTTTATGAATTCTTTTGTTGAGGCATGATTGTTTTTACTCAATATGTCCTTATGGAATTTCAATAAAACATATTTTGAAAAAGATTTCAATAGTTTTAATCTTATTTTTTTCACATATTTATTTAGACCAGAAAGGGACGCCATTATATATCATTGATATAGTTAAAAGTGTTTACAGATAAATAAAATTTCTTTTATCTTCAATGGCGCAACAGCCCTATGGAAGCCCAAGACCTCCTGCCACATTCCGAAATATAAGATGTTGCTTTTCTTTTTACGGGGTAGAGTTGTCAGCTCTGTCTACTCCAAACAATCATATTAGACAGGGGCCTATAGTTTAAGATGGATTCCGAATCGCTTTAAATATCCATGATATCGCAGGGATTCGAACCCGAAACCTGTGCTATTGAGCGTCAGAACGCTAGTCACTCAGCCATCAGAACGGAGTCTCTGAATAAAATTTTAATGTCTTGGTTGAACTGAAACATTTAAATGTAAATAATAATAAGGATAATTAAAAGTTTTGAATTCAAAATAAGAAAATGTCTTACAATTTTCATAATTACTTCAAACTCTATGATATAGGTTTGGTTTGTCTCTCTACAGTCATTTTTGCACACTTTAGGCTAATTAGATCGGGTGCTACAGTTTAAAGTGGATTCCGAATTACTACTACAACTCCACACCGCATCACTGTGCCTAGAGCTGAATGGCCCTTTTACACCTTGGGAATGGTGTGGGTGAGAAATCTGGCTGGGCTCTGTGACGCTCTACGGTCCCATGAGACCTGGACGTAGGGCCTAAAGTGGATTCCAAACCACTACAAACATCCATGGCACCGCTGGGACACCAACCTGAAACCTGTGACCCCGGTAGCCTGAGCCCTAGACACTTGGCCATTCAGGCCCCAATTCCGAACTATTCACAAAACATCCATGCCACCTCCAGGATTCGAATCTGAAGCCTGCCATAGGCAACATCGCTAGCCAATTGGCCATCAGGCCGATCAAGTCTATGGATAGCTTGAATCTTTTTAATTAGCTTGATTGTATATTAACGTATAATAATTTCTCTGAATAAAACAGGAAATATAAGTATTTTAAGTGCAATATTATTTTAAATAATTAACAAATTTCCTTTAGTTTTTATAACAAGTGTCTTGTTTTAACAAACTATTGTATTCAGAAATATTTTTCACTTACAATAAATTATGATTTTCCTATCAACATGTTTTCATTTAGGTCTAAGGCTAAAACAAAAAAACAAAAAAATTTTCCACATTCTTTTTCGACATTCATTTATTTTCAACCATTATCCCCACTCTTCTACTTTTTATTTAATGAGAAGGGAAAGAAAAAAAGAAAAAAAGCTTTCCCAAAGTTACTTTTGATAGGTTACTCAAACTTTGTATCGTTTCATATCGACTAGCCCCTCTTCACTTCTTTTCTTCGGTCGCCTAATCGTTTTCTTTGGCCAGTCCAGTGCGACAGGAAGTGAAGGAGAGAGAGGATTTTCGATAGATCTTATCTCCTCTATCCTCGTTTTGTTCCGCAATTGAGCAATGGCCGGCGCATTCCGCAGGAGGAAGGAAGCCCCGTGTGAAGTGAATTGGAAAAAAATTGAAGTGAAGGGAGCGGGCAATACGTTAAGGCCGTTCGGACAGCGGCATTTAGTCAGTGTGGAATGGCAACCCTTAGGAGAAGATTTCGAAGGATCCAAACTTAGTATTTCATTTTATGACACGATAATATTTTTTAATAAATTATTATAAATATACAATTTTTAAATATTACAAAAATTTTATATTTACGAGTTAATTAATAAATAATAATAATTAATAATAATTATAATTAATAAATATACATTTTTTAGAATATCTATTTATAAATTTTAAATATACTTTATAATAATACAATTTTTAATAGTTACTATTAAAGTAATTTTTACAGTTTTATTTTTATAGTTATCACAAATATTTTTTTCTAAACTAATTTTTATTTTTTAGTTATAAAATGGTTATAATATATATTTATAAAATGGTTATAATATATATTTATATATTATGCTTTATAATATTTAAGTTATAACAATTTTTATAATTTAAATATTATAAAACAATAAATGTTATGAGTAATTAATAAATTTAATTTTAATTATTATTATAAACAATTATATATACTATAATTTATGTAATGCTATTTAATTATGATTTTAAAATTTATTTAATGTTATTTAATTATAGTCTTAAAATTGATTAAATATTAGAAAATATTTAATTTTTACAATTTAAAAAAATTATATATTTTTTTTTTCTATTCTACCTATAAATTTAAATATACTTTATAATATTACATTCTTTAATAGTTATCTCTAAAGGAATTTTTACAGTTTTGATTTTATAATTATCACTAAAAATATTTGTTTCCAAAATAATTTTTATTTTTTATTTATAAAATGATTTTACTACCTTTACAAGAAATTTTCTAGTGTTCCAATAAAAAAATCAGAAAGAAAGTATTAAAAACAATAAATGATTAAAGTTGCAAATTTTATAAAATATTCACTGAAGGTTTTTCTTTTTTTGCAACTTAAATTAAAACTCTTTTTTGATCAACAAAAAATATCCTTTTTCTTGTTATCGATTTTCAGTGTCATTGAATATTTAATACAACGTGCCATTTTCCATTCTTTTTGAAGCATTGAAAAAAGAAAACAAAAGCCGTCGATTGCAAAGCAGAAATTTGGGAAGTGATAAAAATAAGCCGAGACATGATTGATTGTGCCGTTGAAAAAGCTATTCTAGATCGCGTCAGCATGAATAACAGGGATAACCTTCTGATTCACCGTTGTTCTATTCTTTTAACGTATTATTCACACAATGATTGCGACATTCAAGATCGTTACTATGGCGATATCGAATCTCGCTTCTATTCAAGAAAGACCAATTTTTAAATAGTATAATTTTTTTGTAGGCTTTTCAGGATATGAAAAAATTGTGTATATCTGGTTTTAACGCTAATCAGGTAAAAGGAAAACGATGCATTTGAAAATAAATTAGAATTTTTGTTAAATATACACGTGAAAAATAAATAATACATAACAAGATTTTGTTGTTGTTGAGAATCGCGTGGATGGGAAACATTTTGTTGTCGTTGTTGGACAGCATATTTTAATTATGCACGTCACGAACAATACATTGACAGGCGTTAAGGAGAGGACAATTTTAGAGGTTTTGGAAAGTTTTAGGTTTGCTTTAATTTGATTTGATTTGGTTTGGTTTGGTTTGACGCTCTACGATCATTTTTGCACACTTTATGCTAATTAGGCAGGGACCTACAGTTTAATGTGGATTCCGAACCCCTAACAAACATCCATGCCACAGCCAGGATTCCAACATGAAGCCTGTGGTACCCAAGGCTAGAGCACTAAATAATTTGCCCTCAGGCCACTGGAAGATGTTTAGGTGTGGATTGTCGCTGTACACTTATTTGACCGGGACCTACTATTTAACGTGGATTTCGAACCCCCAACCTAACTCCCCCCAGTTTAAAGCAGATTCCGAAACACCAACAAACATCCATGCCACCGCCAGGATTCGAAACTAAAGTCTGTGATATCAAAGGTGTGGTGTGGTTTGTTCCTCTACGGTCATCTCTATTGCTCTACTTTAGGCTAGTAGGCAGGGACCTACATTTTAACGTGGAATCCGAGCCACTAACAAATATCCATGAGAAGATTTTAAAGAGAAATTGCCATGCATTTGCTTATCGTGTGGGAGAAAACTCGGAAAACTCCCATCAGGCTATCGAATTTACCTACATAACCATCGAGTCACCTAGTTTCTGAAAGCAATGACAGCAATGGAATTTAACCTGCTACTGCCGCATAATATCACTGGACTAAGAGTCGAGCACTAAAACATATCATTGCTCATCAATTCCAGGGTTTCGGTAGTGACCTGATGGCCAATTGATAGCGCTCTGGCCATTGGCACCACAGGCTTCAAGTTCAAATCCTGGAGGGTGTCATCTACGTTAACTGTTGGTCCCGATCTAATTAGCTTAAAGTGTTTGTACTCTTTATGACTGTAGAGCGACAAACCAAGCCAGGGTTTCGGTGGGGCTGGATTGATCGCGTGTCTAGCACTCGGTGCCGCAGGTTACGGGTTTGAGTCCCAGCGATGCTATGGATGTTTGTACTGGTTCGGAATCCATTTTAAGCTGTACATCCCGGTCTCATACGACTGGAGAACGTCACGGAGCCAAGTTAGAGCCTTCTTCTTCAACCATGAGTCCTACAGGTTCGTGGGCTTTGTCTAAATATCTACCAAATGGGGATAAGAAACAACACTAAGTTTCGAAATATCAGAATTAGCTGTTTAAAATTTAAAAATAATTTTTTTATTATGAAAAAAAAATTATCATAAAATAAATTAATTCATGATGACTGTATATAAGGACAGACTCGCGATATTCCTTAGCTAAAGGCATTGGGAAATAATATGTATTAATAATGTAATAACAATCGATGCTTTGTCCCTGCAGCATCAAGCTACTGTTTATTGAAGGTCGGCATTTCAATTAGACCGGGTATTGAAATAGCAGCATGGATAATTATAGAGTAGCTCTTCGCGACGAAGCATGATTCCATTTATGATAATAACATCTGCATAATAAATGCAATTGCTAACACTGTAATAGGCTAGGAACTCTAATAGATGATCATTACCGAATTAAAAAATATGTATTTATTAACTTTATGTTTTTCTACAGCGAGTATATAACTTTGCTTAATGAGATTAGAATTCGAAGCAAATATTTTAAAATATTGATTTTAGTTATTCTTATCCTTTAAAAGCCTAAGAATACGTTTTGTTATTTCGTAATTTATGAACAAAATTTTTTTAATTTCATTAATATAGAAAAATTAATAAATGAATAAATAATAATTTTCGAGCTATTTTCCAGTTTAACGCGAAAACTTACTACATAATAGTACTACAGTTAGAAAATACTTTGGAAATTTATCAAAACTTAAATTTTTATGTCCTTTCACTTTTTTTCACCTTATTAACAAATAAGGATCAGCAAATAGTTTCATAAAATAAACCACGATAAATCCTTAGAGTCTTTAATAAGCGACATGAATAATGTGCATGAATTGAAATGCAACCATACTACTTGTACTTTTTTACTTTTTGTTATAAACACTATAGTAAAAGTAGTAAAAAAAATAAGTTGTATGATTGCATTACAACTCTTTAAACATAAATATTATTTTTTTAAAACAAATTTCGTCGGAAATAAAAGTAGTAGTGGCTAATCTGAGGTTAAATAATGGAATGGTGGCGATCTTTAATCTAAATAAATTCGTAGTGACCTGAATTTTAACGTAGAGTAAAATAAACGTAGAGTAAAATAATTTAACGTAGAGTAAAATAAACATGATAATTCATATTATTCAAACATACTAACTCCCCATAACGAAATAATTGTTCCTGGTGTAGACCAATAAATAAAAGTTATAACCTATTTTTACACTGCAACTCGATATAACATGTGCTTTTTCAGAAAAAAAAATTTACATAAAAACGAGTTTAAAATTATTTATTGTTGTTTCTTATACCACTTGGTGGACAGTGGACCAAATCCATGAACCCATGCGGTCTCATGGAAGGAAAGGGGGTTCTATTGTGATGGAGGATGGAGCACCCGTTGGTAGAAGTCTGGCTGAGCTCTGTGTCGCTGAAGAAGGAGCGCAGTGCCTTCCAGGAAGACTTTTAGAAGGAACTATCAGCATTTTAGTATCATACGGAAGAAAATCTGAAAACTCCCACCAAGTAGTCCGACTCACGAAGCAAGCTGAACATCCCAAACGCCATCGAGTCTCCCGTTGTTTGAAACAGTGTCTACAACAAAGCCGGCAGCAAATTATTTATTATTAACGTAAATTTTTTTTAACAATACCAAAATAGTACAATAACCAAAGTAATTCTTTATTTACAATGTTAAATTATATGACTTAATTTTAAATCTCATTTTAAAAATTCGAATTACCACTGTTACAAATTTAACATTAAAACTTAGATTAGCACTCTTCTGTTTTGACATCAAGCATTTCTTTCTCTATATTAGTTAAACCTGTCATAAAAGGCATCAGTTCAATTTGGCTTTTATAAATATATATATATATATCAGCCAAACAGTCCAGTGTAGATAAAGATTCCATACAGCTTCTCCTTTGTTTACAACCATACGCGACGTGTGATGAAAATTTACTGTACTTCTTTCATTTTCAAAAAGCCTTAAGCAACATAGCAAAAAAAAAAAAAATAATAATAATAATAATAATAACATTAAAATACACAATAGTCTCAAATCAAAATATAGTATCCAAAAATAAAAATAGAAAGTATTTCACATGATGAAATTCTTTCCGATACATTGTAATTCACTGACCACAATCAGGATTTACTCAAGACCTTTAGTTGAATGCGACGGCGTAAGTGGCGTTCAAGGCCAAATCCTCTCCCTCGACTTAAATGGACGAGATTCTTTGCCTGATTGAAAAATACCTCAATTTCCGACAAAGAGCCAGGTAAGTGTACAGGTGTCGAGGCCATTCCGTCAGAAAAGCCATGTGGGTAACCACCTCCGGATGCTGCCGATCGAAAGGAAAAGAAGAACACTCTTTCCATGCAGGCCGAATCAACGACCTCGTCCTTGGCCTTGAGAGGAGGATTCGAGGACACTCTCTCTCTCCATCCTGCCAGTTGTAGAAATTATTCATTAGTGAATGAATGACGCAGCAGCTGATGGATGGGCATGCCGTGCGGTGGGTCTTCCTTCGGCTCTCTGTTCGGCGAAACTGGAAAGTCTATCTTCAAACCTACTACTCTGCTGGCGACAGTTGAGTTGCGTGTAGGAGTTAAAATTAGCACTTCGCCTTTTGTTGTTGTTGTGGCTAATATATCGTATTCTATTCTGGGTCAATGAGTTTGCAGCTCATGCTCATACCCAGACTGTTGTCCTTGATTTAAAATGTTTTGCAAAGGTTTAATTTGATTATTATGACGTGGGTACTTCGATAGATTTAAGGATGTCAATAATGTACTGATATTCTAAAAAACTGTAACTTAATTGCATAACTGTTATAACCTACTGTTAGCGAAAGTTAAAAGTTGCGTGTAGGAGTTAAAATTAGCACTTCGCTTTTGTTGTTTTTGTTTATTGTTGCTTTCTTTGTTGTTGTGGCTAATATATATCGCATTCAATCTATTAGATCAGGGGTGTCCAAATTTAAATGGTTTGGAAGGTTTAGATTCTTTATTACGACGTGGGCAAAACCGTTTAGGATGCCAGTAATGTACTTTTTCTGCCATTATCTATAACTGGTTTGACTAATTGTTGTACGCGCTTGGCGACATACGCTTTAAGTTCGCTGGTTAAAATTACTACAATTACTTTTGTTGTTGTTGTGGCTAATATATCGTATTCAATTCATTGGGTCAATGAGTTTGCAGATCATGTTCATACGCAGACTGTTGTCCTTGATTTAAATTGTTTTGGAAAGTTTAATTTGATTATTATGGTTTGGTTTGTCGCTCTACGATCATCTTGTGCACACGAGGTTTAAAAAGACCAGGACCTACAGTTAAACTTGATTAATATGACGTGGGTACTTCGATTGTACTGCTATTCTACAAAACTATAACTTATTTGCATAACTGTTGTAACCTACTGTTGGCGACAGTTAAGTTGCGCGTAGGAGTTAAAAATTAGCACTTCGCTTTTACTGCTGCTTTTGTTGTGGCTAATATATCGTATTCAGTCTACTGGGTCAATAAGTTTGTAACGTGCTTTGCAGTTCATGTTCATACTTAGACTGTAGTCCGTGATTTAAATGTTTTGAAAATATTAATTTGATTACAATGACTTGGGTGCTTCGATGTACTTAAGGATGCCACTAATGATATTTTAATGTACTGGTATTCTACAAAACTATAACTTATTTACATAACTGAGAATACTGTCGTTGAATACTGATGGCGACAGTTAAGTTGCCTGTAGGAGTTAAAATTATCACTTTCCTTTTATTGCTGGGACTAATATATCGTGTTCAATCTACTGGATCAAAGAGTTTGCAACATGTTTTGCAGCTCATGTTCATGCCCAGACTGTTGTCCTTGATTTAAAATGTTTTGAAAGGCTTAATTTGATTATTATGGCGTGGGTACTACGATATACTTAAGGATGCCACTAATGAAAAGTATTTTGGTAAGAAACTCAAACTTAAGAAAGTTCGTAAAGAATTCCATTCTTTCAAGTAAGATTCCGTCTATGAGCAAACAATCCATTGTTGATATCATTTCGTGTATGATCAAACAGCTCATAACATTCGATATTTTTATGAATCCCCTACTATTCATAAAAATATTTTGGTAACACACGAAACTCTTGCTTTTGAATGATCGTAAAGAATTCCATTCTTTCAAGCAAGGTTCCTTCTATGAGCACTGTAGTCTTCCGGCTGAAGTGCAGAACAGAACTGTCTCGAAATGCTACAAATGACTTTTTGGGTAAGTAAGGAAATTCGAAAACCTATCGAAAGGAGGAGTAAAAAAGAGAAGTTAGTGAGAAAAGAGAAATTTCTCGATTGAACAAGATTCTATTATTTTTAAAGAGAAGAACCCAATCCTTAGAAATATTTTTGAAAACATAAATAAGGAAATTGAGTTATTTCATCATCGTCATCATCCATAGTACGACAGCCTAGGGTGGGCCAAGGCTTTCTTTTGAAGATATTTCCATGCATTTCACTGGATGACAAGGGTCCTCCAATTCTTAGCCTTTAGTACAGCAAAATCTTTTTCAACTCCATCTATCCATCGCAAACTTGGGTCATCCTCTTCCTCTTTGTCCCTGTGGCTTTGCCAAAGCGAGCCTTTTTGCAAGATTTAAATTATTCATTCTAAATACATGAGCAGCCCAGTTTAATCTGTTGGTCTTAATAAATTTCATAGTATCTGGGTCTTTATAGCGTTTATAAATGTCTGCGTTGTACCGTCTTCTTCCAACAATCACTTTCCCTAACCCCTCCAAGAATAGCCCTTAAAATCTTCCGCTCAAATATACCCAAATGGGGTATCAGATCAGATCTTGCCAAAATCCAAGTTTCAGAGCCATAGACCAAAATAGGTCCAATAAGAATTTTATATAACAAGAATGGGTCCCCTATTATCAATAAATGTATTTTGATAAGACACGAAACTCTTACTTAAGAAAGTTCGTAAAGAATTCCATTCTTTCAAGCAAGATTCCGTCCATTTAGTTTTCCAGCTAGTAGGAAACTGTCTCGAAATGCTACAAATGACTTTTTAAGAAAGTAAAGAAATCGGAAAAAACTATCGAAAGTAGAAGGAAAAAAAAAGAAGTTAGTGAGACAAGAGAAATTTCTCGATTGAACAAGATTCTAATGTTCTTCCAAATGCACACCCGGGAATTGGCAAAAAGAAAAAAAAGGAGGATGGTTTCTTGTGGTCAAACTATTTCCTCCGCGCTCCAAACCGCAACCGGGGGTCTATTTTCGCAGTTATTCCCAGCAGGAGCAGCTTTCGAATGTGTCGAGTCCAGAAATCCCCGGACAGCATATCCACAATGGGACTTCTCCCGGAAAAAGTGGGATTTTTTCTTCTTCTTCTGGAAAAATAAAGAATTAATCTTCCGGAGCGTCTTAGAGATTACTTAGGCGTAAAGCCCCCTTTTCTTTCTCCGGGGCAGAGTGGATCTATTAGTAATTAATTTCAGGGATTGCGTCTGTCACTACTGGAGACGGGATGGGGCATTGTTATTCCGTCCCTGGCAAAGGGATGGGAGATCTGGAAATGGAGATGTATTAAAATTGTAAGGGTAGATGCAGAAAAGGATGAGAAGAATATTCCTGATAAAACTAGATCTTTGCTCTAATTTCGAGAGCAAACTGCTTTAAATTCATTTAGTTATTCTTAATAATAAATAGAATTGTTGTTATTTAATAGAGCTTGACTTCTTATAGGTATTTTTGGTATTAAGTTTTTCTTTTTTCATCAATACAAATTGATTCATTATAATTTGGAAACAAATTAAATTAGTTTGGAATGAATTAAAGCAGTCTAGAATTTCTTGACAATTGAATTTCTTTTTTATGTTATGAGTGGCCTGATGGTCAATAGGTTATAAGATACTATCATTCATATGTACTTAATTATTATATCAGTTACGAATTAAATTTCTTTTAATGAAATAACTAATTTATCAACACAAACAAATAAAGGAGAAATGGTCAGTTAGCCTACAGACTCTCACCCGGAGAGCAAGTATTCTGATTTTCGGCTTAGAAGTAGAGTCCATCCACGAATCTATAATTATCTTTGTCTTTACATGTCTTAAATATTGAAAACCTGTAATTTTATCTGTGTGTGCGTGTGTCAATAAATCTGTGAGTTCTCCAAACTGTGTCTCAAGTATTTCAACACAACCACACCCAATTGCAATCATTTTGCCAAACCTGCATACTACAGAATAAAAGTATATCTGATCTAGGCAAAGAAGAAATAAATGCATTATTAATGTCGTCCCTGATATTAACTAGCGTCCTGGTGACCAATTGGGTATCACAGGCTTTGGTAACACAGGCTTCAGATTTTAATCCGGGGGGTGGTATGGATGTTTGTTAGTGGTTCGGAATCCACGTTAAAAGGATCCACGTTAATCCACGGAAGAGTCTAGCGCTCGTTGCCACAGGTTTCGAGTTCGAGTCCTAGCAGTGCCATAGAGGTTTTTTAGAAGTTCAGAATTCACTTTAAAACGTAGGTCTCGATCTCATATGACTGTAGAGCGTCACGGAGACCAATCAGACTTCTTCTCACCCACATCATTCTCAAACTCTAAAGGCGCAACTCTGCTCTAAGTACAGTGATGTGGTGTGGTGTAGTAGTAATCCACGTTAAACTGTAGGTCCCAGTCTAATTAGCCTAAAGTGTGTATCAAACGACAGACTATAATGAGCGACTAACTTAACCTAACGTGATATTAGTTTCCATGATAAACAATACTTAACGCATACTTTCATGACAAATTTCTTATATTAAATATTTAAAATTTTTGAATATAAATTCACTTAAGTTTGCGATACTTTTTTTTTTCACAATTTTTTTTTTCCCAAAATAGTCTAACCTGTAACCCATCCATTACGTTGATGGCCAATCCCACCATCAAAGAATAAGCAATTCCTTAGCGACTCCTTCCCTCCCTTACTAAGAATCCCACTTCACTTTATCTCCTTTACCTACCACCTTTCCTGCAACCGTAAAAACTTCAACGGAAAGATAGCGACGATAAATTTCTCGAGACACGCCAAAAACCACCCTCGTTCCGAAGATAGTGTCACCCTTAAATCAAAGACCCCATCCCCCTTTCCCTTTGACCAAAACACTTTATATATATTTCAATTTATCGCTTATATCGGTTGACAAAAAAAGAAAGGGACAGAAAAAAAAACATTCAAAATCCTTTTGTTTTCTTCGCAAAAAAAAAAAAGCACGGGGTGGGTGCTACAAATGACCTCATTTTACATCGAATGGGGGGAGGGCTTACCGCACCAAGGGACAAAAGAAAAAGGCTGGTACGTGCTGGGCTTACAGAAGAACTAATAGATGTCCACGTTGTGCAATTGTCGTTTCCAGTAGCAAGAATGTCGGTCTTCTGGTAGAGGAAAATTGGGGACGAAAGGGACACCTGAGACATCCAGGAAATCGTTAGAAGCCCTACATGGAATCGTGTAATTACGATAGGAAAGAAACGAGCACGGAATCATGATGATTACAGTGGCGCAATCCTCATCTCTTTGGATGATGCTTTTTATGTGCGCTGGCGTGTCTGCTGGCCAATAAATGGTTGTAAAATAGCCTTCTAAGTAATTGAAGATTGTGTCAAGTAGCTGTCACATTTGATACCCTATATCAAGGTACCACAGTTGCAATTATTATTATTATCTTTTTTTTTGTGTGTGGTAATTTTTTAGTACCTTACTCGTTTTCTATCAACGAAATACATTTGGTCAGTTTTTAATCTTTTTGTCGTGACCTTTTATTTAGTCAAATTTCTTCACTGGAAAAGTGAAAGAGTTTTTATTGTACAAAGAAATAGATATCGTAATGAAAGTTAGGCAATTTGATATTTAAGATCTTACTAATTGTTACTGAAGGATTCTTAAAATTTATCATTACGTTTAACTATTAAATTTTGTGGAAGCCAAATTAAATTGGAAGTTTAAAGGCAACATTCTGCGACTTGCTTTTATTTCAGGGGTCATACATAAAAGAAATCGCTCCGCCTTTATTTTTTTTAAACGAAAGACTGTTAATGTTTCGTCGAAATTTATTCCATACAGTATATTCGGAAACTCCCACTTCCTTTTGTATATTTTTATGATACTGCATTAAAAATTCTTTTTGAATCTAACAATGCAAGGAGGAAGAAACAACTTTCTTGGTTAGAGAATTAGATATATAGTAATATTTTCACTATTTTTTGTTGTTGTTTTTCAAAATAACTGTCTAATTTGTTTCTGTTCTGTGTCTGTCTTTTCACAGGCATTTATTCCGAAGATATTCCTTTAATTTTGATATCAAACCATTAATAGAACAAACAACTCTTCCTTGTTTAGAAAATTAAATAGATCGTAATAATTTTTTTTTTTTTTTGTGTGTGTGTGTGTGTGTGTGTTTTCAAAATAACTGCCTAATTTCTTTCTGTTCTGTCTCTATCTTTCCAAAGACATTTATTCCGAAGATGTTCAACTGATTTCGATATCAAACTATTAATAAAACAAACAACTTATTTGATTAGAGAATTAGATAGATAGTAATATTTTCAGTATTTTTTTTTGTTGTTGTTTTAAATTAAATATCTAACTTCTTTCTTCTAATTTCTTTATTCTGTCGAATTTCTGTCTCTATCTTATCGCAGACATTTATTTATTTATTCTGAAGATGTTCCTTTAATTTCGATTAATAGAAAGAATTTGCTTAAATGCGAGGATTTTTAGTGAAAAATATAAATGCTTCTATTTTAAAATTGTTTTTGATGAGCAATTAAAGACAGTGACTTTAGCTAAGAACGGTGACTATAAACTTCTTCCAAGAAATGCGAGACTTAAACAATCTTTGATGTAAATAAAAGACATCTTAGGGATTAAAAACCTTTCCATTCTCTATAATTCAACATTTTATAACAACATATTGTCGCAATGTAAACAACTACCTTATGATGAATTTGGACAGCACATTTATGTGCTCCATAAAGATACTTATATGCTCCATAGAGATACTTATAACTTATACGAAGGTCTTCTCGCTATACGATGGAAATCCATTGCTAAACTGTTGACTCCACTCCTATTCAAGGTATATTGAGGTTTGTGGTAAGGGCATGTCGTTGACAGGTACTTTACTTACAATGAAAAATGTGGTTGATGATTGTGGTGATCTAAACTGTTGCTTTCACATAAACCGCAAGTAGTTAATGGGGGTAATGTCTTGGAATTTCGCTCCCTCAGATTAATTCCAGTAACAAGAACTACATGAAAGTTTTTCTGTGATTGTAGTGTGCAGGTTGGGAAACCGGATTGTAACTGATGTGGGGTTGGATTGAGATACTTGATTCACAGGTTCGAGAATTCACAGCTTTATTTATACAATCACAAACACCAAACACATACAATTAAAACATACACAATTTAACACATTTAAAAACATATAATTGTAGATTCGTGGAAGAATTCCCCTTCTAAGCCGAAAACCAGCTACTCGGCTAAGCGCAGGGTGAGCGAAATATACTTCCACTTCGTTTGAGAGTCTGTAGGTCAACTAATGTGCAAGGTTGCGATTACATGGTTACAAGATTACAATTTTTAAAAAGTACTGCCAAGAAAGAGTGGTATTTTCTTATGAAAAATGTTAATGTGTCTCAATAATTGAATCCGGCGTACAGATATTTGAATTCAAGATTGAAAATTTGATTCTTTGCTTTAATGGTAAAGTAAGAAATACCCTCTGCTAGAAATATACAAAATGATTTCAATATCTTTAAGAATAGTTGGCGAAAGTTAATACAGAAATTTTTCAAGTATTTTATATGATCGTGACTACAAAAATTTAAGTCATAATTAAATCGTTTGCGTCTAAATAATTAAACTCATCGCAAATTTTTCACTCATTTTCCAATGCGAAAACGGACTAATTAACTTTTATCGAAAGTAAACAACGAGAAAGCAGTACATAGTTTTATAAATAAAATTAAAAAACAATAAAGAGAGAAAAAATAGTATTTATACTGGTCTAAAAACAGAATCGAAGTTGGTTTCTCACATCGATTCTTTAAACGCAGCGAATTACAGCAACATTAAATGAACGAAGTTACTTTACATAATTAATAAACAGCAAGTATGTCGTTAAAAATGTAGTTGATGATTGTGGTGATCAAAACTGTTGGTTCCACATAAACCACATGTAAGTAATGAGCTAACGTCTTGGAAATTGATTACTGATTGTTTCTTATCCCACTTGGTCGACAGTAACATCTAGACCAAGTCCAAGAAACCATGTGGTCTCATGAAAGGAGGGAAAAGGGCTCAGCTTCTGTTGTGAAGGAGCACCCGTAGGTAGAAGTCTGACTTGACTCCGTGACGCTGAAGAAGGAGGGCAGTGCGTTTCAAGGGGATGGGGACATTTTAGGCGGACTACCCCGCATTTGCGTATCGTATGGGAGAAAACCCAAAAAATTCTCATCAGGTTGTCTGACTAAAGAGGCAAGATATTGAACATCCGAAACGCCATCGAGTCTCCTCTTTTTTTTTGAAACAGTGGATGGAACCTCAGCCCTAATGCCCACCTGCGGCGTGCATTGACACTGAGCCACGAATCGGATATGCAACTATCCAACAAATGTAAATTATTCTATCAATTATACCTTTAAAGTCTTTCCATCTAAATTTGTATTTTTTGATATCAGCTAGTTGCTCATAAAAATGTAATCAAATAATTTCCCAACTAGTGGCAGTAAGAAAAATAATAACTATCTTTAATTTAGTTGCAATAATAATTTAAATAAAATCCAAAATTGCATTCAGTAAACTATTACCTCCGTGAAATAAAGCTTTGATTGTATGCAAATATTATTTTCAATAAAATAAACTAAACAAAAAAAAAAAAATATTTTTTTAAATGCTTAATAGATATTTTTCTTATAGATAAAAAACTGAATGATACTGTGATGACAAAAATTCCTCTTGAATAAAAAATAAAAATAAAAAAAAAAAATAAGGGGACAAAGGGAAAGTCAACAATGACTCGTAATCGGAATGGAAGATAATTATTAGTCGGAAAAGTCTTTCAAGAGTTACAGACGGAAAAATTCAGAGACATTAATATATTTGGATAAGTTTAAAAAAAAAAATCAACAATAGAGAGGAGAAAAGGTATGATTACTTTTAAATTCATGGCCAAAAGTGCAGAACGTTAATGACAGTTTCTTAAAAAAAGGTGGGTTTTTTTAAGGGTCCTTTTTTTAAAAATCTCACGGGAAACCTTTCTTTGTGTGGAATTCTTAGAAAACTAAATAAATTATTATAGACTGAGGCTGGAATATAACATTTTAGTTTTTCTCAGAAAATAAATCTTGTCCCCCTTCGACAAACATCCAAACAAACCATTAACTTAAAACTTTCGCTGAAATGCGAGAGCTACTGCTTTCTTTTACCTTTGTGTATAAAAATGAAAAGAATAAAAAAATCTTCAAGGTATTGTCTTGCTTGGTACTGCTACACTGATTTGTTCTTATGGGATTTTAATTTTTGTAAAAAAAAAAATTCAACTTTTGAACAGATTCCTCAAAAGAAGTAAAGATGGTAATTGCGCAGAATTTCAAGAAATATTCGTTATTATTTTGTTTCCAGCGGTACTGTGGAATGAAATTTAACTTTGGGGCAAAAAAAAAAAAAAAAAAAAAGTAAAATCTATGATCAAAAAGCCCGACTCTTGGCTCAATGGCAACGTGCGCTGCTAGTGAGCATTCGGGCGGTGGTTCAATCTACTGGCGGCGTTTTTGTAGACACTGTTTCAAAAAACGTGTACACTCAATGACTTTTGTAATGTTCAGCATCTTGCCTCGTGAGTCTGACTACCTGGTGGGAGTTTTCAGGGTTTCCTCCTATACGATATGCAAATGAGAGGTAATTTCCCCTAAAAGTCCATGATTGGTTGTGACGTTGAACACGGATCACGGGTGTATAAAACCCACCAGGTGTATGGGATTTATTGATGGGGAAAGAAAGGGAGAGAAGTCTGTCTGGTTGCAAGCATCATGATTTAATTTAAAACCAAATTATGGTTTTTGTAAGTTTTACCTTTTATATTTAGAATAAAATGTTTACTTTCGTAAATGAATTAAACGTAGATAATTCTTGCTTCTTCAATACTCTACACCACTGCATTCTGCTCAATTTTCTCAACAAACTACACCAGCAGATCCGAATCTGTACGCTCTTACACGCTAATTGCGCACGTTACCACCAGGACTGTATAATATTTTAAGTTTAAGAGATCTTTTAAGATTATCTTATTAATATAGAGTATCTATATTAATAGAATCTTGAAAGAAACAAGTTTTATCTTCTATATTTTTCCATTCAGGCATCAAAATCGAATCAATCGCTTTTAGTTCTCTTAAATTAATAATTAGGTTAAACTGTTATATGATGTATAAGTTTGAAATAAAATCCTCATCCGAAAAAAATTTAAGACATTCGTTTTTCTTGCAAGGGAAACTAATGCAGAATTGTGTAAACTAATAAAAAAAATGCATTCTCGGGGTTTTTTTTTCTCTAATCTAGAAGTTGGTCTGCTGGAGAAACGTGAACATTAAACGCCAAGAACATAGATTACATCAGGGCCTTTAAGAATAAAAGTTTGAGAAAAATTTTTGGACAAAGAGGATTGGAAGACCAAATAAAGAAATTGAACACCTTATCAAATATAGAGACATTGTGAGATGCATCCAATCACAAAGAATCCGCTGGCTCGGGCAGGTACATCGCAGAGATGAGGGAAACATCGTTAAAAGGATTATGTTAAGCAAATTGTTCAACAAGGGGAAGATCAAAGGAAAAGTTGGATGGAGAATTGTGTCGAAGAGGATCTTAGACAATTTGAAATTATTAACGGGAAAAGATTCGCATTGGAGCGAGACAGATGGAGAGCTGTTGTGTTGTCGCTCTGCAGTCATCTTGTACACGAAGGCTAAACAGACTGGGACCTTTAGTTTAAAGTGGATTCCGAACCATTAACCACCAACAAACATCCATTACACCGCCAGGATTCGAACCTGATTGGCAACTAGGTTGCGCTGTTGTATTAGAGGCTCAGACCTGTACAAGGCTGTAATGCCAGTAAAGATTAGTTTGGTTTGGCTTGTCGCTCTACTGTCATTTTATGCACACTTTATGCTAATTTGACCGACCCTGCAGTTTAACGTAGATTCCTAACCACTAACAAACGTCCATGCCGTCGCCAGGATTCGAACCTGAAGCTTATGGCACCAAAGGCCAGAGCGATAGCCAATTGGCCATCTGGCCACCGCCAGAAAAGAAGAAGTTGGCCGAGAATAGAAATAATTGCGGAAATCTGGAAAGAAGGAATGTAAAAAATGGTAAACAAAGAAACTCTAATTCCAAGTTTTTTTTTTTTTTTTTTTTTTTTTTTTAAATATTCTTTATTCCCAACAAGCCCCCAAGATATTTTTTGGAAACTGGAATTTGAATGAGAAAATGCTGTAAACAGGCATTATTCAAAACCACCACAGTCTTTGCGTTTTACAAATTACCAAGTTCTTTCCTTTTCTTTTTAGTTTTCTTTTTACGAGTGGTGCGAATCATTCTGAGCGGAAGAACATGAATAAAAGGGAGATTCCTCTGAAACGAGGAATGCATAAAAAAAAGGAAGTTTCTTTACCGCACCTCTTAAGGTGATTATCCCGAAAACATTCCTTCTTCTCCAAAACAAAACTAAAACTCCTCTTCTTTTATTAAACACCCCCTCAGTTAAGGACTAGACTAAATGCATGATTTATCCAACCACAATTCCGGAAGTGCTACCGTTAAAACAGAACTAGCTGCCCGCCGAATAACGCCTTTCTGAACACCCCCGGCGCAAAATTATGCCTGAAGGGGAGAGAGGGAGGGATGCATTTGAAGATTGGCAAGAATCGTTTGGCGATGCAATATATTCGTCACGGGGGATTCCGAGTGCGCTGCTGCCTGGGAGCGCGATATCGATTAATTTATCGATGCCGGTTCATTTACCTGCCGGCTCGCAAACACACGGGTACAGTGAGTAACATAACTGAGTCGATCCCCGGCCGACTCAAACAAAGGAAATTATAACTGTTCCGTTCTCTAGTCGAGCAAATATCGTGTCGCGACGTGTCTCGCTTCGATGTGGAGTGATGTGTCCTCAAATGACAGACGATCTCGATAGGGGTTGTCTTCATTTGAGTTGTCGGGGAGGGGGGGAGAGAGATTTTGTAGCGAAATGAATGCAAAAGAGAATATTAAGGCAGTTTAAAATCAAATATAAATTCGTAACAATTTGAAAAGCTTTTTTTTTTTTTAAATACAAGATTGGGATTGAATAATTTGTATTGGTGAACAACTTCAATATTTTTAGGAATTATTTTAAGAAATGTATTGCAAGTAATTGTTAATAATAAAACTAATTAATAAAAATAACTTTTCAGCGGATTCCATCATGTGTTAGAATGGATGGAACCAAAAGAGCAGACCTCCTGGCAAAAAAAGGAACAGAAGAAGTTCCTGGCCAGTGTCCTGTGCCTCTTGTTTCTTTTAGGAGAACTATAAGGGACTAAATTAAGTCATCGTGTATATTAGTGAATTTTTATCTAACACCAAACGAAAAGTCTGGGAGACAATAGGGGATGAGTGGAAAAAATTGAGTGGAAAACCCCGCAAAGAGGCTGTTGCCAATTTTAGATTAATGACTGGACACGTCTGCGTGGCCAAAATAGGGATTGTAAATTCTGATATATGTGTTTTAGTCCCATCTGCTTGTCTACTCAGGATTGGACTTTTAATTTACAGCAAAATGGGGATGTATGTACTTTTTACTGAAGGGCCAGAGAAAGGCATGTCCTGATCACACGGACTTTTTATAGGGTGCTGCTAGCTTCTTAAATTTTTATCCTCCATACATTTAATTTGTTTTTAAGGCCCTGTTACGTCGAAACTGAGCTTCTCCCGCCTGGGGGAGGTCAACGCCCTATGCCCGGAAAACATCCTGTTTGTGGGGGTGTCTGTCAGGGGGTGAGGGCCAGGGAGAGAAAGAAGGAATGTAGGTAAAAGGAGTTGAAACTTAGCGACCGAAGGAAAAGGTTCGTGTTAGCGGTCCATCCATGAGTTGCGATGGCTGCATAATTCATTGAGTTCAACCCCAGCGACCATCAAGAAAGGTTGCTTGTGGCAGTCCATCCATGAGCGCGATGACTGCATAAATAATTGAGTGTAACCCCAGTGAAAGGTTATGTGGGCAGTTCCATCTTCGAGTTTGATGACTGCCAAAAATAAAGGAGTCTTTAAATGCAGTCCATTAACTGAGTATGAGTCATTATTGGAGTATGCTTCTTGAGTCCGAGCTATCGAACAGGCCCTTTGGTCGTTTTTGTTAAGAATGTATGGTATTTCCCCTTGTTATTTTGATTCGTTTATAGGTTCTTTTTGTTTCTACGGTAAGTGACCAAATGAAAACGCTAAGCGCCCACGGGCGTCTCTGCATAATTTGCAACTGACCTAGACTTTAGTCATCATTTCTAGCAGCAATTACTCTACTTTGTAGTATATTCCACCTTTTTTATTTTTCTTTCTTTTATTTGTATAATTAAATGTTTTTCCTTGTATATTAATTGTTATTTGTATATATTGCTTCTTTGGTACTTAGAGCTATTTTAATATTTTTTCATTATTTCTTTTTCGTATTTAGATTCTTATCTTTTTGTAATTTTTCTTATCCTTTTAATTTTTTATTCCTTATTTTCGCTTTATAATTATACTTGTAAATTTTATATAATATGGGCAGACCTTGATCACTTATTCCTTTTTTCATTTCCATAATATTTAATGTGTTTCTCTCTGCAATGAACTTTATTGTGTACAACTCTGGAGTAAAGGTCGCACAAAGACCAAGGCACTCCGTGAACTTGAATGATGATGATAAGTGACCAAATGTGTAAGGATTGAGCCAATAAAGCCATAGGTAATAACAACATAAAAATAATTAATGCTTACATATGGTTGTTGAACCAGTGCGTTTTTTTCTGAAAACATTAAAGCATAGGAATTGCGATAAAATATTATTAACAAATAACAATGAATACATTAAAACAAATAAGCAAAATTTATTGGGTGTTTTAAAATCAAATGCTCATTAGCAGAAAAGATATCTACCAAATTATATAAAGAAAATGACGCTATTGAATACATAAATTACCGCAGAAGTTTTGCTGGTTGTATTTGTCATAAAAATATATCTACCTTAATTTTTAAAATCAACTATGTTTAATTTGATAAATCGATAGGAGTCAGAATCAAAGGAAGACAAAAATATGAAAGAATTATTTGAAGTGATAGTGATTTCAAAGTTACCAGAATGATTAATCGGAGAGCTTTAGTGCAGACAGATTATGGATGGTTTTTTCTAGCGACTATTGTTCATTTTATGTAAAAACCATAAATGGCAATTATTTTGAAAGATTTTCAGTACTTTAAGATTAAAACACATGGAACTTGACACAAGATTATTTTATTAAAAAAGTGAATTTTTAAATAATAGAAAAAATATTCTATTCAATATTTCTGATTTAATTGCAGACTGAAAGCAGGCCCCAAATTATATTAATAAATAAATTATATATATATATGTATTAGAATAATTTTAATATATATAAGGTGGATTATAATCGATTTTTTTCTGCGAAATAAAGTAGTCTCTACCACCCAACTGTGGAAAATTGTTAATTAATATAATTTTTATAAGATATATAGTCTGCCCCAAAATGTTTTTAATAAAGGGTATAAGGGAATTTGTTTAAAAAAACGATTTGGTACACTCATTCCCGCCATTCAAAGATCTATTTTTAAGTGAAATCGGCTCTTTCATTACCAAACGTTCCAGGACACCCTATTCAAGAACCAGATACATGCAACGAAGGAATGATTAAACTAGAAATTGACATTGAGTTAATGTTTACATCAACCCTTCATAAAAGTCAAATAAAAAAAAAAAATCGCTACATTTCCGTGAATTTATGAGGTACAATTTTATAATAAGAATTAATTTAGAGAATTTTTATTATAAGAATTAATTTAGAGAATTTTTATAATAAGAATTAAATTAGAGAATTTTTATAATAAGAATTAATTTAGAGAATTAATTTTAATAATAAGAATTAATTTTTTGAGTAATTCTAGTACGTAAGAATTACTCAAAAATAAATTAGCTAACTAACTCAACGGCGCTGCAGTCCATGTTGGACCATGGCCGTCCAACTTCATGCAGATTCCAAAGCAGATATTTTCTTTTTACGGGGTGGGATTGTCAGTCCTAAACCCAACGCTCTACAGTCATATTAGACCAGGACCGAGGTTTAAAGCATTCCTGAAAGACTCTGAATCATTAAAAGCCTCCATGGCACAGCAGGGACTCGAATCTGAAACCTATGGCACCGAGTGCTAGCCACTCGGCCATCAGGCTCCAATTAAGCAGTTGTAGCTTCTGATAACAAAGAATTGAAAAATAAAAGAAAAAAAAAACTTTCTGCAAATACTTCAAGTATTAACCATGCCATAGAAACGAAAACAGACACTTTCCTAGTCTACATTTTTTCTTCTACCTTCGAAATCTGACAACAAAAGTGCTACTTCTTTTATTTAATTTAGTTGAAAATTGAACCACTGAATGTATCCAAAATCATGTTGTTGTTGTTTCTTATCCCACTTGGCTGGCCAAGCCCACAAGCCCTAGACTCATGATTGAAGGGGAAGGAAGCAGCTTCTGTTGTGATGGAGCACCCGTAGGTAGAAGCCTGACTTTGCTCCGTGACGCTTACAGTCATAGGAGACTACCTACGGCTTAAAGTGGATTCCGAACCACTGCAAACATCCATCGGGATTCGACAAAAAATGACTACTTCTTTCAGGTCCCAAATTTTGCCAACGGCACGCGGTGTTCCCAGGTGGTAAGTTGCCGCGTTAACTTGAGATCCACTGAATGTAAGGCCGTTGGCTCAAAATCATTATATACTTATATATTCGAGACAAGAGATGTTTTCTTTCATACTAGGTTGGGTTTTCTGCTTTAAGCTCTTCAATCATATTACACAGGCCCCTATGGATTCAAGTGGATTCCGAACCATTACAAGCATCTATGGCACAACCGGGTCCGAAACCCGTGGCGCCAAGCACCAGTCATTCGGCCATCAGGCTTTACTTAAAAATAAACATGTTTAAAGTAAGTTTAGATAGATGAAAAATTCCCTAAATCTTTTAAATTAGGGAATCGTTTTATGTATCTTTAAAAAAAACTGTTCCACGTAAACCGTTAACTCGTAAGTGTACCGTAAATTGTTCCACTATAACCACCTGTTTCCAAAACGAAAATTTAATTTCCGCTGCAAAATCATAAAGTGCATTATTATCTGAAATACTAATGATGATCGGCACGGCATTGTTGTACGTGATACACTATAAAAGCACCGAATTGATATTTATAGCAATTTCCCTACGGGATGTTTTATATTTCCCTGCATCAGCATTTTATAAATCAGTGGGGGGTCGTTTAACGGTGGACCCATAAACAAGCGAGGGAGTTCATAAGGGCCTGGGGAGAAATAAAGGCCAGCCAGATAATTAAGACTCTACAATTCACATTTAACTCTCTTGTCTCTGACTTCGCCGTAAAGCTACCTTGGGTAAATTATGCATATCTAAAGGTTGATCGTTTATTACATGGAATTATCTCTACCACACCACGCATTTATAAAACTGCTAATTAGATTCCTGAACACTATATTCCTAGAGGGGGTTGGGTGTTTCGTTATTAGAATTCGCTGGGAAAATTAGAACTGTCTGGGTAAAATAGGGGGGAATATATCATCGGAAGAATAACCACCTGTACGAAAGCAGAGAAACACTGCAATGCAAGTAAATTGAGTTTCAAAATTATCCTAATTGTTCAATGTGGCCTTTGCTGTAGTAATTAAAATGGATATTTTCTGACTGTTACATATGAAATTCAATTTTCTCGAGAATTCTGGCAATTGTAAGATCCATTGAAACGCAATGATTACAGTTTCAGAAAATTTCTAGTTTAATAAAAGGGGATCTTTTCCTCCCCCTTCCCCTTTAAATGAAACACATACGAGGCTTCAAGTCATTTAATCTTATTATGTATTATAAATCAGTTATCTAATTTCACAAAAAAAATTATATATAAAATAAATAATTAAAATAAAATAATCATCACCATTATGGGCGCAACAGCTCCATCAAGGCTGTTTGCCTACTAGCAGATTTCCAGGCATGAGATGTTTTCTTTTAACAGAGTAGGGATGTTAGCTCTACGTGCAGGAATCATATTAGACCGAATAACAGAGTGTCTAGAGCCGTGGCGCTCGGTGCCACAGGTTTCGGGTTCGAAACCTTTTGGTGCCATGGATGTTTAAAGTTTTTCAGAATCCTCTTTAAGCCGTAGGTCCCGGTCTGATAGGACCGTAGACCGTCATAGAGCCCAATCAGATTTCTTCTCACCCATATCATTCCCAAACAGCAAAGGGGCAACTCAGCTCTAGGCGCAGTGCTTCGGAATCCACTTTAAGGCGTAGGTCCCGGTCTTGTATGACTGTAGAATGTCACAGAGCCCAATTAGACTTCTCATCCACATCATTGCCAAACCGTAAAGTGGCAACTCAACTCCAGGCAAAGTGATGTGGTGTGGTGTATTTGTAGTAGTAGTCATATTAGACCATGACCTACGGTTTAAAAAGTATTCCGAACCATTACAGGTATGTATGGCACCTCCGGGACTTGTAGCGCCTCCAGAGCTCTAGTCACTCGGCCATCAGCCCCCCTAGGCCATATTGTACTATTAAAAATATTCATATCTAATATCAATCTTGCACATGAACATATTATAAAAACTTTTGGGTTATAGGATTTAGTTAAGCAAAAAACAAATTATTTTATTTTAGACTTCAAAGTAATTTTAAATTAATTTTTTGGCTGAGAGTATTTTAATATTTTTTAACAAATATTTTAAAAGTTCAGAAAAATTTAAATAAAGTCGATAGAAAAATAAATAAATTGCACTAAGAAATTACATTCCCGCGTCAGACACACGACTAATATTAGTTCTCTTTAAAAATATTTCTTTACAGTTGCAATTTTCTACCTTTAAATAATAAATGAGCATCCATTCCGATAACAAATCTCAATCAAGGCTGTCCGTTGAAAACAAACATTTGTTTGAATTATTTAAAATCTACAGAATACATTGCGTAAAGCAATTTTTTTTTTTTAATGTGATCGTGTGTCTAACATGAAAGGTAATTACAATGCAAAACGAAACTCTTCTTTCGAGGTACAATACGCACACTGACGGGGCTAACGAACTGTCAACAAAAGAGGAACCGAAATTCCAGTCTTTCGGAATGACTTTTTTTTCATTGGAAATTTAATATTTAATGAACCATCAACAGACACGAGAACGACTTGCAGCATCACAGTTAAATGAAAGTAGCTTTATGCTTTGTCTTCCGAAATAATGAGGAATTAATTGATTTTCCGCTGTACGGAACGATTCGCCTGGAAGTTGAACGAATCGTCTTTTGTTATGACATCAATACGCTAACTTTTGGAAAAGAAAAATAATTTTGTATGGCGTGGTGTTGACATGAATTCGTGGACAATATCGAAATTCGAGAAAACGCACCCAATAGTTAATTAAAGCGGAATGCTTGTCTTTGGAATATTTCAGCGTTCGACAAAGAAACATTCGCATTGTTGTAGCTGACTTTTAGTGGAATTTCTCGTTGGCGTTTGTACTGCTCTGCTCTGTAAAAATAAAGTTTTGTTTGTTCTTCGTTTTGTAAAAATAACTTTTTAATTGAGTGATTTTTCATTGTTACGGAGTGAATAAGGAGTGGCTGATTTGTTAATATTTTGAGTTGGATGGTAAAACTTGTTTTCTGGAAGTTGGATATTCGAGTGGCTTTTCGAAAATGAACGTCTGTCGTTTGTTTCTTTCAGCGTCAAATTCAAAGTTTAAAACAAATTCTAAAGAATTTGATCCGAAATCTGAAGGGTACAACCAAGTTATTTGTCATTTTAAAGATCGAATTCTCATGTGCAAAAGTGCTTACAATAAGCCAGTTAAGATTTTAGTCTTATTTTTGTTTGTCACTACTGTCATTTTTGTGCACACGTGGACTAATTAGACTGGTACATACAGTTTAACATAGATTCCGAATGACTAACAAACATCCATGACACCGCCAGGTTTTGAACCTGAAGACTGTGGTACCAAAGGCCGGAGCACTAGTCATTTGGCTATCAGGCCGCGAGCAAGTTAAGAGGGATTTAAACAATATATATCGTCATATATATATATGTCACGTCTATATATATATATCGTCAGCCATATTACAGAAAATGTGTCCACTTCAATAAAATGTACTGATGCAATAAAGACAAATCTATATAGGCAAGTTAACGAAACAAATCCTTATATTTGATCTATATTATATTCAATGCTGTCTATAAAATATCTATTATTGAAAATTTATGAATTTAAAAACAATTACAAACTTTCCTTTTTCCAATCATTTAAGGCAAACATTTATGATAAGTTTAAAAGCATATTTAGATGAAAAATAATAGTATGTATAGGATATTGAATGAACACAAAATGCATAAGAAATAGGTAAAATCAATTTTTAAATACTAATATTAGTTTAAAACTGATGAACATATATTAAAATGTTGTTCAGCTCTATGTTCTTCTTTTTATTGTAAACAATTGTTTTTTTTTCTTTCTTTAAATCTCTAAAAAATGGAGTTTCTGTCTAAACTGTTTAGCAGTAAGTGTTGAATATTTTTCCAACACTGCAATTCTTTCCATTTAAGATCACAAAAGCCTTAAATACAATGTCCTGTAATTGTAACTTTTGGGTCTTGATGGCCGTGTGACTAACACTCTGGCGCGCAGATTTCGGGTTCGAGTGCGAGCGGTGTCATGGATGGTTGTAGTTGTTTGGAATCCACTTTAAACCGTAGGTCCGGTCTAATATGGCCGTAGAGCGTGAGACTGACAACCTTAACCTGTAAAAACCATCTCCTGTATCGAAATTTGGCAGTAGGCAGATGGGCATGGCCCACCATGGGCTGTAGTGCAATTGAGTTATGCTGCATTTGTTCCTTAAGTTGCATGCTTTTCTTCTTGTAAGGTTGACGCTTTATAAAATTGATTTTGATTAAATATTTTTATGAATATGAATTTTAGAATAACATCTTTTAATTTTCATTATCAAGTATATATGAGTTAAACAACCTAGTAAAAAAAATTTTTTTTAAAGAGGTTTATTGCTTCGCATCATCTTTTCTGAAAGCTGTCTAGGAGATGCCAGACTTGGCCGCACCTAGCCATTGACGCCACGATGTCCAGTAGTGGAACAAAAGAGTCTTCCGAGGGGTGGGAGGGAGAGTAGCCTCTAGGGTCCTGGCCATTCTCCGGACCCTCCCGGCCTTGATCTCTTTCCGATCGCATTCCGCCGAAACGGACGTCCCACTGAAAAAGGGCCACGGGGCCTTGAGCAGGAGCATTGCCACCGCTGCCCTCCGCGGAGATGACACTCCGCGAAGGAAGACGACGGGAACAAAGAAACAGGTTTCTCGGGAGGACAAAAGGAACACCTCTCACTCGGGCATAAATGCCCATCTCTCCTTTCCCTGAGGTTAAGGAGGGCGAACGGTTTTAATTGCGACCAAGGGCAGACAAGTGGCGAAATTGGGGCTGAGGGTGGTGCAGGGAACTGTGGAGGGAAGAGGAGGGGATTTATGGGCAAATTTCACTGACGCCCTCGCAGATGGTGCTCACAGGGTGGGGATTCAGAGGGGGAATATATTACGGTAAAGCGCCCCCAATAGTGTTGGGTGTTTTTTTTTTTTTTTTTTATTTATTGCGGAAGGTATTTTATTCGCATACGATTCCATTCTTGTTTCTGATAAGCGTGTAAAAAAATAACTACAAAGTAGGACAAACATTTCATTGAAATGTCTATAGGTTTGGTTTACGATTGTCTTGTGCACACATGATGTCTACGATTATCTTGTGCACACATGATGTCTACGATTATCTTGTGCACACATGATGTCTACGATTATCTTGTGCACACGAGGGTTGAACAGATCAAGGCCTGCAGTTTAAAGTGTATTCCAAACCATTAATAAACATCCATGCCACCGCCAAGATTCGATCCTGAAGCCTGTGGTACCAAAGGCCAGAGCGCTAGCCAATTGGCCATCAGACCCACCACACTTTATAGGATGCAGTACTTAATAATTTGATTGATGTGTTAACTATAATGAGCCCTGTTAAAAAGGTGACTATTGCGAATGTAGAGGGTACCAAGAAAAGAGGTAGACTTCGCATAAAATAGATAGACTGCGTAGAAGATCTCAAAACAATAAAAATCAATCGTTGGCGGACTGTGGTTTGGTTTGATTTGTCGCTCTATAGTCATGTTGTGCACACTTTAGACTAATTAGACCGGGACCTACAGTTTAACTTGGTTTCCGGACCACTCACAAACATACATGCCACTGAGCGGACTATTGGCGTCTGATCGAATCTGATGGTGGAATCTTGTTCAGACGGCATTGGCCTTGTAACAGGCTATAGTGCAAGTAAAGAAGATATTTAGTAGTTACCATACATATATTTTTTTTAACAGTGGAATTCTAAAAACTGTCGAAATAAATCATATAAACAAGTTATTGTAATTACATAGAGAAGAAGAGATATACAACCTCGGAAATTAATGAGTCATTCTTTTATGACATAAATGAGAGTCATCATTTTTTAATGAGAGTCATTCAACGGGGATTCTTTACATTAATATACTATAAATTTAATTGAATGTTAGACATTCTTATATAAGTCTTGAATACTACAGAATTCTATAACTCATATTAAAATTTCCTTGAATATCTTAAAATCCTAAATCTATTGATTTTCCAAAACAAAAAGATTAACGCAAAAAAAAAAATTTTTTTATTAAATGCAGAAAATTAGAGTAATTGAATCTTAATTCATCTCATGATAAAATGTTGCTAATGAAAATAATACATTCCTTGTAATAATATAAGGAATACGCTGATCATGTCTGATCAGTTTCTTACTATTTTGATCGGAGTGTTTAAACAAAAACACGAGCATTTATGAAAAAAATGTATTACAATTGGATGACAAAAACGTAATAAGAAAATGGATAATGCATCAAAGTTTTTTTTGTTAACACAAAATCTGATTCTTTTTATATTGTTTACATTGCAGACAATCTTTTTTCTTTCTTATTACACATATGGCACGTTGTAATCCATTTGTATTTACTAGAAATCGATCCCCACTTCCGAAAGATGTGGAGAATTTCAATGCGTAATCAGAAAGATTCTCGAAAAGTTTTCCTTCTATTGGTTATTCATGAGATTTTTGTTCTCCCACGGCCATGGACAAAAGTTCTTGGGTAATCTGGATCAGCCTGATCCTGGCAGGAACTTTCCTCCCCATAATAAACCGAACACCCCTGCAGGGTGGATCAGGGGGCGAGCAGCCACCTCACACACAAAGGATCATCGATTTTCAATAATCGTCCTCATGGCAAATCAGATTTGCTGCCACTGTAGGAAGCATTCTCCTGTCTGCATGACGAGTGTCACGAGGTGTTGGATCATTTGGAACAATTCTGGCATCGATCGAACGTTCTGAACGCGTCATTAATTAAAAATTCGCGTTATCCACGCTTAAAGATTCGAATTCCATGATCAGAATTATGATGCAATTTATTCAGTTGGGTGGGTTCACAGTTGTATAATTCCTTCTTTCTAGAAATTTTTATTCAATTCATACAGCTGCATTAGGCTTAAAAGAACTTACAAACTCATCATCATCACCAATAGTACGATGATGGACAAAGTTTGGGAATGATGTGAGTGAAAAGTCTGATTGGGCTCTGTGACACTCTATAGTTATATGAGTCCGGGACCTATGGCTTAAAGTGGATTCTGAACCACTGCAAACATTCATGTTACAGCCAGAATTCGAATCTGAAGCCTATGGTACCAAGGGCTAGAGAGTTGACCGAACCTGGCCTTCAGGCCGCAAAAAAACTATTAGGATATATTGTGAATTTGATAGAAATTTGATATAATCATTATCAAAATCTACTGCGATACATGTATAGTAATTTTATTCAACGCAATAAAAGTACAAACTTTAAAATCATCTCCATTAATAACAAAACAGGCCAGAGGGGGCCAAGATTTTCCGTTGAAGAGATTTCCTTGCATTCCTCTGGGTGGCAAGGGTCCTCCAATTCTTAACTTTCAGTACAGCAAAATCTTTTTTAACTGCGTCTGTACATTGCAACTTGGGTTGTCCTCTTCCTCTCTGTCCTTGTGGTTTTGCCAAAACGAACCTTTTTTACAGGGTTTAAATCAATCATTCTAAACACATGAGCAGGTCAGTTTAATCTATTGATCTTAATCAATTTTATAATATCTGGGTTTTTACAGCATTTACAAATTTCTGCGTAATTTACAAACTATTAGATCAATACGTATCAAAAGATGTATGTTAAGGTAATAATACATTTTATTTTTATGGCATTAGATATAGTTGATAAATAAAAAGTACAGCATGCACAAAACTCAAAAATCATTTCTTTTGTTCCCTAAATATGTAAGTTAAGACAAATTAATGTATAAATTTATCTCCTATGACTGTAGAGGGTCACAGAGCCCAGTCAGACTTCTCACCCACATTATTCCCAAACTATATAGGGACAACTCAGCTCTAGGCACAGTGACGCGGTGTGGTGTGATGTGGTGTAGTAGAAGTATTAGTAGTAGTAGGAAGATTTAATTAAAATTTACTCTTAGGATTAATTTTCTGGGCAAATTAGCTTTAAAACAGTATTTTATGAAATCATTTAATCCATCTGGTCCCAAAACCTTTAAAATTTATTTTATTGTATACACGCGAATAACATATTACAATGAAATGTGATTTGAAAACCGAATTCTACTATTCCGAATTGAATAAATTTAATAATTCTGTAAATAACATGGAAATAATTCTAGACTGAATTAAAAAATGTAGAATGCATTTGATAGGAATCAATTGTAAAAAAACTTACCTCTAGAGTGCAGAAAAATTGTGAGTTACCGCATTACTGCAAATGCTCAGAGGCTTATATCAATATTACATAAACAACCGAGATTTAAGATCAAGAAAGAAAGAAATAAATAACAATATCGATAAAAATATTGTGTTTCTTTTCAAAATACTTTCTGAATAGATATTTTAGTTTTCTCGGGTCTTATTTTCCTTTTATCTTAAAATAAAAAGCTTTTGATATTATTTGCACTTTTCTTTAAAAAAAAAAAAAAAAAAGATTCCAAAGGCAATTTCTTATAAATGGGGAACGAAAAAAATAAAACGAACCATTCTTCTTATTAAAGAAATAGAAGGAAAATAACAAGGTGATAATGCGCGTAAAGCCTGTTTCTCTATTTACCTATCTTTCACATTCTGATGGGATTTTTCTTTTTTCTCCAAATCAGATTTTTTCGAGTAGCTTTAAGCAATAATCATAACAAAGAACTCGCTTTCACTCCAAAAAAATATTTTTCTCGTTTTCTCTTTCGTTAAATAGAAAGTGAAGTGAAGTGATTGTTCCAAAATAGTGTATAACTGCTTTTCCATCGAGTTATACTTCTCTCCGCAATGAGAAATTGGGTACGGATGCAATAATTTCCAAAGAATTCTTGGAAAGATTCACTTTTCTGTTATCTTTTTTTTTGATGTTGTTGTTGTTGTTAAGCTAAAATAAATAAATAATCAAATGAAAAAAGAAAAGAAAAGGAAATGTTTCATAAAATAGATTATGTTGTTCTGTGGGATTCAGGGAAAAGCAAAGTATAAAATCTATCTTGAGAGTGATGCATCACTTGTGTAGCAGGAATTGTAACAAACACAGGAAAACAAATGGCATTTAAATTAAAATAAATTGTTTTCGGTTTTTGTGGATAGACATTTGCGGAGATCAAAATGCATTTGTGGAAAAAATATGGGGGAGCTTTTTTCACAAAAAGTAATCTAAGTAAAACAGGTTTTGCAAGTCTTTTTCACTTTTGAAATTAAATGATATAACAGATCGTAACATTTTTTTTTTTTTTTTTAAAGAATTTTTTTAAGTTCGAAAGCAAAATATAAAAGAAAAGAATCTTTATAAATTTGTTTTCGGGTTGGCATGATAAATCCCTTACCACGAAAATTCTTTCAAGACATACCCTAAAATTAAACTACTCAAAAAACATTACTTTATGAAAGAAATTATTAAAAGTAAATTAAATTTATTTGAAATTTTTAATTTTACTAATGCTTCTATTTTTAAAATAAAATTATTCAATTAAATAATTTTTTCCCACTAATTAGCCATTCACTAAAAAATGTTTTGAACATAACAAAAAAGTAAATTGAAGTTAATTACTAGTTTTAATTTTGAAAATATTTTTTTTTGAATCTAATAAGAAGCAAAATTAGTTCTTTGCTAAGTAACTATCCCATTAAATTCATTTAGTATTTAATGAGATTATCACTTTCTCCGTTGAATAATTTAATTACGGTGTTAATGCGCAAGAATAATTAGTTAACATTTTTACCATTACTTTTTGGTTACAGAGTGTTCAATATATATTAGAAATAACTTCTAGACAGGAACTTCAAAAGTAAAATTTCCTTCTTAACAAATTTTTTTATTAGATTCTTTTTTTTCTAGATAATACTTTATTATTTTTTTCTTTATCTTTCAACAGAATCGACAGAATTTATTGCTCCAATTCATATATGATGATAAACATATTAAATCATTTTAAAACAAGATCAGATATTACTTAAAATAATATAAATTAATAATTTTATTGCACTAATTAACCATTCACAAAGGAACATAACAAAAAAAATGAAGTTAATTATTAGTTTTAATTTTGGGAATATTTCTTGGAATCTAATAAGAAGAAAAATTAGTTCTTTGCTAAAGTTGTCCCATCAAATTAAGTTAGAATTTAACCAGATTAACACTTTCTCCGTTGAATAAATTAATTACAGACATAATGCGCAAGAATATTGTTAACATCTTTACCATTACTTTCTAGCTATAGAGTAACTCTAAACATTAACATTAAATGTAAAACTTCTCTCTCAACAAATTTTTTTTTTAAGGACTCCATTCTTTTTATTCTTGATAAGACTTTATGTTTCAACAAAGAAGACAGAATTTATTGTTCCATCTCATATGTAATGTTAAAAATATTAAATCCTTTTAAAACAAAATCAGATATGACGTAAAATAATATAAGATCTAATATGACTGTAGAGCGGTGGGCGTAGGGCTGACAACCCTAAGCAATAAAAAGAAAGCATCTCCTGTTTCGGAATCTAACAGTAGGTAGACGGTCCTGGTCAGGCCAGGGTAAAAATAAATATTCAATGAATCTGAAAATTTTCCCAATTATCAGAATTTTTTTTTTAAAGACAATAAAATTGAGGAGGTATCCCAACATATAAGCAACAACAGAATATTTTTTTGAACGAAAATTAATATCGATTTGAAAAGGGTAAAAATGAAAAATCAATGAATTTGACGATTTTATCATGATTATCAAATTTTTTTTTTTTTTTTTTCCAAATATAAACTTAATATTATATTAAAATTAAAAATAAAAATAAAACAATAAAAACTTTTTATAGTAAATATAAACGAACGTATAAACTTTAAAAAAGTAATATTTTCTTGAATGAAAATTAATGTCAAATGTAAAACTTGAAAAGGGTAAAAATAAAAATTAAATGAATTTGAAAATTTTCCCAATTATCAGAATTTTTTTTTAAATATACAGACAATGAAATTGAAGAGGTATCCAAACATATAAACTTTAACAAAGCAATAATTTTCTGAATGATAATAAATATCGATTTGAAAAGAACAAAAATGAAAATTCAATGAATTAGGATTTTTTTGCAATTATCAGAATTTTTTTATTTTCATTTTTATATAAAGACAATAAAATTAAGGAAGTATCCGAACATATAAACTTTAAAAAACACTATTTTCTTGAATGATAATTAACGTCGATTTTAAAAAAGTAAAAATGAAAATTCAATGAATTTGAAAATTTTACAAAATTATCAGAATTTTTTTTAAATATCAACTTAATAGTACATTTAAAAAATAACAATAAAAAATTTTTATATATAAAGAATCTGTAAAACTTTAAAGAAAGCAATATTGTCTTGAATGAAAATTATTGTCGATTTCAAAAGATTAAAAATAAAATTGAAGATTTTTCACAATTATCAGAATTTTTTTTAAATATAAACCTAATATAATATTTAAAAAAAACAATAAAAACTTTTTAAATATAAATGGACGTATTAACTTTAAGAAATCAATATTTTCTTGAATGAAAAATTAATGTCGATTTGAAAAGGGCAAAAAGGAAAATTCAATGAATTTGAAAATTTTTCCCAATCATCAGATTTGTTTTAAATATAAAAACAATACAATGGAGGAAGTATCAGAACACATAAGCTTTAAGAACGTAACATTTTCTTGAATGAAAATTAATATCGATTTGCAATTGACAGTTAAAACAAATGCATACCCTTCACTAGTCAAACTTCTCTTTTCTTTTAATTCAACTCCAGAGCACATGGATGGATTTATCTTTTCATGCTACAAGATTTATGGTCCTGTGATGAGATATGATTCTTCACTTCACTCCAAATGCATTTAAACATTTTTCTTTTGCTATCAAAATATCCCTTTTATATTTCTCTTGATGGATGGCATCAGCGTGCACGGCTTCAAACGATCAACTTAGTATCTCGCGAAATGATCGACAAAATAAAAGAGATTTCTGCTCATGTTGAAAAAGTCATTTCGCAGATATAATTCTAGAATATTCCTTTTTTTTTAATTTTTGGTACATAAAACATTCATGATTTCATTTAAAATATATATCATTAACTATTTTTTTAATCAATCAAAATCTAAAATTGTTCTAAATATAATGGATTTATAGAATACTATAATTGGAATTTTGTTTAGTCTGCGGAATTGATTTAATATCTTTATGCTTTAATTAAAAAAATACTTTGAGATAAATTATTATAAGATAATAAAAAGAAATCATCAACAAATGATAGATAAAAAAAATTAAAACATATAAAAATTATAGCTTTTATAAACAAAGATTACTTACTTTATAATATATGGAATTTCTTCGCGATATGTTAATTTGCAATGTTTATCATCAATCCTTCAGATGATTTGATTATTTATTTTTAAGCTAATAAATTTCTAATATTCTTTCACCTAATAATATCAGATAGACAAAACAAGTTCTTAATTATCTATTACATCAGCAACATTAATTTCTTGCAAAAAAGTCTCTAAAAAAGATTGATCTCTCTACTTCAAAAACAAAATCTTCAAATAAAATAAATTCAAATCAGAATATTCTATGAACTGAAGTTGTTGCCAACGTTGAAAAATCATTCGCTTAATATCGTTTTCTTTCTTTGTTTTTTTTAAACTTAATACTAGAACCAAAAACAGACGATTTTTTTTAAATATTTTTTTATCATGTGTGAATAGTATGATGTTGACTTGCTAGAGCTCCGTGACAGCACCAACTATAAAAAGTAAAGCTATAAAATAAAAAAATAAACAAGAATGTAAGTTATTATTTATAATCTCTTTGCGCAACACGAGAAACTTTCATTTCAAAAACTTTATTTAAAATGAACGCTGATTTTCACGTGATTTTTATTTATTTGTGTTTTAAAACTGGCATGGAATATGCGTTGCTAAATCCAACGATTGGCCCATATCAAGTCACATGCTCTGCAGTTTACTTCGAATTGTCTGGCTTCCAAAATATAAACAGCTTAGTGTTTGGATATCCTCAAAATAAAGTAATCTCATGGTTATAAATAATGTATTGATTGCAGAAACAAGCTAATAATTGACTGTTTGCGTGATATTTTTGTTAAGGAAAAGATGATTTGTTTTGTTTTGGATGAGTTTGTAGTGGATTTTTAAACTGTGCAGTAACAGCGAAATTGATTGGCATTTGGTTTTTTGAATAAAGGAGTTGAATTTTACAGTCTATTTAGACTTTTCCTGTACGATCAGTTGAGAACATTGAACATGAACATTGATCATGATCATAGTTTCTACAGCCGAACGATGAATCAGATGGATACTAACACCGAGGGGAACGGACCTTCTCAGGACCCGCCGCAAGTACTCTCGCCACAGGATATGGATGCTACAACAACAAATTCTAAGGAAAGTGAAAAAGTCAGCCCAGAAGGGATGTGTCGACAAATTTCAACGGCATTTAAAGAAATGGACGTTATTGACACTATTGTTGCGCATGCCTTATTGACACTATTGTTGCAACGATCCGATTTGCCTCAAGACTACATTCAAATTAATGAGAACTTGCTAAAGAAACGACAATACCTGGTGGAATGGGTAAGTCGGTTTCATTGTCCTATAAGTGAATGTACATTGCATAATCCTAAAAGTAATAATAGTAATGTTGTAAATAATAGTAAGGTTAATGTAGGTTCTGTAAATAATGGCAAGCTTAATTCTAGTCATGTAAATAAAAGTAGTCTCAAAAGTAAAGTAGATGTACCTGTTAAGAATAAAAGCAAACGTAATGTGAGTCAAATCGCTAGCTATGAGGGAGCCAAGGACTCCGGGGAGTTTCAAACTCCACATAAAAAACTGATTGCGAAGGCAACCTTTACTTATAGTAAAGACAAAGTAAGTGATGCTATTGTCACAAATAATCAGTTTCTTGCCTTGAGTACTGACGCAGCAGCTGAAGATGAAAGCGTCACCGTGATTCGGAAATTACCGCCAATCATGGTTAAGCCAAAAACCAATTTAAACGACATGTTAAAACTGATTGATACTAAATTTGATGGAGATGTACATATAAAGCTAGCTGGAGAAATGATAAAAATCTTTCCAAATTCTGAGGATCAACATCGAGAGATCACTCGCTTTCTAAATTCTAATGATATAGAGTATTTTGTAATTACTCCTAAATTTCTCCGTCCAATAAAGGCGGTCATCAAGGGTTTACATCGGGACACAGCTCCGAATGAGATTAAAGCCGCTCTGGCTGATAAAGATTTTAATGTCGAGAAAGTAGTACAGCTGACCAGGACTAGGGATAAGCAGCCTCTCCCTATTTTTCAAATCACATTGCCACGATCGAATAAATATCAAGAAATTTTTAAAGTAAATCGTCTCCTGTATTTAGCTGTTGTAGTTGAGAAATTCAACAAAAAGCCTGTTACACTTCAGTGTATCAAGTGTATTTTTTTTTTCACCACACTTCAAACAACTGTGGCTTTAAAGCCCGGTGTTTGAAGTGTGGTGAGGAACATTCACATAAGGACTGTAAACTATTTGATAAGCTTGAAATTCCAACTTGCATTAACTGCGGACAGTCGGGACACACAGCCGCCTGGAGAGGTTGCGCCAAGTTTCCCAAAATAAAAGTTAACTCCACCAAGTACGCCACATACCCAAAACACGTATCAGCCAGACAGGTGACACCAAACTTTTCCTATGCTTCGGCAACGAAAAATCAACTACCATCTCAACAACCAGCCACTACTGCCACCATCAACAATGACTTCTCCCAAAATCAATTGACTCACTTACGGAGCATCGCGGATCAAGCCCCCTTTATCCAAAATGCTTTGCTACTTATGAAAGAATTTGTATCCATTTTCTCGGAATTAAAAAACTCTGGAGAACTTCTCAAACAACCCAAGTTTCCAAGTTCTAAGTTTTTATTTTTACTTTAAAATTATGCAATGTGTTTTACATTTACTATGGGCCTTGAGCCGACTGACAATATTTTTATGTTGCAACTAGGAGGTTTGGTCGCTTCGCGACCAAGGTACTCCGTTCACCTACACCGATTCATATCCTCAAAATAGTGTCTAAGGATTAGTTTCTGTTAATAAAAGTTAATTTAAACATCCCTTTACAGATTTCTCTATCTGAATTGAGCAGTGCTTTTTGTAGACTTTGGACAATTGCGTCTTCATAAAGTTCTAGAGTTATTAAATTTTCGTCAAATCGCAAAAAATGGGCCGTTGGGATTTGACGACTTTTTTGTGGCACCAACTGAGTGATAAACTTGTGCTTGTACTTGTACTGTTTGCAATTCACTTCACTTACAATCGCAATCTATTATTTGACGAAAAGAATTTTTGACGTCAAATTCTAACGGTCGCTGTTATGACTTTTATCAAATTTTGTTATATTCCTGTCACTATTGAATTTGTTGGTTCTTGTAGAGATTCTACACTTTAGAGTTTTGATTTCGTCATGTCTCTTTTCCGCACCAAATGAAATCGCTAAAACAACAATATTTTGTAACTGCAAAGACAATTTTTCTTGTTTAGGAAGGAACTGGTGAAAACCGTAATAGAAACAATAGCCAAGTAAACAAACGGAACCCTAAAGTTCAAAACTACCGTTCTTGTAATAAGATCAATTGCTAAATAAATTTCTTGGGTTATTGAACATTGGTTTATTCCCATGTGTATTCCAAAGTATGTTCACGCATGATAAATTTAAATTCATGAACTGTTTCAGTTCATTATTTATGTATATATTTTCTATTTATTTATTATTAATTTTTTTTTTTGTCTTTTATTTAAGCTTGCGATCTGATGGTCAAATAGCTATCTCTCTGGTCTTTGTTACCACAGTCTCTAGGTTCGAATCCTGGCTTGGATAGATGTTGGTGAGTCCATGCCACCTGGCAGTGGCATGGATGTTCGTCAGTAGTTCGGAATTCACGTTAAATTGTAGGCCCCGATCTAATTAGCCTAAAGTGTGCACAAAATGACCGTACAGCGACGAACCAAACCAAACCAATTGCTTCATAAATTTCTTGGGTTATTGAACAATGGTATACACCCTTTGTATTGTGCATTCGTCCAGCAAAGTATGTTCTGACATGATAAAAAATTTGTGAACTGATATCATTTCTTTAATTTTTTTTTTCTCTTAGTTAAGATTTTCTTATAAATTACTAACACAATAATCATTTACATTGAAGAATAATTTTTTTTACAATGCATGAATACGAAAAATTATAAGATTTAAAATAAATTACCCAATGTGGATGTATACAAGTTTAAAAACTCAGTATTTAAAAAAAAGTTTCTGTATTTACTATAACAACAAAGAAAGGACTTAAACTATTAATAATACTCATTTAATACGTTTTGAAAAATAAAAAATGTTCATACTAAATATTGCTATTCTTGAATTAAAATAATTATTTAAAAACAGTTATAAAAGGTAATACCACTTATATTTTTACGACTTTCGAAAGGAGAACTCTTCTTAACATATACATATTTTGTTCGGTTTGTCGCTCTACGGTCATTTTGTGTACACTTCGGGCTAATTAGACCGGCACCTACAGTTTGACGTGGATTCCGAACCACTCACAAACAACCATGCCACCGCCAGGATTCGGACCTGAAGCACCAAAGGTCAGAGCGCCAGCCAATCGGCACTCAGGTCGCTATATATATATATATCTCAAAAGTTTCAAAGTTTTAAAATAAATCGCCCATTGTAGAAGTATACAAGTTAAAAACTCAGTATTTTAATAAAAAAATTACTTTATTTGTTATAGCAACAAAGCAAAAACATTTTAAATAAATAATTAATTCTACTCATTTCATATCTTTTGAAAAATAATAAATGTTTAGGAACATTTGTTATTTTTCAAAAGTTATGTCTACTAAATATTACTATACGTCTACTAAATATTGCTTTCTTGAATTAAAATAATTGTTTAACTATTCAAAAAAAGTTCTAAAATGCAATAAAATACCATACCATTTATATTTTTACGAGTTTCGAACGAAAATGAGACTTCATCGAAATATCAGACGCATATCGATCAGGCTAATGATACGTCGTCAGCCGGTTCTTTTAGATACTCGATATAATAAGAATAATAAGATAGCAAACTCGAACTGAAATTACCCTAATCTTTTCTAACACCGAAACTACTCGCTAGCCATAGAAATAATTGGGAAGGATGATAATAAATGCTTAATTCTTTCAGCGAATGCAGAAATTGGATATTACTGTCGATAGCTTTTCATTTTCATTTTCTAGATGATTACTTTCTTTTTAAAGAGGATTACATTTTCGGCATGATTACTTTTCATTTTCTTTTAATGTAAATCAATCAAATTTGTAGTGTATTGCATAATGAAGCACAAATTCGATTATTCGAGTTTTGAATTGTTAATAAATGGAATGCGTTTCGAATGAATAATTATTGAAAATTATTTTTGTAATTTAGAATCATCGGGCAGAGTTTTCAGTGCAACCTGACAATATGCATAACATACGTACATAAAAAAATCCACTGAAGTTATATAAATAGCATTACAAGCCCAGTATTTTTTTTAATATCAAATTTAAAAAAAAAAAAAAAAAAAAAAAACTTTCCTTCTTACATAATATTACGAACAAAATTTATACTAAACAAGAAACAACATTAGAAACTCTGCCTAAAGTAGGACGCCTGATGGACATTTGGACCGCGCTCTGGCCCTTGGTACCATAGGCTTCAGGTTCAAATCCTGGCGGGGCATGAATGCTTGTGAGTGGTTCAAACCTTAATGGATCAAGCGTATTTTATTATAACAATTTTTATAAAATTAAAAATTTATTTCTTGAGGCGTTATAATTCCAATTTCCAGCCTTAATTCATCTTACATTAGATAAATAATAATAATTATTATTAAACTATTAACTTTAACGCAGCATTACTAATCATTACGTCATTTATTTGATACGCACTTTTCAGTGACGTTCAAAACATACTTATAACTATGCTATTTGTTATATATTAGCGCATTTATAATATTAACATATTTAAACTAACTAACTTAAGAACTCCTTCGCTCTGCAGCCCATGGTGGACCAAGGCCCTTTGCCTACTGGCAGATTTCGAGGCAGAAACCACTCACCAGTTGGTTTCTTTTTACAAGGTAGGGTTTCAGGCCTACGCCCAACATTCTATAATCATATTAGACCCGGGCCTGAATGGCCGAGTGTCTAGCGCTCAGTACCACGGGTTTCGGTTTCGCGACCCGGCGGTGCCATGGATGATTGTAGTGATTCGGAATCCATTTTAAGCAGTAGCATATGATTGTAGAGCATCACAGAGCCCAATCAGACTTCTCATCCGCATCATTCCCAAACTGTAAAGGGGCAACTCAGCTCTAAGCACAGTGATGTGGTGTGGTACAGTAGTAGTAATCATATTAGATGGGGATCTACTGTCTGAAAAGGCTTCCGAACCACTACAAACATCCATATGGCACCGCCAGGGACTCAAATCCGAAACCTGTGGTGTCAAGCGCCATTTACTCGGCCATCAGACCCCATTAACATATTTATAATATGTTATTTATAACATATTTATAGCATGCTATTTATCATATATTAATAACTACGTTATTTATAATATATTAACATATTTAAACTAACTAACTCCCTGGCATTACAACTCATGGTGAACCAAGGCCTTCTGCCTACTGGCAGATTCCGAAATGTGAGATATTTTTTTCTTTTTACAGAGTTGGGTTGTTAGCCCTACGTACAATAATCATATGAGACCGGTACCTACAGTTTAAAGTGGATTCAGAACACCTATAAACATCCACGGCATCGCGGAACTCAAACCCGAATCCTGTGTTACCTTGCGCCAGTCACTCGGTCATTAGGCTCCATTAACATCTTTATAACATGTTACTTATGCATCAATTCTTTTTTAATTAAACGTTAGTAGTTCTAATGCTGAAATTTCTATCGAATGCCTTTAATATGGATTATTAAACATTTTTTTTTCACAGTCAATCATGAATAATTCAGAGAAAACAAATACAAAACCTGAACTTGATGTCCCTTCAGGTATTTAAAACTGAAGGATGAAAACTTTTCGATTTGAAATAAAAAGTTTGGAAACATTTTTAATTAACCAATCCATCAAACCTTCCATTCATTCCAAGAAATATTTTTGATTGAAGAATTTCCTTACGTCAAATTGAACATTGAATAACACTTTGATTTCTTTTCTAGAAGATTCCAATACATCGAATAGTTAAGATTTGAGAAAGCAGAAAGGTAGAGTTATATATTATTATATCTCATTCGGTCTTTCGGATATGTAAATTTACTTCAATTAGCTACTTTTCTGGACAACGTATCAATCAAAGAGCAGGTATGTGACAAAAATATTTTTAAAAAAAATTTATATTGTATTAGAGATACTTATATTTCTTTTTTAATTCTCTGGGCAGAGGGTCTCTACTAATCACGTATCTCTTAATTCACAAGCGACATGATGGCCAATTGGCTATAGCTCTGGCTCTCGGTACCATAGGCTTCAGGTTCGAATCCTGCCGGGGGCATGGATGTTTGTGAGTGGCTCGGAATCCACGTTAAACTGTAGGTCACGGTCTAAGTAGTTTAAAGTTTGCACAAAATGACCGTAGAGCGACTAATCTAGCGTAACCAAACAACATCACATTCACGGTTGAGTACTTACACTAACTTGATGTACGAGTTTTCCATTTGTTGTTCTAATATGAACTGTTATTTTGTTTATCTTTGTCCTGAAAACAGTCCATCTATGATAAGAATGGCATTTGTTATCATTGGTAGTAAAAGGGATCTGAGGGACAACAAATGATAACATATTTCATTATCATAAGGGGGGCATAAGAAAGTCTCTCTTGCAGAAGAACTTTCTAGAAAAAGTTAATATCATACTACTACTGTGCTTAGAACTGAGTTGCCCCTTTACAATGTGTGAATGATGTGGGTGAGAAAAAGTCTGATTGGGCTCTGTGACGATCGTTCCCACCGAGGTGTGAGGCGTTGATCAATCTCTAGCCTCACCGCGTTCGCCTGAAACCGGTTTGAAATCCACCGCTTCGAGTTGACCCACTTTCAACCAGAGGCGGAACTTCACTAGGCGTAAAGCGATTTCTGACGTTTCGCTGTGAAGGGGTCGAAAAATGTTCTTCCCTGCCGCGTCGCCGCCATTACAGTCATATGAGACCGGGACCTACGGTTTATAATGGATTCCGAATCACTCACAACCATCCATGGTACCGCCAGGACTCGAACCCTGGGGCACCGAGTTATTTGGTTTATTGAAAGACACTCGGCCATTCAGGCCCCATTAACTAGCATATGGGTTGAAAACTCCAATTATTTGCCTTAACTCCTATTCACCCTGCGAGACGTTCATACATCCTGTCATAATTGTCAGCGAGTCTCCTCAATGGTATAAAAAGTGACTATTACACACTCCACAGGAGTATTTGAAGATGTCTAGAATGTAGATGCTTATACGTTGCACAATCCAGATTGAATTTGTTGTTCGCTTAAGTAAATAATGACTGTAATGAAACAACTAGGGAATAGGAACCAATGTTTAGTTGAAAAATTTTAATATCATCTGAAACTATTTTATTTCATAAAAAAGCAATAATTTCCTTTAAAAAGCATACTTAACGGGGTGTTTATTTTATTTTTTAAAATTATCTATATATACCCGGGCCTGAATGGCCGAGTGGCTAGCGCTCTGGCGCTCGGTACCACAGATTTCGGGTTCGAGTCCCGGCGGTGCCATGGATGTTTGTAGTGGTTCGGAATCCACTTTAAACCGTAGGTCCCGGTCCTAATAGGATCGTAGAGCGTTGCGGGGGCATTGTTACTCCACGTCCGTATCTTGCAAGTTACACGCGCCCCCTGGGTAATGCAAAGTGAGTACCGTCTGTGCAGCGCTTGCCTTAAGGCATCCAAGACCAAGCTGTCTAAGTGTTTGCCAGCTGCACTGGAACAAAAATATATATATATATATACCCGAGATAATCACTAGAAATGTGTATATCGTACTGAAGAATTGTTGTACTGTTTAATGAACTTGACCACACTTTCAGCGCTTCTTATTGGTATTTTTTTTTAAATTTCTTTCACAAGTGCTTCGTATTGGTTTATTTAAATTTCTTACACTTGATAATAATTAAGTAATTAAACAATTAACTAATGTAAAATTGTTCTAAAAGATCGTCTGGTGAAAGCAAAGACAATTTTATTTCAAAGTGAAAACGAGATTTTTCCAGAAAATCCTTTTGTATTCTACAGATTGCTGCTCTGAATTTTATGGGAAAAGTGTACGTCGGCTCATACGGTATCACATTATTACTCATAAAATTATGGGCATTGCTTTATAATATTCTTTTTGGAAATATTATTATTATTTTTTTCCCTCTCTTTAAATCTGATTATTTATATTCCAGTAACAAAAATATTTTTGTTGAAACTCAACAATTAAATAATGCAAAATTGCTCTCTGTTGAAAGCAAAGATAATTTTATTTCGTAGTAAAAACGAGATTTCTTAAAAATATAAAATAGTTTGAAATTCTACAGTTTTTAAGACTGCTGTTATGCTTTTTGACGTGACATTAAATTCTCAAGTTTATGGGTAACCTGTATGCCAGCTCATTAAATTATTACCCATAAAATTATTATATACCATAGTTTTATAATATCCTTTTTTGAATTATTTTTTTTTTTATTCTCTTTATAAATCTTTTGATTTATATTCCAGTGACAAAAAGATTTTTGTCGAAACACAATTTCTTTTTCATAATGGCTTTTGTCAGAATAAAATTATCCTCATTCTATTTTGATTAAGATTCTTAAAAAAAATGAAAAGAAACAAGAAAAAAAAACTTTTATGAAAGCAAACTAAACACCCTGGCTTTACAATTCAAAAGCGAACTCATGTATATCAGATGAGATTCTATCTTTTTAAAAGAATAAATAAATAAATAAAAAATCCACACACGCCTTTTGATTTCGGCTCACTTAAACTTCCTAGCGATTAACAACCCGATAGGGAACATAAAAAAAATAAATAAACGAAATTAAAATGTAACAATAAATAAATAAACGAGTGAAAATAAAAGTTCCTTTTTTCTTTTATGCATTTCATTATTCGGAAAGCCGTCGTGTTCAACTTTCACCGTGACCTATTCGTCCTTGGCAGTGGGAAGAAGAGAGAGAAAAACCGACCGAACGTCTTTTCATCCTGGCGGTGCTTGACCATCAAAGAGGTGACGACCTTCAGACGAGAGAATCTGACCCGTTTTCCACCCCGCACACCGCCACCCCACATTCGGGCTTTTCACTCGAACAATGGAACTGACCACGTGCGAGATCAATGCCTTACTTTTGTTTTTGACGAGAGAAAAAAAAAAAAAAAAGAAAAATCGTTCCTGTTTTGTTTCTTGGCGCGCGAAACGAGCAGAACGTTTTGCTGCCATTGAATCTCGCCAATTATGTTTGTTTACGTAACGAAAGCTTTTGACTCGGCGGAAAAGAAAAGAAAAAAATGCGCACCTGCCCATGCGCGTTCGAGGTCTGTACACAAAGCGGAATATGAAACTTCTGCCTTTGCAGACGACGAGTCTGGTTAGTGTGCGAGATTACGCGCGGGATAAATTAGAAGGATGATATTAAAATAAATAAATGGTGTCTGATGGCCGAGTGGTTAGCACTGTGTACCACAGGCTTCGGGTTCGAATCCCGGCGGTGCCATGGATGTTTGTAGTGGTTCGGAATCCACTTCTAACTATAGGTCCCTATCTAATAGGATAGTAGAGCGTTGCAGGGGTATTGTTACTCCGCGTCCGTGACTTATCTTCAAGTTACACGTACCCCCTGGATAGTGGCAGTGATACTAGTAAGTGAGTAATGTCGATGCAGCCTTTATGGCATAAAAGATCACGGTCTAAGTATTTGCCAGCAGCATTAAAAAAATATATATTAAAATAAATTGCCGCGTTTTTAGGTTTGATTTAAATCTCGTTTTAACAGGCATTGGATTGTATTTTTGTAGAAAGTATCTCATTTTAACTTTATTTTTTAAATTATCTCGTCTGGATGATTACCCTTAGCCATTTAGATTAAAATTTCAGAAGAAATTAAAAGGTTTATTCAGAAAACGCAACTACATATAGCGAACGAATCAATAAGGTGTTAACCCACCTTTGGTTCTCATACAAACTGCTACTTGGTTTGACGTTCATTCATACAGTTCACTAGTGTTGACTTGCGATACTTTTTGGCTTTTTTTTTCTTGTTGAGCCAAATTGGTAAGGAATGTCTGAGTTTCCTCCTCCTCAAAACTGAATATGTACTCTATAGGGGACAAATTTGGCGATCTAGTAGGCCAAAAAGACTGACACGCGCGTAGATAATTATCGTATTCGAACAATATCCTATTTAATTGTAAACACGACTCGGGGCTCAGTGGCAACATGCGCATCTAGCGTAGAAGAGAACTGAGTAGGTTCGAATCCGCCGGCGGCATGGTTGTAGTTACTGCTTTCAGAAACGATGAGATTCGGTGGCTAGTGCGATAATGTGTCTCCCATGGGTGTTTTCCGAATTTTTCCTCCATACTCCATTTCGGGCTTTTCACTCTCCCAAAAGGAACAATGGGAGGAACAAAGGAACAATTCGTGCGAGATCAACGCCTTCCTTTTGTTTTTGTCTCGAGAAAAAATAAATCGTTCCTGTTTTGTTCTTGGCGCGCGAAACGAGCAGAACGTTCTGCTGCCATTGAAACTCGCCAATTATGTTTGTTTACGAAATGAAAGCTTTTGACTCGGCGGAAAAGAAGGAAAAAAATGTGCACCTGCCCATGCGCGTTCAAGGTCTGTATACAAAGCGGAATATGAAACTTCTGGCTTCGCAGACGACGAGTCTGGTTAGAGTGCGAGATTACGCGCGGGAAAATTAGAGGGATGATATTAAAATTAATTGCTTGCCGCCTTTTTTAGGTTTGGTTTAAATGTTGTTTTAAGAAAGAAATATCCGATTTTAACCTTATTTTCTTTATTAACTCGCCCGGATAACCATTAGAAATACAAATGTCATCCATGGCCAGCTTGACTCGTATAGAGATCCCTCCGTCATCAAATACTCTCCAAAAAAATCTATGCACTCAAAAATTATTCGAAGCAAACGAATATCGAAAAATATATGGACAAAAGGATTAAAATTTCAGAAGAAATTAAAAGGTTTTTTCAGAAAGCACAACTACATATAGCGAATGAATAAATAAGGTGTTAAAACCCATGGCTTTAACATCTTATTGATGATCATCTTATCTTATTCATTTACTACATCTAGGCTCTGACACTAATGCAAACTGCTTCTTGGCTAGATGTTCGTTCATACAGTTCACGAGTGTTTAATTGTGTTATGTTTTTTAAATTTGTCAAATTAGTAAAAAATGCCTGACTTGCCTTCTCATCAAACCTAAAAGTGTACTATAGG